>OZ023264.1:169135294-169735294 GCA_964006375.1 Tillus elongatus
TTCTGCCCCACGTCGAGCGCCATTTTCATTGCAGCATATGGAACGATGTTAAAAGTCGGCTAGCTGAAGTAGTGACCTTTTGCTCTTGTCCAGCAGGTCGCACTTAAGTGTCCCCGTTTTAGCCTTATCCCAAGCATTTCGACGTTCAATAGACAGAGCATTCAAATAATCACCTCAGTTAAAACAGCAGCCCCCATTGAACGTTTAAAGGCACTACAAAAATAAGGCATTTCCAATAAATCAGGTGAAGAGATTTGATAGTAAATAATCTCAATGTTTTGATATGAAAATACGCAGTTAAATAAAATTGTGTGATAACCAGCAAATATGTCCTATCTGTCAATGACGTCTTTCTAGAATGGCCAGTCAATTACAAATTACAACTGGTTTAATGATTTGCAGAGTTGCAGCTGTGTCAAATATACTTAACATTTAAATCTTGCAACAGTTACCAATCGTAAAACTAAGTGTAACAAAAGTGCGTAGTGCTTAGACGTCCCCTGAGAAAACGCCAAAGAAACAAGGAAGCTGTAGATATCGATGATTTCCACGAAACTGCCATTCAAAATGTTATTTAGGAAACCTAAAGTTGACAGTCGAACTTATCCGAGAAAACGCCAAAGAAACAAGGAAGCTGTAGATATCGATGATTTCCACGAAACTGCCATTCAAAATGTTATTTAGGAAACCTAAGGTTAAGACATTTAAAATCGACCATCGATCTAACCAAAATTCGCCAATATTCACATATAATTTCCTTAAATACTAAATTTAAGTACACTATAGCATACATTTGGTACCTAGAAAAAAAGGAAAGGTTCAACAAAATTTGTAGGTTGATTGGGTGAAAATGCCCTCCGGTGCTGATGTTAGTTGTGAAAATAGGTCAATGTTGAATCAAAAATACAAAAAAGAATATTTAAAACTGTTTTATACACCTACATCTATATAGCTAAGCTCAATTATAAATATTTTCTTGTTGTTTGATATTGCCTGGGGAGTTTTAGCAAACACTTAGATTGAGGGGGTTAAAAGTGAGGATGATGGGTGCCTATATAATAACCACATAAAATTTTAACCGTCTCCTGATTGTGAATATTAAACTGTTTTGGCTCATTGTGAAATAAAGTATTGTAATCTTTGAATATAGGGTGTCACAAGGCGCATTCTAAACGGCGCAGGCCATAAAATGAACAGAAACATAAGTATATTCAAAGATTACCTAAAGTATATTTAGTCTAGCGTTCCCAGAAGGCAATCTGGAATTATCGTCATAAATTCTGAAAATTTACTCTAAGAACCAACGTTGCCATCATAATGTTGAAACCGAAAAAGTCACTGGGATATATTAAAAAACTAATTCTGATGATTGCTAAATGACTGTCATGTCTGAGTGTTCCAAAAACGGTCAAAAATATGCATGAGTGAAATCTCCTGAAATTATGCTCTGACTCAATGGGACCGATACCAAGTTTAAAACGCCACTACAGAGTTAACGGGGCCGCTACCAAGTTACAACTTCGCTACCTTTGGCAAAATGCCTGTAAAGTTCAATTTCGAAGTATGCTTGAGCAACGTACTTCGAACTATTTTTGAGAATTACATATTTCAAACTACTTTAACATCGCCTAGAGCGAACTATCGGGTTCGGTTCAAAATTTTCGAAGCTTCACACACCTAATTTCAATAATTCAGGTACCAAAATACTTAAAGATTATATACACTGTGTATATGTTTTAGTTTCAGTACTCTTTAGCCTAACCTTATGACAGAAATATTTCAATAAAACTGTGCAATAAAAGGGAAGGCTTAATCTTTTTTCTAAAATTGTTCAAAAGCTCTACAATTTTATACAATTATTATAAAATTTAAACCTAACAGGGATTTATTACTATTGAAATATATTTAATTAATAAGCACCTTATGGTTGACAAAATGATATATACTGTTAGCAAAAATAAACAAATGTCTACACAATCTCTAATCACTTTTTAGTGAATTTTCTTTTAAAAAATCACTAATGAGGAGATCCGTGTATATATATATATATATATATATATATATATATATATATATATATATATATATATATATATATATATATATATATATATATATATATATCTTTAGGAATATTGCACTACACTGTAATCACTTTTAAATATACACTTTATTTGTTTGCTGTACGTTTGTGATTTCTTATTGGTTTGCGTGGACTGCAGTTTCGAACCGTCCCGGTTCATCATCAGCACGCTACTGGCTGCTATCGCTCCTGTCTGGTCTACGTCGGAGATTGTAGGTGGCGCACGCGCCGTGAGCTTCTAGTGGTCGGTTTCCTGTTCTCTGATTGGTTGTGCCTTCGGACTGTGTCGTGTGTATCGGTCTTCTGTCTTGATCACTGTGGTTTAATAATTTGTCTATTTGTATGGCCTTTATTAAGTTTTGTTTAAATGTTTGTACTTGGATTTGTTCTGGCATTAATTGTTTTCTATTGTTTGTTTGTTGAATGTAGTATTGTTCCCAGATTTCCATTTTTTTGTGGTCTTTAACATGTTTCATTAGTTTTAATTGGGTGATGTCTGGTTTTTGGTGTTTTGTGCCGTGAATGTGTGTAGCTACGTTTGATTTGTAGCTAGGTATGTGGATTTTATCCAATGCTGTTATATGTTCTTTGAATCTTGTTTCTATTGATTTCTTTGTCATTCCTATATATTTTTTATTGCATGTGTTACATTCTATTTGATATATTCCGTTTAATTCATGTGGGTTGTGTTCTTGTTTTTTATTTATTTTGTTTATTATTTTGTTATTGGTTTTGTAGCTCATTTTTAAGTCATATTGTTTGAGTGTTTGTGTTATTTTTTTGATGTGGTGGTTATAAGTGAATGTTGTGTATTTTGTGTTTGTTTCCGGTGTTTTGTTTTCGGTTTTGTTGATTTGTTTGTTTTTGATTTGTTTTACTAGCTTTTCTATTGTTTTTTTGTTGTATCCATTTCTTTCTGCTATTTGTATTATGATGTTGTACTCCTTTTCTCGTTCGTCGTTATGAAGTGGTATATTTAGCATTCTGTTTATTAAGTATCTGTATGCGGCCATTTTGTGTGTATGTGGGTGTAGTGAGTGTTTAGGTATAGTGATGTCTGTTTGTGTGGGTTTTCTGTATATTTTGTATTCAAGCTGGTTTTCTTTTCTGATTAGTGTTAAGTCTAGGAAGTTTATGGTGTTGTTTGATTCTTTTTCTATTGTAAATTTTATGTTTCTGTTAATTTGGTTTATTTTTTCGAGGATATTGTCTATGTTGGTTTTTTGATTGTCGTATATTATTAATATATCATCGACGTATCTTATCCATTTAATGTTTGGGTCTGTCTCTTTTATGATGGTGTTGATTTTATCTTCTAACTGTTGTATGTATATTTCTGCCATAATGCTTGATAGTGGAGATCCCATTGGTAGTCCATCTTCTTGGATGTAATATTCTCCGTTGAACTCAAAGTAATTTTGTTTTAATATGATGTTTAATATTTCGCTAATTTGTTGTTTTTTGTTGTTATTTTGCATTTTATTTTCGATTATATTTGTAGTTTCGTTAATTGGTATATTGGTGTACATATTTGTTATGTCAAATGAGGCAAGTCGTGTGTTTTTGTTTATGTTTATATTTTCTAGTTTATCCACTAGTTCTATGGAGTTTTTTATGTTAAATTTGTTTTCTAGTTGTATTTCTTGTTTTAGTACTTGGTCCATTTCCTTTGCTATTTTGTATGAAGGTGCATCTTTGAAGTTGATGAGTGGTCTTATTGGGTATCCCGTTTTGTGTATTTTTATTATTCCTGTCATTGGTGGTGCTTTAGGGTTGTTGTTATAATAATGTGTTGTTTTTTGGTTGAATATTGTCTTGTGTTTTTTTATGATGTTTAATATTTGATTTTGGAATTTTTTCGTTGGGTTTTCGTTCAGTTTTTTGCATTTGTTTGTTGAGATGCAAGTGTTTGTTTTTTCTATATAGTCCTGTGTTTTTATTGCTATTAGTGCGTCGCTTTTATCTGTTTTTGCTATTGTTATGTTGTTATATGTGACTTTGTTTCTTATTTGTTTGATCATTTTTTCATGTGTATGGTTTTTTGATTTAGTCTTGTCAATAATTCTGTTTATTTCTGTTGCTAGTTGGTTTTTCAGTGGTTCTAAGTTTGGGCTATTTATTGAGTTTATCGCGTGTTGTGTGTCCACTATTATGTTCTCTATTGTAGATTTTTTTGTATCTAAAAAGTTGGTTTTTATGTTGTTTTCTATGAATTCTTTTTCTTCTTTTGTGAATTTTGTGTCTGTTATGTTTATAAATCTATCCTGAAATATGTGGTGTGTTGTGGTTGTTATGTTTACATTATCTAGTTTGTTCTTTTTAAGGTTGTGTAGTTTTTTGTTTATTTTCTCTAATTTGTGTTTATAATCGGTTTTTATGTTGTGCATTATATTGTTATATGTTTGTGTCCATGTGTCGTATTTCATCTGGTTTGCTAATAAAAGATGAAGTCTATATAATTTTTTTGTAAGTGTGGTTATGTTGCTGTATTGATGTTTTATTTCGTTCGTGATGTATAGTTTTTCTGCTTGTGTTTGGGTGTATTTGGCCGTATTGGTATGGTTATGAACAGTGATTTTAGCGTATTTTGGTGTTAATTTGTGTCTTAGGCATTCTCTATTGAAGTATATGTTGGCTTTGTTATAATATATTTTCCTGTAAGTATTTTTGAATAATTTGATGTTTGTCTGTATGTTATCGCTGTCATGTTGGCCATTTTGACACACAAAATGGCCAACATGACAGCGATAACATACAGACAAACATCAAATTATTCAAAAATACTTACAGGAAAATATATTATAACAAAGCCAACATATACTTCAATAGAGAATGCCTAAGACACAAATTAACACCAAAATACGCTAAAATCACTGTTCATAACCATACCAATACGGCCAAATACACCCAAACACAAGCAGAAAAACTATACATCACGAACGAAATAAAACATCAATACAGCAACATAACCACACTTACAAAAAAATTATATAGACTTCATCTTTTATTAGCAAACCAGATGAAATACGACACATGGACACAAACATATAACAATATAATGCACAACATAAAAACCGATTATAAACACAAATTAGAGAAAATAAACAAAAAACTACACAACCTTAAAAAGAACAAACTAGATAATGTAAACATAACAACCACAACACACCACATATTTCAGGATAGATTTATAAACATAACAGACACAAAATTCACAAAAGAAGAAAAAGAATTCATAGAAAACAACATAAAAACCAACTTTTTAGATACAAAAAAATCTACAATAGAGAACATAATAGTGGACACACAACACGCGATAAACTCAATAAATAGCCCAAACTTAGAACCACTGAAAAACCAACTAGCAACAGAAATAAACAGAATTATTGACAAGACTAAATCAAAAAACCATACACATGAAAAAATGATCAAACAAATAAGAAACAAAGTCACATATAACAACATAACAATAGCAAAAACAGATAAAAGCGACGCACTAATAGCAATAAAAACACAGGACTATATAGAAAAAACAAACACTTTCATCTCAACAAACAAATGCAAAAAACTGAACGAAAACCCAACGAAAAAATTCCAAAATCAAATATTAAACATCATAAAAAAACACAAGACAATATTCAACCAAAAAACAACACATTATTATAACAACAACCCTAAAGCACCACCAATGACAGGAATAATAAAAATACACAAAACGGGATACCCAATAAGACCACTCATCAACTTCAAAGATGCACCTTCATACAAAATAGCAAAGGAAATGGACCAAGTACTAAAACAAGAAATACAACTAGAAAACAAATTTAACATAAAAAACTCCATAGAACTAGTGGATAAACTAGAAAATATAAACATAAACAAAAACACACGACTTGCCTCATTTGACATAACAAATATGTACACCAATATACCAATTAACGAAACTACAAATATAATCGAAAATAAAATGCAAAATAACAACAAAAAACAACAAATTAGCGAAATATTAAACATCATATTAAAACAAAATTACTTTGAGTTCAACGGAGAATATTACATCCAAGAAGATGGACTACCAATGGGATCTCCACTATCAAGCATTATGGCAGAAATATACATACAACAGTTAGAAGATAAAATCAACACCATCATAAAAGAGACAGACCCAAACATTAAATGGATAAGATACGTCGATGATATATTAATAATATACGACAATCAAAAAACCAACATAGACAATATCCTCGAAAAAATAAACCAAATTAACAGAAACATAAAATTTACAATAGAAAAAGAATCAAACAACACCATAAACTTCCTAGACTTAACACTAATCAGAAAAGAAAACCAGCTTGAATACAAAATATACAGAAAACCCACACAAACAGACATCACTATACCTAAACACTCACTACACCCACATACACACAAAATGGCCGCATACAGATACTTAATAAACAGAATGCTAAATATACCACTTCATAACGACGAACGAGAAAAGGAGTACAACATCATAATACAAATAGCAGAAAGAAATTGATACAACAAAAAAACAATAGAAAAGCTAGTAAAACAAATCAAAAACAAACAAATCAACAAAACCGAAAACAAAACACCGGAAACAAACACAAAATACACAACATTCACTTATAACCACCACATCAAAAAAATAACACAAACACTCAAACAATATGACTTAAAAATGAGCTACAAAACCAATAACAAAATAATAAACAAAATAAATAAAAAACAAGAACACAACCCACATGAATTAAACGGAATATATCAAATAGAATGTAACACATGCAATAAAAAATATATAGGAATGACAAAGAAATCAATAGAAACAAGATTCAAAGAACATATAACAGCATTGGATAAAATCCACATACCTAGCTACAAATCAAACGTAGCTACACACATTCACGGCACAAAACACCAAAAACCAGACATCACCCAATTAAAACTAATGAAACATGTTAAAGACCACAAAAAAATGGAAATCTGGGAACAATACTACATTCAACAAACAAACAATAGAAAACAATTAATGCCAGAACAAATCCAAGTACAAACATTTAAACAAAACTTAATAAAGGCCATACAAATAGACAAATTATTAAACCACAGTGATCAAGACAGAAGACCGATACACACGACACAGTCCGAAGGCACAACCAATCAGAGAACAGGAAACCGACCACTAGAAGCTCACGGCGCGTGCGCCACCTACAATCTCCGACGTAGACCAGACAGGAGCGATAGCAGCCAGTAGCGTGCTGATGATGAACCGGGACGGTTCGAAACTGCAGTCCACGCAAACCAATAAGAAATCACAAACGTACAGCAAACAAATAAAGTGTATATATATATATATATATATATATATATATATATATATATATATATATATATATATATATATATATATATATATATATCGTGCCGATAACTCAAAAAATAATGGACCGATTTTGATGAAATTTTGTATGTGCCTTCCTTTTGCAAGAGGCTTGGATAAGTTCGTTAGCCAGGAAAATCGGACCAGTTTTTCCTGGAAAATTTCGGAGTTTCTTTCGGAAAATTGTTGTATCTCCGAAATTACAAAACTATGGCAACCAAAATTTAGGTTACGCTATTAAACTTACACACATGCCAAAATTCAGATCTCTAGGTTGAAAGGAAAAAAATTATAGACGTTTAAAAAACATATTTTGGCACTGATGACTAGAGAAATGTACAAAACCAAAATATTTTGTGTGGATAACAAGATATATTGTATAATACAGACAAAGATTACGTTTTCTTGACGCAAAAAGGTCAAGAAATAATATAAGAATTACTTTGAAAATTTTATAATTTTTCTTCCTTAAATGTCAGAGGCACGATTTGTAACTACAAAATTTGCAATTTTTAGACGGAGAACCTGAAACAAATACGGTCTACGTAAAGCAAATTCCATAATAAATGTGTTTTACAAAGCCTTAAGTTACAGCTTCAACCATCATTGTCCTTCATTTTACTAAAATATTTGCAGAAAATTCATTTCAAATAGACCTCTTCTCTGATGATTTGGTAGTAGTTTTTAGTAAATGCAGCGGTTCACTGAGATCCCTAAAATAAATAACGTCAAATAGGCAACAGCAATACCGCGTTGAGTACATAGGCTCGACCACTGAAGTTAAGCAACTACGGGCGCTCTCAGTAATTGGATGGGTGATCGGCTGAGAACAAGTTACTTTTTTCTAATAATAATTTTACCATATCTTTCTTTTTTAAGGTAAATTTCAGTTACTTTTTTCCATAATACAGAACTTTTAATATATACAAATACCTATTTCGCAAAAACACTTTTTGTTAGGTGTGTGCCTCTAAATAAGGATTTCGGTTTAATCAAATTCAAATGCTTTGCAGTATTGGGGCATTTTAGCATATTAAGCCAGGCTTTACTCTACGTAATATATAACATTAACAAAAGAAAAATTAAAAATTCGGGACGCAGCAAGTGCGTTATTGCAGCGAATTTTTAGGAAAATCGGCTCAGTTGAAATAGATGCTTTGTTTTAATTAGATAGTCAAACTCTCCCGGTCCGTGCCAGTTCTGAGCTGATCTTTAATGTATTGAATTTCGACCATGAAATTATAATGCATATTTGTAAGAAAAGAAATTCTGGATGCAACAAGTGCGTTATGGTAGCGAATTTTTATTAAATGCTTCAAATTTGAATAGCTCGATTTGCTATTAGCCTATAAGAATCGTTGGCCAGGAAACTAGTTTTTTCAGGACGATTTTAAGTTTGTTTTCGAAAAATGTTTACACTTTCAAACACTCAAGTTATTTTGATGAAATATGGTATATTGTTTCTACTATATAGGTATTTAATACTGGTAACCAAATGTGATCCATGCCTTCTTTAAAAAAGCACATATTTGTTTTTTTAAACATTTTTATGAAAATTCACTACCATAACGCACTTGCTGCCTCCAGAATTTTTTCTAAACACAAAACAACCTTAATTATTCACGCATGATAATGATTGGAAGTCAAATCAGTACAAATCTACTAGAAGGAACTACTGTAAAGGTTTGCTTTCAAGATACAGATACTGGAAATATTTGACAATCTGGCAACCATGCACTGATTCACCTAATTTCACTCTTATCGTAAAAATACTGTGTATATCAAATGTTGCAGTCAATTTTGTATCAGTTCGCCTTATTGGATTGGGCTAAAATTTGATACGCGTGTGTGAGTCAATATAAGCTACCTGTCATTATATCATAAATTCAATATGGCAGACGCTCCAATATGGTGGATTTTTCTTTTCTCACAATCTTCAGACTTGGGTATCAAACTGAAGGACTTTACTAGTAAAATATAGTAGGCTAGGTAACGCTTTCAGGCACTTAAAATGGCGACCGACGCAAGATTTCTTTCAACGATATGGGTATCAAAAGAAAGGGCTTCACGAGTAAAATACAGAGGCGGTAGGTAGAGCTTTTATAAATTAAAAATGGCGGGCGACGTAATATATCGTTATCAACAATCTGCTTGACACAAGTATCGAATGAAAGGTTTTCACGGACGAAATACAGTAGGCTACGTGCGGCGCTCTCACATATTCAATATGACTATTTTTTCAGTTTTGGTATACCTGAATAATAAAGGCTTGTTTCTAATATAATTTGTAACTCCTAATTTATTATTTACAACTTTAAATTGTGTTTTTCAACAGGACTTACAAGAATCATACAGGAAACAAATATCCGATTTAGAAATTACTGTTAAAAGCATTGAGAAACACAAATCGGAACTATTAAATAGCTTTAAAAAACAAAAACAACTGATTGAAAATCTAAAGGAACAAAATGTAAGTATGATCACATTTTAAATCACATAAAATACATATTACAATTTTAAAGGCAAACTTGGAGCATCTGAAATTGACAGAAATAGCGGAAAGAGATTTTATGAGGATACTGGACTGGAAACCTGGAGTTGATGAAAATAACTATAGTACTTAGTTCATATGACTGAAACCAAATTTTAAATATACAAAATTTTAAAATAATGTGTAGTTTTCTTTTAAAGTATCTATTCCACAAATAACGCACATTTTTTAAATTATTTACTGTTATATAAAATATTACTCTCTGAGAAGTGATTTTTGCGCAATTTTATAAGAATCATTGAAAATTTTATTGCACAACCACTACAGCAGGACATGTTTAATCTGGTTCGAGGCTGCCCTCTAGCGCGACAGTAAATTTCCGCGACGCCTCTTTTTAGCGACATTACAATGGGCGCGACTTTATAGGATGGAATGTCCGTTTTGCACCGGGGCGGCTCCTCAATTGGTGCGCCCGTGCGCGCGCAATGCCGCGGAAAAAATAATATTTTTGCTATGCTTTATTTTAATAAATTTTTATTCACTTTTTTACCTCCTGCATTCAACAAACAAAATTAGTATATCGAGGATCGCAGAGTCGGCAGCCATTAATACAGAATCAGAATAAGTAGTGTTAATCGTTGCAGAAGTTATATACATCCATATCCATATAAAGCACTCGGGCGGCGGGTGTGTATTTTTCGGCGCTCTCGTAAAACGCGATACTTCAGTGCGAAATGATCGCCGAATCTTGATGATCTTCCTCGAAAACGACCGAATAAGCAATCTGTTGTGCGCTATAAAATTACACACTAACAGTTTGTAGTGGACTTTTGGCAGAGCGTGTCCACCTACTAACTAGTAATTTTCGTCTTCGCATCGGATTGACTTTTAAGTAGATCATTTCGTTGTTGTTTACATGTTCTAACAAGACAATTATTATTATCATGATGGTTACTACTTCGAGTTGCTTAATAAGTGGACAAAATAATTGTGATACTGTGATTAATTCTGTGTATATTTTAAATTTAAGGGTTAACTTTTTAAGGGACTTTTTAACTACTATAACGTATAACTAACTAGACGAAAACTTGGTAAGTAGTTAATAATTATTAAGTTTAGTAAGTAGGTTTCTTTATAATACATTTGCGGGGAAAAATAAGCGAGCCCTTCATTTTTGGTGAATTTTTATTTTAAAAAATTCACTAAGAGATATCCATGGAGAGACTTTGTAAACATTTTTTCAAATGAGCGCGAACTAGAACCCCTGTAACCCATATCCGGGGTCAGTTTCAATTTGTATATGTTTATATATATATATATATATATATATATATATATATATATATATATATATATATATATATATATATATATATATATATATATATATATCCAACTAATGACTTAAAAAATAAGCAACTGATGAAACTCGGCAAGTGTCGTTGTTTTATTAATGGCTTGGATGAGTTCGTTAGTCAGGAAAATTGGATAACGTTTTCCTGGAGAATGTTGAGTTTTGTTTCAAAAAATATATATTTTTCTCCGAAAATTACAAAGGTATTTTAATGAAATTTGGTGGATATGTTGCCTTGTAAGAGACCTTACTACACACTAAAATTCAACTTCCTACATTTTTAGAAAATTGAGTTTTCTTTTGAAAAAAACATTTTCCCCGAAAATTACAAAGTTATTTTGATGAAATTTGGTGGATATGTTGCCCTGGGTAAGGCCCTACTATACACCAAAATTCAACTTTCTAAGTTCGTAGAAACTTGAGTTATTCAAATTTGAAGAATTAACAAAAATGTAGTACCATAACACACTTGCTGCGTCCCGAACTTTTTTTTTCTTGCGCACCCGCAATCCATAAGGCATGAGCCGCTACTGGTTTTGCAGTATTTATCTAGCTGACTGTGCGAAGCTTCCAGAGACAGACCAAGTGAAGCTTCCAGAGACAGACCAATAGGAAGTTCTCATTTCTTATACTCCACCTGGTTTAAAACAACAATAAATAAATGATCATTTCACACATATAGTAAAAGTTTGTAAATATACATACAGGAGCAGTCATTATTCCCCGGAGAAAAAGTCCTCTATAACTGGTTTGCATAGTGTTTCCAGTCGTAAAACGAATTGCCCTTTTTTGCATTCTCAACACCCTCACAATGTCAGCGGTGAGACCCCACCACAGAATTATGTAAGAGATTCTGGAGTGCATTTGTGCAAAGTAGAATAACTTCAACACCCCAAGGTCAACGGTATCTCTCAACTGGTTTGATTCTATAACAATCTGTCAAAAGCTAGTTCATACAATCCATCAATGTGAGCCGACCACCCTAGTCTGTAGTCTAATGTAACTCCTAAGAACTTTGCTTGAGTAGTATTCTTTATTTGAGAACCTCCAAGAGAAACCACAGGATTCCCCGAAGAACGTACAGCAGCCGAAATGTCATAGCTAAGGCATGCTGATTTACCTGTGTTGAGGACAAGTTTATTTTCTGTAAAATATTGATTCAGTTCCTCAAAGACCACGTTTGCTTTCTCTGATAATGGCGAAGCGTTCCTACTAGTCGCTAACACTGACATATCATCTGCAAACAATATACAGCCATTAAGAGACAGGTCTGAAGCATAGATTAAATAGAGTAAAGGGTCCAACACGGAGCCCTCTCTTTACCGCCAGTACATCTGAATTTATACCTCAGAGTGATACAAAGTCTCGACTCCTGCTCAAATCGTGGCGTATCCTTGGGCCGACACATCGTAAAGTCGACAGTACAATAGAGCGGCGATTCGACCGAGGATACCGCTTTTTTCAGTATTTGTCTGGCCGACTGGCTGAAGCCTAATATTGATCTCTGCTTCATATTTAGTTGCAAAACATGACATATAAGCGAAATTGAAACAAAAATTCCTATTTATATGCGCGCGGGGCAATAGGCACTCTTTATATGTTTAAAATGGCTTACTTAATAAAGTTATTCGTGTAAAAAAATATGTTATTAGATACAAATAAACATACTTATGGGTAATTGATTTTTATATGTGTAAATAAGTATGAAACTTAATCCTGACACCTTAATGAAAAAGTCATTTTCTAATATAAAAAAATCGATTGATATAAGATTTATTCCATAATTAATTATAAACATGTGATTTAAAGTGAAGCCACATATTATTTAGCATTTATTTTCAAGAAAGTTATCTTTGATGGCATCTACTTTTTCACATTTTATAATGCATAGTTGCACAATTGTTTGAAAATTTATGGTTGCGAGGGCAGAAGGTTAAGTACTTCTTTTTTTATAAATGTATATAGGCAATGAAGAAAAAATTATTGGATATTGAATATGTGGTCACGCCATTAAAATTATTTGTGTACAAAAAAATTGTTGAGTTAGATATAAATAAATATACTTATGGATAAATCGTTGTGTTTGAAAAAGATATAAATAGTTGTAAGCCTGAATTACAATGTCCACACTCAAAGAAACTATGGAGAATGACAGGCAGTTCTGTTATTGTCGTAAAAAAATCGAATATATTTTATTCAATTTTTTCATTAAAACAATTTGATTTAGAGAAAAACCAGATTGTCATAAACTTTCTATTTTCTTTTTTTATTGCCAAATATTTTCAAAAAATCTGTCTTACATTATTTTTAATGCCTTTATTAGCACCAAATTTATTTTTCAAAATTTATTATCGAGGGCAAAAGTTTATAAAAATATTTCACTGCCATAAAATAATAATAATAATAAATAAATAGAGGTGTGCGAAGCTTCGAAATTTCGAACCGAACCCGAACCGAACCTTCGGTTCGAAAATATATTCGCACTAGCGATGTTGAAGTAGTTCGAAGTTCGAAATATGCAATTCTTCAAAATAGTTCGAACTTCGTTGGTCAAAAATACTTCGAAATTTAACTTTACAGACATTGAATCTTGCCAAATGTAGCGAAGTAGCGGCCGCTTTAACTCGGTAGCGACGCCTTAAACTCGTTATCGGTCTCATTAAGTCGATAGCGTAATTTCATGAGATTCTACTCGTGCATATTTTTGATAGTAGGTGGGACATTGAGACACAACGGAGCCATTTAGCAATCACAGAAATATTTTTCTTATATATCCTAGCCTCCAAACACCTTTTCCAGTAACAACATTATGATGGCAGTGTTCGAAAGCGATCGGTAACGTAAATTTTCAGAATTTGAGGATAATTGCAGATTGCCTTTGGAAAACATTGGTTTCAACATGCTTTATTTCACAGTGAGCCAAAACAGTTACATATTCACAATCAACAGACAGTTCAAACTTAGAAGTGGTTATTTTTAACTGACTTCAAAAAAGGAGGAGGTTCTCAATTCGACTGCATTTTTTTAAAATCTGTGTTACCTCAGAACTTTTTTCTAGGTAAACCGATTGTGATGATTCTTTTTTTATTTGAAAGCTGGTGCTTCTCATGTGGTGCTATATAAATTTGATAAAGAACTGACCAGTAGTTTTTGAGTTATTCTTAATGAAGTCGGTTTCCTATTTTTTTAAATTTTCTTTGTTATATACCTATCATGCTCATTTGGAACCCTCTCAATCTGTTTGCTAAAACTGTCAATACCAAACAACAACATATTTATAAGTGAGCTTATCTATAGATCTAGAAATCTAAAAAACTTTAAAATATTTTTTGTTTTTGTGGTTTTGATTCAACATTGACCCATCTCCACAACGATCAGCACCAAAAGGCATTTTCACCCAATCAACCTGCAAATTTGTCGAACCCTTCCTTTTTGTAAAAAGGGTGGGAACCTTTTACATATCAAATATTGTATGTTACAATATTCCTAAATGTTTAAGGAAATTATATATGAACACTGAAGAATTTTGGGTAGTTCGATGTTCGACTTTGAATTTCTAATAAGTTCGAAATTCGACTGTAAACCTTAGACATACTATTTCAGAGGTTCGAGGCAACATATTTGCTTGGGTTCGTTCATAGTTCGGTTCGAACAAAACATGGGTTCGCACACCTCTATAAATTAATATATATATATATATATATATATATATATATATATATATATATATATATATATATATATATATACATATATATATATATATATATATATATATATATATATATATATATATATATATATATATATATATATATATATAAAACAAAATGTTTAGATCATTTATATGAACACTCACTTCCATAGCGCACTTTGTCGCGACCAGACTTTTTATTATGAGTAGCAGAATGTTCTCCACATGATTGTACACTTATTTTCTTAGGCTGGTTGCATTTTCGCGCATTCACTGTTTTTGGAATACCTAGTAATACATTAATTCTTTATAAACTCAGTGGGCAGTTCTCCCGACATATAACATTTCTCAATCTGCACATTTTTATAATATTCATTGATAACAAATTAAATTACCCGGTTATTAATAATAAACTGACAGATAAACAAGGTTGCAACTAAAATGGTCTCAAAAACTTTTAAAAATTTTAATTGCAATTTAGACATATATTTACTATTTTAGTTTAATTATGTTTTATGAAAATTCGCTGCCATAACGCACTTGCTGCAGCCACACTTTTTTTGTTATAGACAATCAAATATATCGGAATAAATGTGTGCTTTTGTAAAGGTGTGACTATATATGCAGCAAGATTATTCAAGATTCTCGCTTATTAAGATATGAAATATTTTTATAAGTGCAACAAAGCAGTTGCTGTATGTAGACTTTTTTTATAATTTTATTTACTATTTACCTTTTTTTTTTAAATAAAACTCGCTACCACAAGTAACTTGCTGCATACAAGTTTTTTAACAAATATTTACTGTTTACAACAGGAATTTTTTGTGCAAATTTGTTACCATTACGCATTTGCTGCGTCCACACTTTTTTGTAATCATAGGTATACTATATCAATACGCAAAGGTGTTAAGCAAATTGCCCATTGCATAAACTTACGCACTACCATAATGAAATACACTCGACCAATAAATTATTGTCCGTCTAAATGAATTTGTGTATACAGGGGTTGCATACATGTAGGCGCTGTCGGTCGAATAATACGCACTCGGCATCATCACCTCAAGCACTTTCAAATGACGTGACCACTTCTGGATCATCTTTATTTTTAGACGATATCACAGTAGAACCATCACAACAGTTTAAGTTGTCCTCAATATAAACAGTATTTTTAAAATATTTAGCACAGCCAGGATGTGTAATACATCCACATTTTATACACTTTGGTCCATTTATTGGAAAAGAAACACACTTTTTACATGGTTTATTGCCCACATTGTCAGATGTGTTTACACCTTTGACTATCTACCTTCGGATAGACCAGGTAGTCCGGTCAATCTAGACCAAAAAATGAGAGTGAAGGTGCATAAAGTCCCAACAAGCTGAAAATCAGTAAAATTGTTCAAAACATAATTATAAAGATAATTTAAAAGTTCCCCATCATTCCCGTGTATGCAAAATTTTTTATTCCAAGGTCAAAGGTCAAAAAAATGAGGTTTTCGCAATTTTCAGCAAAACGGTAAGTTTTATCATAAAAGTACTTCAGACAAATTATCTATAAAAAATGTATCGATACTTTTTTTCCTACGAGCCACCGTTTCTGAGATAAAACGATTCAAAAAGTTGTAAAAGTTGTTATCGTCATAATATGCATGAGTACGCCACGTATATATCTCTAGAGTTGTTATATATGTTGAAATATTTTTCTATTGGTCATTGTAACTTATACTTAAAATATACATAAGCTATGCATGTTTCGTTAAAAATACTAAAAATAAAAAACAAGTTCAATTAGCTCGTCTTCCTCCAACCTCAGTTGCTGCTCATCAACATCTTTTTCGCATATATTACCAAGTTCAAGTGTGGCTTGGTTATCAGCTAGACCCTACAGACTGGGGCTGGAAGTTGGTCAACAATATATTAGAGCCAGTTCAAACTTTACTCCCACCTGCGCCGGAAAAACTGCTGAACACAATTTTTTGAACTGCAAAAGGGGATGCAGTGCTAAATGTGGTTGCAAAAAAGTCGGACTGTTTTGTTCTCTGGCATGCACAGATTGTCAAGGCCGGTCGTGCTCTAATGTTGAATCACCAACAGTGGAGGATTCGTTTGATTACAACGAAGTGTCATGCGATACATCGCTATTGACGCAGTTTACTTACATCCAAAATGAAGATGAAGAAGAAGCAGGAGAAGAAGAAGATCAAGAAGAACAATAATTTGAAAGTTACGAATCAGGCGAATGAACTTCCACTTTTTTTTAAATTTACATCGCTTTTATCTTTTCCAATCTTTGAAAATTTCCGTTATTTTGCAATAGTTTCAAATTAAACAGGATCACAACTGACCCGTGGAGTAGGCCTATTGGGGAAACCACGTTAAAAAAAACGCGCTAAGTACACTACCTCATAGGTGGCGTGGAAACGTGTGCATATTATGACGATAACAACTTTTACAACTTTTTGAATCGTTTTATCTCAGAAACGGTGGCTCGTAGGAAAAAAAAGTATTGATACATTTTTTATACATAATTTTATGATCTACAATTTTTGTCTGAGGTACTTTTATGATAAAACTTACCGTTTTGCTGAAAATCGCGACTCATTTGTTTTACCTTTGACCTTGAATAAAAAATTTTCCATACACGGGAATGATGGGGAACTTTTAAATTATATTTATAATTATATTTTGAACAATTTTACTGATTTTCAGCTTGTTGGGATTTTATGCACCTTCGAATGTCTAAATTGACCGGACTAAGGCATCTCCCAATGCGATGTGTTGTAATGTTTGAAACCAACATTGAATAAAAGGTTTGTTTACACGGTCCTCGACACCATAGGCGTCTCGAGAATTAGGATTGAAATTTTCATAAATACGATTAAAATAATAAAATAAAATTTAAAAGATGTTTCACTACCTATACATTATTTAAGTATACTATTAACTAAAAAGTCTGGACGCAGCAAGTGCGTTATGGTAGTGAATTTTTATAGAAATGATGTTCGAAAGTCTCAATGTTGTAATGTGATCTCGTCACAAGCGATTTTTTTCTATACAAATTCAGTGTAGTGTTTTCAACAAAAATTTAAGAAGAACATTAAGCCAAACCTTCAATATCTTGCAGCTATACCAGTTTTTCTAGAAATGACCACCTGATTTTTCTGCTGCCATGTTTTATAGATCTACAACTTGCCGGATAATTTCTTATTAATTTCATCATCTGGCAAGCATCTAGGAAAATATATACATTTTCATGGGTTACAGGATGCGGCAAATAAGCCTTTAAACCTTCTTAAATAAATGTATCTCAATTTACTCCCAAACATTTAACCATGCTTATATTTGCAGCTGCTCCATCAAAACTTACGGAAGTAAAGAATATTCTTGCTTGATGGATAAAACTTAAAGCCCGATTTAATAGGCTTGCTTTTTCTTCACAAGAAATGTCAGTCAGGAAGAAATAACCCACTGGAACTTTCCAGTGGCCATTTAAAGCAACTAATAAGAAAAGCAAAACTTCTTTAGCCTCTGGAAGCTCGTTTGAATTATTCATATTCACGCCAATATCTACGTTACCACAAAGTTTTTTCCTGTCCACTCAACTTGACGTCTTATAAACATCTCGTCGATGACTAGGTATTTAACAAAGTATTTTGCAACCTTTTTCAGCTGCTTCTCGTCTTTTTGAATCCAAAACCGCTAATGCTTCTTTGCAGAATTCAGGAACAATTTAGAAATTGTTGGAGAACGTGGCAAAGATTTAATAAATTTTTCTCGAACGTAATTATAAGCTTTCTTTGAATAAAAATTTAAGGTAATCGCAAACGACCTTACGTCTAGTGAATAGTTCCGTTGTGGGCATTATAAAAGCTGTTTAATCAGATCTATTTGTGTGGGTAAAGAGGCCTAAAATATTACAAGCAATGATATAAATTCAATAACACTTAAAAGTGAGACTTTCAGGGATGTTTTTGCATTTTCCGTAAAAGCAATGCTCAATCAGCGATTTTTGGTGACAAACTCTTAAGACGTCTTTTCTGTTGGCGCAATATATTTATTTTCCTCTTTTGTTTCTTTATTACTCGTTCAGCAATATACCATTTTTTAAAGATGTTTTTGGAGTTCCTGATAAACTGGAAATATCTACAAAATAACGAAGTTTTTTCCTACAGAGTATAATTTCAAAAAAATGGTTTCTAGTATTTTTCCCTCAATTCTAAGTCCAGGCATATTAACTTACTTTTAACCTGGAGTAATGTTAGCTTTTGGTGTTAATTCAGGAGGACTGCCAAGTGCCGCACCTGTTGAACATGATAGTTCCAAGGCAGTGGGAGTTGATGATAACGATGATTTATCTCTATTTTCTTCAAAACTATGCCTGCAATTTTTATCAGGTAATTTATTAATTTTAACAATAATAAAGGTTTACAACATAGGAAGCTAAGAAGAATTCTTCACCTTTCCGCACGAGCAAGAGCTTATTCATGCCAGAAGTAGAAGGCACTGGAGAACTTAAAACTGATGGAGACGCTGCGTTCTTAATACCCTTCTTCCACTTGGGTAAATAATAAGTCTTTACTAAAATCCTGTGAACATAAATAAGAATATTTCGGCAGCGTATCCGATTTTATATTTAAGGCAGCGCACCATGTTTATCTCCTTCCTTTAGTAGATGGAAACCTAAAAATAGTGCCAAACTGATGTGCCGCCACTGAAAATCACAAACAGCAATGTCCTTACGCATGCAGAGACATCGTTGCCACATCCCCAGGTAATCTTCTACAAGCAATACACTTTTTCATCATTTTGCAAAAACAAAACTCAAAACCTTTATTGCAAATCAAGGTAACACAAAAATAAATTCTCAGTATACTTGCATACTATTCACAGACAAATACAAGCCACAACTGTCGATTAATACAAATCTAGATACTTCACATGCAGCAAGATAAAGATTTTAAATTGAGTTTTCTGGTTATATTTACATAAAGGGAGAAACCAAGTAATATAACGTTAGTAAATATTTACATTAATAAATAAGCCCTAATGTAAGTGTAATGTCTTAAGTAACAGAAAACTAATAAATTTATCATTCTCAACTTGTCATCATATTCGGCGATTTAAGGAAGAATTATTACATAGCGGCAACGCTCGAGCCACCACCCAATGAGAGCAGAGGACCGATGTAAACATAAGAGTCCCTTGAATGTTGGCTTCAAACTAGTGATGGGAAAAACGGTTATTATCTGTTAACAGTTGAAGCCGTTAACGTTATATAATAATAACTGTTGAAAATAACGGCTTCAGTTATTTTAAACTGGATAGTCGATCGATAGTATCCTACATTCCCAAAGCTGTGAGCGAGGGAGAGCACACTAGTATAAATGCATTGTATTTTTACCCCGTTATTTCACGTAGTGTATAAATCTCAAATTTTGTCGATATGAAAAGGAAACAAAGGGTTAAGAAATTATAATAAGCGTGTCGTAAATCTTTTGCCACTCTGAAGTGAAACTTTTAGAAATCAGAAATCTACTATACCTAGTCTCTAGTTTTGGAAATATTTACATTCAGTTTCTGCAGAATTTGTTTTAGAGTTTTCATAGAAATAGTTTTTTATTTAAATTGTGAATAATTATATATTGGCAAGTTGCTTGAAGAGGTTCGTTGGGCAGGAAAATCGGAATAGTTTTTTTGAGAATGTTTTCAGCTTACTTTTGTACTTTTTTAAACTATAAAGTTATTTTGATGAAATGTCATACATTGTTTCTATGCTGTTAACAAAATTTGATGCCTTTTATTTAAAAAAAAGAAATTTGTTGCCATTAAAAACATTTTTATGGAAATTCGCCACCAGAACGCACTTGCTGCGTCCAGATTTTAAGTTTTCTAAGCCTGTTTCCAAAGTGAAAATCGATTTATAGACAGAGATGTCAAAAAAAACGTTTGTTCAATTTCAAATAAGGTAACCACGAATGCATTACAGGAAATTATCAATATTATTAATACAATAATATTCATCTATATAGGAAATCAATAAAACTCTGTCAACAACATTTTAAACAGCTTATTGAAGTGATTTATAGGCATAATAAAAGCCCATTTCTATATGGGATAAATAAACAAACCGCCATAACTAGATTATTTATGAACTGATTTTCAGATTCGAGACAAAAAGAATTTAAATTGCTTTCTAAATATCGACAAGATATTAGACAAAAGTACAACTGAAAAAAAGGGGTGAGGTTATTTTTGAAAAAAAAAACATGAAAGGAGTATTTACTCAAGATGTTTTAGGAATTATAAACTAGTCATTTCTAACAAATTTATTTTATGAGGGGTCTTTACGTAGATGTCAATGGCACAGCAAGAATCAATAAATATCATTATCACGTCTTGGGACGTTAGAACTTTTATTGCTACACAGGGAGTGATTCTAAGAACTCCATAACATAACGCAGCTCATAAAATTTCGGTAAAGAAATTTGCCTTTATTCTGTACATATGGTTTGTTATTACATTATGCTTTTATTCTTTCTTAGAAAAATCTCTAGTTACATTTTCGATTTTCGGTTCATTGGTCATCTTTATCGGTACGCTTTTAAAAACTGTGCAAACAAGAGCCAACAGTATAAAAAAATTGAGTTTGAGTTTAAAAGTTTTTAAAAAAAATTTGAAGATATATATATATATATATATATATATATATATATATATATATATATATATATATATATATATATATATATATATATATATATATAGTATAATTGTTTATTACTTATTTTAATGAAACATTTTTTTTGACACAATTTTAAAGGGCTGTAACTTGGAGGAGAAGGGGTTTCAAGAAAAACTTTATAAAAAGACACCCCTTATTTTTCGCCAAAGAAAGATCTCTATCTCTAGTTACATTTTCGGTTCACTGGTCATCTTTATCAGTCGATCAGTCTACTTTTAAAAACTGTGCAAACAACAGCCAACAGTATAAAAAATTGAGTTCCAGTTTAAAAAAAAATTAGTTTCAAAAATTTCAAAGGGCTGTAACTTGGAGAAGGGTTTCAAGAAAAGCTTAATAAAAAGACACCCTTTATTTTTCTCGAAAGAATCACCCTATAAAATTGTTCGCATCAATTTGGAAACACCCTATATATATATATATATATATATATATATATATATATATATATATATATATATATATATATATATATTCATTTAATTTTTTATATTTAAATGTATATAGATATTAAAAAATGTTGTATCATTATATTTTTCTATCAATTTTATAACTATTATCAGACAAACGAAAATGACGTGTTAACTGTTTTGTTAGGTAATGTATATAAATTTAAATAAATAAGTACTTTAATTTCACGTGAAATAACCCTATTTTGCGTTGTCTATAGTGAAAGTAATAACACGTTTTTACAGAAATTCATCTTTTCATCTAACATTTTTTATTAAATATTTGGCTTTACATACTAGTGGGAAACTCAACTGTTTCAAAAATAACAGCTTCTCAGTTTAACAGAATAACTCTGTGTAGTAGTGTCCGAATGCCGTATCCTCATCAACAACCGGTTAAAGTTAAAATTAAACTGTTTTATTGTACGTCCCTAAAGCTGTGAGCGAGAGCGAGCACACTAGTATAAATAATAATGTTATGAAGTACAGTCCGCTCTATACTGTATAACCATACATATTTAGCATTCCCAATCTAAAGGCTATTCATCCTGTTAAATGGTTAAATAACAGTTGCCGATGAAAACCGATGTTTATTCTTCGAACCTAGTTGCAGTAGAACTTAAACAGACACGACTCCGAATTCTAGTTTAGTGTAAAAAGCGTTACTTTTTGAGCTGTTATTTTTATAAATCCATAACTGGTGGTTACCGTTAGGGCTCGGTAACCGTTTAAAAATAGCTGACAGTTAAATAACGACCCATCACTACTTCAAACAATTCGGCTGTGTGCAGTCTATTCTCTGATATATAGGCAAAACTCGGCATCACCACCTCAAGCACTTTCAAATGACTTTACCACTTCCGGATCATCTTTATTTTCAGAGGATATCACAGTAGAACCATCACAATAGTTTAAGTTGTCCTCAATCTAAACAATATTTTTAAAATATTTAACACAGCCAGGATGTGTAATAGATCCACATTTAATACACTTTAGTCAATTTATTGGAAAAGAACCACACTTTTTACATGGTTTATTACCCACATTGTCAGATGTGTTTACACTACCAACCGCCATCTTTTTCATACAACTGTTATCAACTATAACACTATAAGTAACATATCTGACATTAATTACTTAAGTATGAAAGTCATGAGTCGCACATACTAGTTTTTGTTTGTAGTCCGTTAAATGGTTTTAAAATAACTGCAAATTGGTGACTGGTTTTTTTTTTGTCCTCAGGGCTCGTCTGCGGCCTTGCCGCCCCGATAGCACTGCAACCTTTGTGCATACCCTTAGTCTTACTCCACCCATTCCAAAATCACTGTGCCTTGAACTAGTCTGCACAGCGATTGGTAGGGTGAAGTTTTATATTGCTCTGTCTCCAGTCTAGACTGACTGTAGATCAGTTGTGCAGTCCAGAGCTCTACACTCGCACAAGATGTGCTGGGCTGATTCCTCCCCCTTGCCGCAGAGTCTGCATGCGGGGTCCCCTTCGAACCGCCCCATTTTATGCAGGTATTTCTTGACAGCCATATGTGCCGTCAAGAGACCTGTTGTGTTTCTGAGCTGTCCTCTGCTAAGATTTAGCAGCTCCACAGCTCTCTTTCAACAGGGTTCCTCAATTACTGACTTCCCATGTCTGAGCCCTGGACAGTCTGCCCAGTACACCTTGTGTTGGTTTTGATCCAGGACTTAATAGCTCCCCTGGCAGTGTTCTTTGTCACGCCCAGAGCCGGTTCTGGTCCCATAAATGGTTCTGCTGACGCTCTCTTCGCAAGACTGTGACCCCCGAGTGACCCGGCACCCAGATGAGGGTCACCTCATTCTGCACAGCCAGGTCGCTCGTCTCGTCACTCACTCACCAGCCAGGAATTTACCCGTGAATTGGTGACTGTACTAGTGCGTATGTAAATTTACTTCTACTTTAATTTGGTGTAAGCGTGTTGGGCAATAAAGTAAAAATAAAGAAAAAAATATTATTATTATTAGCATGCTAATTCTTGCTTATCGAAATTTGAAGAAAAAAAATCAATAATGAAACATATAATTTATTTGGTTATAATTAAAAGTATATTAAAAAATAAAACATAAAAATAAACTGGTATCAAATTAATTAAGAATAGATGTTTGTGAACGAACAGATAAACATCCTAAATAACAGAACAATAAAACTTTCGTAGCTTTATTAAAAAACTTACAAATTAAAACGTATTCTACAAAACTTTGAAAATCTTAAGAAAAATATAATCCTTTCATAACAAAACCTATAGGTTTAACAACCTATAAATAGTATAATGTATTCTCTAAGGCCCTGTGTGCCGTTCTGTGCAGATTCTGTGCTACGAGGAAGGACAATTTGTGGGCGTACTGGCAGGGTGCTGGCACACGCACCGTTCCAGACCAATTGAAGTACATATGTGTTAATTTATATGTCAAAATTTGCATCTTGTCTGGAGGAAGCCCCATCGTATCCTCAATAACATTATAGCTTGTTGGTGCTACCGTGCCTTGTCTGACACACTGAGACACGATGAAAAAGTCATATCTGCAATTAAAATAAATTTAAATTTCAAGTCAGAGCTAATCTACAATTCTTATTAAATTATAGTGTAGCCTCGTTCATCTGAGCTTTTGTTTCATTCAAGCCGAACAATGAATCCTTTCACTCCATTATCATTCAAGCAAAATTTATTGGGCTCTGTTTCATCTGAACGATGTCAGGATTCGACACAACTGTTTACAGTATGTTCTGATATGTACATAACTGTTAATGGGTATGTATAAATTAGTATATACATAAGTGCTAAATGAGATATAATAGAAGAGTAAATACTATGACACACAGGCCGTGGTCTAAGAAAGATTTACACTGGTGCAAGAAAAATAATATATTAAATTAGTCATATGAATAAACCAATTAACCAATACTATTCGGCTAATTAACTAGCCGACTAGCAAAATTTATTACGCTCTGTTTCATTTAAATGATGTCCGAACGATGAATCCTTTCACTCCATTATCATTCAAGCAAAATTTATTGGGCTCCGTTTCATTTAAACGATGTCCGAACGATGAATCCTTTCACTCCGTTATCATTAAAGCAAAATTTATTGGGCTCCGTTTCATTTAAACGATGTCCGAACGATGAATCCTTTCACTCCATTATCATTCAAGCAAAATTTATTGGGCTCTGTTTCATTTAAATGATGTCCGAACGATGAATCCTTTCACTCCATTATCATTCAAGCAAAATTTATTGGGCTCTGTTTCATTTAAATGATGTCCGAACGATGAATCCTTCCACTCCATTATCATTCAAGCAAAATTTATTGGGCTCTGTTTCATTTAAACGATGTCCGAACGATGAATCCTTTCACTCCATTCAAGCAAAATTTATTGGGCTCTGTTTCATTTAAACGATGTCCGAACGATGAATCCTTTCACTCCATTATCATTCAAGCAAAATTTATTGGGCTCTGTTTCATTTAAACGATGTCCGAACGATGAATCCTTTCACTCCATTATCATTCAAGCAAAATTTATTGGGCTCTGTTTCATTTAAACGATGTCCGAACGATGAATCCTTTCACTCCATTATCATTCAAGCAAAATTTATTGGGCTCTGTTTCATCTGAACAATGTCAGGATTCGACACAACTGTTTACAGTATGTTCTGATATGTACATAACTCTTAATGGGTATGTTAAAATTAGGAGGAGAAGGAAAAGCATGTGCCGGCAAGGAGTTCCACACTTGGAAGTCCTCGGAACAAAAGAGCAGGCATAAAAAGATGTTCTATGTCTGGTGACCTGGAGAATAAAAGGGTGCATTCGCTCTGTTCCTCTGGTAGATCTGTTGGGGGCAAAGGGTGGAGGAACTATGGAAGAAAGCTCCTCTGAGCAGTGCCCTTGCAGATATCTATAAAAGAGAGGTCACCAGACAAAGTGGGCAAGGGATGGCAGCCTTTGGATGAGGGTAGGTTCACCGATGAGACGTATAGCTCTCTTCTGAATGGAGTCGAGGATAGCGAGTCTAGAAGCGGCAGCGGCACCCCAGATGTGGGAGCAATATTCTAGGTTTGGCCTTATTTGTGAAGTATATAAGGTATAGAGATTATCTGGCGAAAAGAATTTGCGAGCCCGGAAGACGTAACCTAATTTCTTAGCAGCCATGTTGGTGACAATTGAGATTTCGAACAACATAAATGCCAACAAGTAAAAAGGGCTCATTACTTTGAATAACTTGGTTGTTCATTGTGATGGGTCTAGAGCTGGTGTATCTCTTATGAGAAAGAAAGCAAGACTGATATTTGGTGGGGTTGAATTGTACAAGATTTCTACTTCTCCAGTCTAATATTTTTTGGAGATCCATGGAGACAGAACCCTCCATGAGTCTGCGATCCTCATCTAATTGGGCTAAAGAGACAGGCTTAGAACACTGTATATTTGAGTGGAGGGTGCTGTCGTCCGTGTAACTGTGAACTGGGTTGGATGTGCTTGAGAGATCATTGATGTGGAGAAGAAACAAAGTAGGGGCTAAAGCTGAACCTTGAGGAACTCCTGCATTAATTGCATACAATTTAGAGGAATGGCCATCCACGACAATAGAAATGCTCCGGTAGGAGAGGAAATTTGCTGTCCAGGTACAGAGTTTTGGTGGTAGGTCATTGGCCGGAAGTTCATTAAGCAGCGCTGGCCTGCCAGACCTGTACGAATGCTTTTGATATGTCTAGAGTGACAATCTGGAATTCACTGTGTAGTTCCATAGACTTGTTCCAAGAATGGGTAACAAAGGAAAGGAGGTTGGCAGTTGATCTGCGCTGACGGAATCTACACTGCCTGTCGTGGATTAGACTGTTTTTCAAGAAATTTTAGTAATTCGGTGTTTATATACTTTTCCATCACTTTAGAGACGACTGAAAGGAAAGAAATAGGCTTGTAGTTGCAAATAAGCGCTTTGGATCCTTTCTTGGGGACGGGTTGTACTCAAGCAGTTATCCAGTTACTAGGGAATATGCCTCTATTGTAAGATGTCTGAAACACACGAATCAGGACAGGAGCAAGTTCTGGTGCACATTTTTTGAGAACAATTGCTGGGATCTCGTCAAGGCCAGAGGCTTTCCTGGTATTTGGTGGGGTTGAATTGTACAAGATTTCTACTTCCCCAGTCTAATATTTTTTTGGAGATCCACAGAGACAGACCTTCCACTGTGATCCTCATCTAATTGGGCTAAAGAGACAGGCTTAGAATATTGTATATTTGAGTGGAGGGTGCTGTCGTCCGTGTAACTGTGAACTGGGTTGGATGTGCTAGAGAGGTCATTGATGTGGAGAAAAATGTGTGTTTCACATTGTGTGTGTATCACGACTTGGAAATCGGAAAGTTTTCATCACAATTGATTTCAAAATGATTGATCAGAAGCATTCTTGTTTGACAATATCGAGGAAAATGTGCCGGTTCAAAGAAGAACCCGAAACATTCCGGATCGCCTGTTACAGACAAAAATTGGTCCATCATTATGATTCAGAGACTAAAGAGAGGAATTATTCAAGTTCCCGATGACCCAAAACATTCAGTGTTAAAAAATCGGCTAGCAAGATTCTTGTTTCAGTTTTCTGGGACAGGGATGGGATAATTTTGCTAGATTTCTGCTGCCATGGGAGCATGCTATAGTGAGTTGCTAACTAAACAAAAAACTAAAATCTTATGTACCTAATATGCTAATGTCTTACCTCTCTGGTAATGTAATTATATCATCGACTACCGTGCCTGGTGGAGGATTGCTATCCTCACAGAATATCCTGGTGTTAATTCTCTTGGAAACAATTACAAACGCCAATTTCAAATCATTATTTTTGTAAATCGCCTCCGTTAACTTTTCTTTTATGAGTACAACTTCTTGTTGGTATACATATGGGATCTGACCATCCCCGACAGCATCTCTGTATATGAGAATCCTTTCTGGGTAACGTCCTTCTAACTCCTTGTACCTTTGGCAGGCAAGTAAAATAAAAGATGCAAAGTTTGTTGAAAGCTCCTCTTCGTGCTTATGCTCCGCAGCATAGCTGTAATATCTCGTTATTTGCCTATCCAGGGACGCCACCATTCCAGAGAAACTTTTAGATTTATTTGCAGTATCCCTGCATACATCATAACCAATCACCATCAGGTTCGATAATGGAACATTAACAGTCCAGGGAGCTCCACCAATCTTGCAGTTCAGTTGTATTGCTATCTTAGTAGCAACAGACATAACACCTTTGGATATAAAGTGTTTTGACAGCACAACCTAAAATGCAAGCATTATTATAATATTTTAATAACGATAATAATAATAATAATATTAATGTGCAATCAGAAAAAACATTACAAATAGTGTCAGCAGGTAAGTGAATATGCAGGGTAAATCACTAGGAACTGCATTATAGGAGAACCACCATCTGAAAAAATCTCAAAATTTGGTACTATACTAATGCAATGAGGAATTTGCAAATTTTTTTTATTCTCCTCTTATTCAATTCCCCACATTGTATAAAGTCAATTGCCATATAAAATTTAAATGTTTAACTAATAGTTTTCCTGTAAAAAATATAGAAAATAAAAATAATTGTCTCCGCGCCAAAACGCCTCCGCAAACAAAGCCGTCTCGCTTACTCACACAGAGATCCTCGTATTATTAGTGTTTATGCGACTTACGTGTGCCGGATAGTTATTGTTATCAACTCATATTATTGTTAATATCTATATACTCGTATTAATTATTTTAAAAACTGTACAGTCTTATACAATGCCTTCATTAATTCCAGAGTACCACTTAACCACTTTAGTTAGGCAACACAGTTGTTCAACCTGAATAAATGAAATCCCTAAGTTGCCAGTGTCGTCTCGTGTTTTATAAAAAATATAAAAATTATAATAAGGTGAAACAGTAAATGTCTTAAATGTATTTATTATTTAGTATTTTTGAGTCTGTTTATGTATGGTTTACTGTTATTGATTGTTAAAAAAATAAATTAAAAACATAATAAAATATTACTTTTATTTTGTATAGATATCAAAATTTTGTAATGTACGTAAACAAATTGAGGTCCGATTATTTAAAACTTCTAATTTGCGGTTTTAGGAATGTGTATTGTGTAACATGTAACAAATATGTACCTGTTTGGGCAGATTACCCACGAACAGAATTGGTAGAGCTTCGTTCCATGCGATGTCGAATATCGTCAACAACATAACCTTAACATACCTACACTTTTAACTTACGTAAAAACGCAATGAAAATGCTAAGTTTTGATAAAAACTGTTTATTTTTATTGCCCAACAGATAGAAAATTATTTGAAGAAGGTAAACACTGGTCGAACTTGGAAAATGCACAATATACATACAAAATAACCGTCAAAAGGGAATTGAGCGCCAATGGACTGAACTGTCAATTGATTTAGTAACTTTAGGGTCCCTAGTCTAGTGGTTTTAGTGAATTTTCTTTAAAAAAATTCACTAATGAGGAGATCCCGACTTTTGAATTTTGAAAAAATTTCTTCAAATGAGCGCTAATTAGGCCCCCCAGAACACATATCCGGGGTCGGTTTAAATTTTTATATGTTTATATCAAAGAGGTTGTATATATTAGAGGGAACAAAGCCGAGTTTGCAGCCTGTCGATTTCCCACTCCTGTCACCGTCCAATCACAAACAAAATTTTGAATAACGCGCTAATGTGTTTTGTTTTGATTCGTTCCCCCAACCGCTCTTGAAGTTATTGTCAGCTGTCAACAAGTATTTGAAGTGTTTGTTGATTTGCGATTAGAGGTTATCTTGTGTGTTTTGCCGTTTTTTAGCAGTGTTTTAAGAGTGTAAAAGTTAAAAAATGCCAAGGTGTATTGTGAAGAACTGTATGTACAATAAAAGTGCCAATTATGAAAAGGATAAAGCAACTGTGCATTTATTTCGGTAAGTTGTTTACATGTCTTCTGTTTCCTTGTTTGGCGCCAAATGTTTATTGGTTTTCACAGGTCCGTATTTACACATTGTATTGCTTTTGTTAAATCTTTAGCATTTATTATTGTCAATTGTGTTTTTTCAAGAAATAAAATCTTAATAATGCATTATTTATTGAATATTTTTAATGAAATTAAGCATTTTGTTTGGCAATTATTATTTGAATTAGATGTATTTACCTATGTAGTTCCAGTAGAAGCAGAAAAAAAGTAGAATAGTTTCGTTTTATCTATTACTGCATCTTTCTAGAGGTTCAGTCACTGATAAAGTAGATAATTCGAGATATTATTTTCAGATTTCCCAAAGCTGGTTAAAGATACGAGGCTTGGAAACGAGCATTAAATTTAAGCGATGAAGATATTTTTATGAACTCAAATGTGTGCAATTTACATTTTACCGAGGAATCTTATGATTTAGAAAAATACCCTTTTGCAGTATACTTTAAAAAAAGTTCTATACCTGTATTGGTAAGTACTGAATCAAGGTTATTAATTTATGTAACTATTAGTGATATATATATATATATATATATATATATATATATATATATATATATATATATATATATATATATATATATATATATATATATATATATATATAGCCAAACAGCGGTTTTTCAATGGCACTGCTATCAGTAATGGTTATTTTTAAATAACAGGGACTTTAAACAGCTACTGCGATTGTGGTTTAGCCATTTACAATGCTGCATGTGCGTATGCTATTATTTTAAACACTTACAAGGTGTTAGTGTTAACCGCTTAATTGAAACCACAATATGATCTTCAGATAGCTTTTAAATTATAATAATTTTAAAACTACTCAGATTTTTACTATTAATAGAAGTTCTATAAAATTAGCATATTACAAGAATATACGATGAGAGAAATCTACATATTATTTTTATTTTAATATAATGAAAAAGTTGGAAGGCATATATATGCTACAGTTCGGTGCTGCTTTAATTTTAGATTCAGCAGGTTTTTCCATGATATAATGACTTACAAGATATATGATATTGCGCATATGCCCCGTCCCCTCCTATGACATCACATGGTGAGTAACGTTATAGAAGGCCAACTACACACTTAACACAAAGTCATTCGCAATCAAAAAGTTTCTATACGTCAGTTTAATGTGGTTAAAGTTACATTCCATTCCATTTTTATATTACATATATATATATATATATATATATATATATATATATATATATATATATATATATATATATATATATATATATATATATATATATATATATATATATATATATATATATATATATGCACAAGTGAAGTATAATAATTAAGGGGAGCCCTGAATTAGCATTGGTGATACACAAACTTAAAAAGTAGAGAAGACGTTCGTAGACATTTACAGGGGGCGTTAACATTCATAAACTTGATTTGATCATCATGTCACATAATCATAGTATAGTATTCTGATCTTAAAAAATTAATTCCAACTGTATGCACTCAAATATCAGTAAAATACCTAATTTGTTAAGGGGTTGTGATGAACCGTCAAACTCCACTGTACGACAGCATATTATTATTGCATTGGACTCACCACATGACGCCATGCGCGTGACGGTTCTAAAAATAGATAGTCTCATTATCATATCTCGCGTTATTTGTATCATGAGTTTTTCGTTTTCTACCTATAAGAAAAGGAGAAATGTTGTATTCTAATACTGGCGAGAAGGAAAGTATACAGATACTTCTACTCGCTCGCACAAACTGCGATTGCGTGTATTATGAATACAGCAATTGCTGTTTGTCATGGAGTTTTTAGTATAAGATGAATTTCATAGAAATAATTACTCTAATGATTTGTGTAAATCTCGGTTTTCACAATCGCTGTTGTTTTGTGTTTTAATAACAGCTGCTAACAGCGATCTTTTAATAGAAGCGATTAAATCACCGGTAGCTATATATCGCTCATCTCTAGTAACTATGCTACTAGTTACATTCACGTAATATATTGTTATGATATTTATCGTAATTTAATTAGCCCTGCAAATTTACATTAATGGTATTCGTTTCAAATTTATTTATGCAGGTAACAAACAAGCCATCAACACAAGTCGTTTTTGGCGAGCAGCCAATGACTGATATAACTGCTATCAATGTGCCATTTGCAGCTGCCCCGTCAACTAGTACTTGGTCTGGTAGCAATGTACCTGTAATGGATTATTCTCGGCCATCAACAAGTGCTGGTTTTTATGAAGAGAAAACTGTTGTAGAGGTACCGCAAAGATCGTTTAGTAGTTTAGGATTTGCTGAAATGAAAACACCTTCAATGCCACCCACTTTGAAGGACATGGTGAGTTAAATTCAGTTTTTGCCGTTTATGAAATCAGTATAATTTTAAAAAACCTAATATGTTATTCCATCACATTTTATATGGTGTTTAAGTTTGTATAGTCCATGATTAAATAAGTTAGAAACAACTGTTTTGCAATTTATCTCAACCACTATTAACCAAAATGTGTTGTTGGAAATTTTGTTTATATATTCATTTTACTTGAGAAAATAAATGGTTTATCACTGAACATTTTTTATAGGTTGTTACACCGCGCAAACGTAAACTGAAGAAGCAGTTATTCGATGCACGAAAAAAAATTAAACGGCTCAGCAGTAGTGTTCATCATTATAAGAAGAGAACAGCAACCCTTGCGAATATAATCAAACAACTAAAAGGTAAAGTAACCGACGAAACATTAGAAACATTAATGCAAATAGGACCTAATGAAGAATTTTTACAAAGACAATTAGGTCGTAAACATAAGTATGAAAATCAACTTAAAGCTTTTTCTGCTACGCTGCATTATTACTCTCCCAAAGCTTACAGTTTTGTCAGAAACACATTTAACTCGGCTCTTCCTCATCCAAAAACTATATCTAGATGGTATCAAAGCGTTAATGGGGAAGCTGGTTTTACGTCAGAGGTGTTCAACTTATTAAAGTCAAAATCAGAAAGCACAAATGGAAAACTTATATGTTCTTTAGTCATAGATGAGATGGCAATTCGCCAACATATAGAATGGGATGGGGTAAAATATTATGGGTTTGTAGATTTTGGTATAAATCTTGAGACCGATTGTAACCCTGTAGCCAAAGAAGCTCTTGTTTTTATGCTTGTTAGCATTAATCAATCATGGAAGCTTCCTCTTGGATATTTTTTAATCGACTCTTTAAGGGGTACACAAAAACAAAATGGTATTACAGTGTTTAACGCTACTAAATGAGTCGGGCATATACGTGGTCTCAATAACTTTTGATGGGGCAACAAATAACCTAACGCTAGCAAAAGAACTTGGCTGCGATTTGAATTGGAGGAACATTAACTCTACGTTTGTTGATCCTAGTTCAGGTAGGAAAATTGCAGTCTTTTTTGATCCATGTCATATGATCAAACTGATAAGAAACACATTAGGCGATAAAAAATTAATAATTGATGAGAATGGGGAAAATATAAAGTGGGATTATTTAGTAAAATTAAATGAGTTACAGGATCAGGAGGGCGTTCATTTGGCAAATAAATTAAGAAAATCGCATATATTTTATACAAACCAAAAAATGAAGGTTAAATTAGCCACACAACTTTTTAGCCACTCAGTGGCACAATCTTTGGAATATTGCAATGAAGTTTTACATAAACTACCATTAACTATCTTCTGTTTTTAAATTCTTATAATATGAACACTTTGTTTGTAGTGTAGTTGCCATAGTATAAACTATAAACCTAGTGCACCTGGTGACTCTAAAAAACAATATTGGAATTGGATCTGGATTCTGCAGCTCTTATCTTTTGAACGTTATAAACGTTATAAGTGTGTTTTATAAGTATCTTTATTTTGTATTATTTAAGGAAAAATTTTCCTTAATTGTTATGCTTATTGTGTGTGCCATTGTCGTTCTTATTGTTAATTTTTTGACGTACATGAACATCCCTGTGTCATTCAGGTGACATTGGCCTGTTTCATTCTTAATATATACATTATACATTATACATTATACATTATACATCTTGAGGAGTTCAAAGAATGTGAGGGAACTGTGAAATTTATCCGACTTATAAACAATTTATTTGACATTCTTAATTCTAGAAATTTAAACAATTCAGATTTTAAAAAAGCAATAAACGCAGAAAATTTTGAAAACATTAATGTATTTTTAAGAGAGCTATCACAATATTTAACGTCACTTAGGATAATTGATGGACCGCTTCTGTGTGAGAGTGGTAGAAAAATGGGTATAATTGGCTTTTTATTTTGCATACAAAGTTTGCAATTTGTTTATAAAACTTTAATTGCCGACAATAATTTTTTGCTGTATTTTCCCACTTACAAAATCAGTCAGGATCATATTGAGCTTTTTTTTGGGCAAATTAGATCCATGGGAGGCTATAACAATAACCCATCAGCAAAGCAATTTAAAAGTGCATATAAAAGGATGATGGTGCATCTTGAATTAAAAGATTCATTTAAAGGAAATTGTATCCCTTTAGAAGCAATTCCTATTCTGTCACCCATTGAGGTAATAAATAAAACTTGTGGGCGAGAACGAATATCTGAAGAACCAGATGAAGACATGAGTCAAATAGATAATTTTGACGACGACACAGTTCTTCAAATATTAGATATGAATATATCAGAGTTTAAGAAAGAAGTCGTGACATATATATCTGGCTATGTAGTAAGGAAAATAACAAAAGCTCTGAGATGCGAAGAATGCGCGGGTGAACTTGTTGGGGAGAGGTCTGCGTTATTAACATCGTTTATAGATCAGAAAGACAAAGGTCAACTCCTCACATACCCATCTGACGATGTAATATCTATTTGCACTATTGCAGAAAAAGTTCTTCAAACATACTTAAATGAATCTGCGGTGATTATAAATGTAAAGGAAATAAACATGCGAATATTAAAAACTATAATAAACCAAAACAGCATATTTAAAAAACTTTGAAGTTCACTTTCGAGAACAAAATCTTTTGACTTGCCATTATGGCCATCTAATTAAACTAATATCATCTATGTATGTTTCTATTAGAATACATCATTATAACAAAAATCTATTTGATAAAAGTAGAAGTTTAAGGGCTGTTTATAACAAACTTCTCTTATTTAAGGGCCAATAATTCAGTGTACATTTCAAGTACTCGTATGTCCTTCAAATAATGTTATCGGGAAGTTATTATGTCTTATAATATGGCCAATAAATTTTAGCTTCCTCTCGATTTCTTTGAGCAAGCCTCTTTATTCTTTCACCTCTCCTAGCACACTTTGAAGCGTCTTTCTATCAACCTGCACTGTCTATGACATTTTTCTTGTCTACATTTCAAAAGCTTATATTCTCTTCATATCCTGCTTAACTACAGCCCAAGTTTCCGCCCCATACATTACCATACTCCATACACGTACGACTTGCATTTGTTCCTCATGTACAGGTTAAAATGTTTATTAGTGAGAACAGTACTTTGGTTATTGAATGCTTGTTTTGCCATCGCGATCCTCTTCAGACCTTTCCTACACTTACCATCATCTGTGATAATACTTCCAATCAATTATTTGAAATAATATAATAAATCAAGCGTCATGTTATAAGATTTAAAAGCTACTTCTGTATTTGTATAGGTATTCAAAATTTGTGAAATGCACACGTAACGCAATCTACATCGATCAAACTTCTAGAAATTTTAACACCCGATACAAAGAACATATTTTTGCATTTAGAAATAACCATGCTGACAAATCTACATTTGCAAAACATATTATTGATACCCAACATAGACCCACAGTAAATAACGGCATAAAACCACAACATTTTTGTCATGACAAGTGTAAACTAGACTTGTTTTAAGCTTTAGAAGTAAAAAAGCATATACACGACAATATTTAGGATTTCTGAGATATTCTTCTTCCTAATTAAATAAATCAGACAACATAAATCTAACTATTTTTTCCAAAAAGTTGTTATAAGACATGATGTGTGTCGATATTTTCATTGTATAGTCTGCTTTATTAATGTGTTTGTTTAGTTATTTTATTGTTGTAATTGTTATTATAGTTATTACTGTTATAGGTTTCTTCTATCTTTATGTTAAATATTGATATACATCACGTAGACATTTTAAAGGCGTCATCCGTCATATTTGTTTTATTTTATTTTCACTTTTAAAGATTTTTTTGATTATAACATCATAAAATAGCAACAGATCTTTATTTGTAATTGTCATGATTTCGTATTAATTCAAATTTTTTCTGTCTGAGGATACTATCAAGCAGCAAAACCAGTAACAGAGACGTTGAAGAACATCTAGAATTCAGAAGGGCCACTTGCTCCAGTTAGCTTACGCGCTGGCTACGTCCTTCACCTACAAAAACGAAAACCAACAGTGAAACCAGAGAAATAGTCTCCAAGTCTGTATGAAGTATGGACCAGTTTCACGAAGTAAGGGCAACAGCAATCAATGAAATTAATCTCTATTTCTTTAAAAAAGACAAGGAATGTTAACATTAATTTGTAAACAGTACAATGTACTTTATGTTGTATTTTCTTCTGTTGTTGAAATAAAAACTATTATTATTTATCTAACCTTTTGAATATAAAACTTTATCCAATATATTCATCCAACAATTTATCCAACCAATAACCCAAAAAATATTTGACTAATTTGGAGAAAATTTTGGAATTACGCTTATTTTGCTAATGGCTTGGATGAGTTCGTTCATCAGATCTTAACACATAGTTTTTCCTAACAAAAAATTAAATATATTTTTGTAAACACAATAGCTTTCAAATTGTTTAAGTGATTGGAACGAAAATTTACAACTTAAAAGAACATACAGAGATGTGGTTGTGTACCAATTTTCAAGTCTTTTGATCAAAGAAAAATGAAGTTATTCGAAATTAATAATAAAATAATCCTCGACATCACTTCAAATTCTGTAATGCAATATCTACAATGTTGGACAAAGGCAGAGCAATACAGCTACCTGTACTGTTATGCTATTTAAATAAATTGTAGATAAAATCTAAATAATGGAAGTCACAACCATTGCCAGATGTCAAGATGTTGCTGACCGGGGTTGCCCGATCTTCAGGAATTTCATGTAGTTAAACCTTTCATGTATAAACATATGAAATTTTTACAACTTCTGATAATAAAGAAAACATTTTATAAAATTTAATTTTATCAGTCAGTTAAAAAATACTGTATTTAATACCTGCAAATTTCGAATTACCCATTTCTCATGATTTTTAACTTAGGTATCCCTCCGATCATAATTTACTCTATCCGACAACTTTGTTAGACTGCGTCTGTGCTGAAGCTCAGCTGTCATTTGTCATTGTGTGGTAGTGTTATTTATTGACAATATCAAATTGGAAATTTAGGACAGTAGAAACAGACACCATAAACAAAGAAGAAATTGGAAATTTAGCCTCTAGTGTAGGTTTTTGACATGATACCATAACTAGAGAGATATGATAATGTGGCAGCATAATAATATTATGCTAATGCTGTGGTACAGTCAGTTTGGCGTTTCATCACATCTCGTAACACACCAGCTGTTGTGTGCATACAGTTAGATGTAATTTTTTATTATCAGAATACTACTGTAACATGATGAAATCAAGTTTATAACTGTTAACATACTGTAAATAATTTCTCCACTTTTCAAGTTTGTGTTGCTGCAATGTTAATTAAGGGTTCCCTTAATTATACGCATATTGTGCTTATAAATGTAATAAAAAAATAAATGAAAATGCAAGTGAACCTATTTAATTTAGCTCTGTATTCTACATTATCTGAAAAAGACATTATAGGCGACGAAGTAGAATGTAATTTCGGTAAATATGCAGTTGACTGCATGAGGGTTTTAGATATTTTTTTCCAGCAACATGCTTAAAACCTTCCTCGGCCACAAGGCAAATTTTCTGGCAAACAACCCCCAAGAAAATTAAGGGACTTTGAAAACATGCGTTTTTCACATTTTACAGCAATACCTCCTTTAAACCCTGTCTACCCCATATTCGCCCAGGTCCAGCAACCTTCTTGGGGGTTGCTCACAAGAAATTTTTCTTGTGCTTTATGCTTTGAAGGTAGTTGTATGCATGCACAAGGGGAAGGAGAACCCCCGAATTTTTGGGTGAGGAGCAGAAACCCTCTTCCTCCTGGGGTTCTTCTCCTGCATGCATACAATCACCCTCAATGCATCAACCAAAGGATTTTTTTTTCCAGCTTTCTAGTGTATTTTTCTAGAGTATATTTCCTGTTTATCAATTGCTTTGTTTGAGTTTTGTATCCAAATTACTCTATAAATATATGTCATAGATCATGTTTTTGCTTGTCCTTCTTTACCTTGTTTTACTGTTCCTAATTAAATAAATTAATTTTCATAACCTTTAATATAAGGCTAAATCTTACAGCTTATATAAATATATTATTTAATATTGTTATGAAAATTCACTATCATAACGCACTTGCTGCGTTCCGAACCTTTTTAGGTTACCTATTTATACAAAAGCTTAAGAAATTCATGAATAAGCATTACATTTCAATGATTGAATAATTTCAGTTTTATTTCTAACCAAACTAAAAATTCCTAAATACGTCCCTGACGTTTCTCCCACTCAAGTCACCGAACTCCGCCCAGTTAGGAAAAGTGTACAGGCTTCTTGTATTGCAAAACTGCACCTTTGTTACCTCTATCCCTTACAACCTCTTTGGTTTATATATATATATATATATATATATATATATATATATATATATATATATATATATATATATATATATATATATATATATATATACATATATATACATATATATATATATATATATATATATATATATATATATATATATATATATATATATATATATATATACATATATATACATATATATATATATATATATATATATATATATATATATATATATATATATATATATATATATATATATATATATGTGTATATATGTATGTATGTATGTATGTATGTATGTATGTATGTATGTATGTATCACACCGATAACTCAAAAAATAATGGGCCGATTTTGATTAAATTTGGTGAATAAATTCCTTTTGCAAATGGCTTGGATAAGTTCGTTAGCCAGGAAAATCGGTCCAGGTTTTCCCGGAAAATTTTGTGTTTTCTTTCGAAAAAAAATTATATCTCCGGAATTAACAAAGTAAGGGCAACCAAATTTCATATGCGGATTTATATCATTGTAGGCAAGTTACCTACCAAAATTTAGCTCCGTAGGTTAAAGGATAAAAAAGTTACGGGCATTCAAAGAAAAATAAATTTGGATTTTCCTCAAAACGTCAAAATTGCGATTTTAAACGTCAAAATTGGTGAGTACATTCCTTTCGCAAGTCGCTTGGATAATTTTGTTAGCCAGGAAAATCCGCCGAGGTTTTCCCGGAAAAATTTGTGTTTTCATTCGCAAAATATTTATATCTCCAAAATTAACAGAGTAAGGGCAACCAAATTTGGTAAGCTGGTTTATATCGTTATAGGTGTGCCACCTACCAAAATTTAGCTCTGTAGGTCAAAAGAGAAAAAAGTTATGGGCATTTAAAGAAAAATAAATTAGGGGTTTCCTCAAAACGTCAAAGTGACAATTGAAAATGTCAAAATTCGCAACATTTAGGCAAATAACTTGAATCTAATACGATCTATGGAAAGAAAATGTCTCAAGAAGGATGTTTTACATACACCGAACTCTTAGTTTCAACCGTCATTGTCCTTCATTTTACTAAAATATTTCCAGAAAATTCATTTCTAATAGACCCTTTCTCTGATGCTTGGCAGTAGCCTTAGCTATAGAGTTTATTGTTTAATGGTATATAATTTTTGTCGAATTTTCGTAAAAAATCAATAAAGCACAATATATTCGTTATTATACAAGATATGAAAAAATATTGTATACATTAATTATACGGTGTTTTGAGCTACATCTTAAAAAATTATTGCGACAATCACAGGGTGGCCCATAAGTCGTTGGTGATACAAATAAAAATTTTTTGTCGAAAACGCCTTATTTTTTTGCATTTTCCATCGAAATATAATGCATGTTTGTAAGTTAAGAAATTCTGGAGGCAGCAATTGCGTTGTGGTTGTGAATTTTGATTAAATGCTTCATATTTGAAAAGCTCAATTTGCTATTAACCTATAAGGTTGACCAAGAAACGTATTTTTTCAGTAACACTTTTGGTTTACTTTTGGAAATTTCTGTACGTTTTCAAACAATCAAGTTATTTTGATGAAACATGGCACATTGTTTTTACTATATATGTTATACTGGTAATCAAATTTGATGCCTGCTTTTTCTATATAGGTTATACTGGTAACCAAAATTGATGTCTGCTTTCTTAAAAAGAAAACACACATATTTGCAATAAAAACATTTTTATGAAAATTCACTACCATAACGCAATTGCTGCGTCCCGAGATTTTTTTTTGGTTACTTTCTGACTGCCAACTCATAAAATCATATTCCACTAAGAGAGACAGAATCCGGTCACGTGGGACTCGGGAATTAATGAATGGTTTCCTAGCCAACGAACCTTAGGTTAATAGCAAATTGAGTTATTGAGATTTGAAGCATTTAATGAAAATTCGCTACCAAAACACACTTACTGCGTCTAGACTTCTTTTACGAGCATGCATCCTATTTCGATGAAAAAAGCAAAAATGCAATAAAAAGAATGTTAAAAAAAATATTGTAGGTATCACGAACGACTTATGGGCCAGCCTGTGATTGTCAAAATAATTTTATAAGATACAGCTTCGAGACACCCGTAACGTACACGTAATTAACGCATACAATTTTTTCTTGTATGTTGCACAATAACAACTATATCGAACTTTACCGTAAAAATGTGTTACCCTGTATATATGTAAACAGATGAAAACTGAAACTAAACCAGGATATGGATTCTGAGGCCCTAGTTTGCATTCTTTTTCAAATTCAAAAGCTGCGGTCTCCTCATTAACGAATTTTGTCTATGAAAATTAGCTAAAAATTATTGACTGTTAACTAACTAAAGATACAGCCAAAGCATTAGTGAAAGGGTCTATGAATTTTGTGGAAATATTTTAGTAAAATGAAGGACAATGACAGTTGAAGCTGAAAGTTAAAGGTTTGCAGAAAACTCACAATATAAAGAATGTGTTAGCGAGCTACATCGTATAATTTGTCGCTTAAAGTTTTGGTTGAATCTGCAATTATTTCATAAATTTACTTTACCGATCAGTTTCGCATGCTGGCATTATATTGTAACCAAAAAGGACATTGGCATGCTAGGAGATATCAAATAATTATTCTGTGATTTTAAATGGCTCTGTCTTGTCTCAGTGTCCCACAAACTGTCAAAAGTATGCATGAGTGAGATCTGCTGATTTTATCACTATTATATTACCAAATCAATGGGACCAATACTGAGTTTAAAGCGCTGCTACAGAGTTTACCGGCCTGTTACTACCTTTGGCAGCGTAGAATACCCGTAAAATTCAATTTCGAAGTATTTTTGAGAAACGAACTTTGAACTATTTTGGAGAATTACGTATTTCGAACTTCAAACTATTTAACATTGTCTAAGACGAACAATTTTTTGAACCGAACGTTCGGTTCAGAATTTTGATGCATCACACACCTCTAGTTTGTGGATAACTCTTCAACCTGCAAGTTTATGCATGACACTAATCTGACAGAAGTTTCTAATAAAAGAATTCAAAAAATAAAAATAATAAATACCACCTATGTAAATCCAAAACAGATGAACAACACTTTGCTAAAACAGTAATTGTAAACAAATTAACTGAAATAAATGTCAAATAAAGAATCACGGCCTTTAACACTGAAAATAACACTTTCTAGCAGACTTAAACTTTATCCACTTTTTCTATCACCACTTCAGTGGTTATGTGACCATTTAGAATAAAATTGTATTATGTATTACACAGGGCCTTCATTAATTCCCGAGTCCCAGGTGACCGGATTCTGTCTCTCTCAGTGGAATATGATTTTATGAGTTGCCAGTCAAAAAGTAACAAAAAAAAAAAAAAAACACACTAGACTAGGGACCCCAAAGTTACTAATAAATCAATTGACAATTGACAGTTTAGTCCATTGGCGCTCATTTCCCTTTTGACCGGTTATTTTGTATGTATATTGTGCATTTTTCAAGTTCGACCAGTGTTTACCTTCTTCAAATAATTTTCTATCTGTTGGACAATAAAAATAAACAGTTTTTACCAAAACTTAGCATTTTCATTGCGTTTTTACGTAAGTTAAAAGTGTAGGTTTGTTAAGGTTATGTTCATTTATAGACTTGATTGTAAAGATGCCTTTCACACCGGAGCAGGATGCCCTTATTTTAATGGCCGATTTTCGCAGTGGTACACGAAATCTAAATGGAAGTTGGTCTTATTCGATACAATCATGCATCGAGCAATATTCTGAAGCTTTTCCCGAGGATAACATTCCATACGATATTTTTAAAAACCACAGATTGGTCCTTATTAAACGATATGAAGAAAAGCACTGTATTTGCAAAGGCAAATCTACAGGCAGGCCAACTATTCTAACAGAGAATGTTGTTGACGATATTCCACATCGCAAGGAACGAAGCCCTACCAAATCTGTTTGTCGGTTATCTGCCCAAACAGGTACATATTTGTTACATGTTACACAATACACATTCCTAAAACCGTAAATTAGATGTTTAAATAACCCTTTTTATAAGAAATGCAAAATTTTTTAAAAACTTCTTTTATTTACTGAACACTAGTTAAAATGTGTTTTGTAATGCTAGTTTTGTTTGTTTTATGTTTATTTATTTTTATTTATTGAATACATGCCCAACAGGATAATCCCATTAATAGGGCACCATACAAAAAGAACAATATGTAATAATATGAACAAAAAATACTTCCAAAAAAAAAAAAAACTAAAAACTAAACTGAACTAAATTATAAACTACAAAACTAAAATACTGTGCAAAACATCACAAGGCAGAAATTCTACAAAACAGTACATATAATGGTTCTAATAACCGACAAAGTAAGATATAGCCACCCTACGAATAACCGCAGCATTATCCGAATAGAAGTCGCACAAGTTTGCAATGTTATTAAAGTCAGAGCTCATTGTATAAACAGGTGATTTCATATACAAGTTAGTCCTTGGTATTGGAGGCTTAAACACTCTCACCACTCTAGATGCAGCCCGTGGAACTGAGAAATTTAATTGCATCAATAAGTCTGGACAATCAACTTTACCATGAAACAAGTTATGCAGGAACATTACAGATGCAACTTTTCTACGCGAATACAAACTGGGTATGCCAGCTTGCATCAGCAATTGGCCATGATCACATCCTCTCTGTGGGTAGGTACCAGATGCCCTATATACAAGGTGTTTTAAAAACTTACGCTGAACATCTTCCAGAGCACCAATCTGAACACTATAAAAGGGATCAAAAACCAAGCTACAATATTCAAGTCTCGATCGAATGTAGGCAAAATAGAGAATTTTCAAGCTATCCAAATTGGAAAATGATCTGCTATTCCTCACAATGAAACCCATCAACTTCAAACAGGATGCTGTAATTGTGTGAATATGTCCAGTGAAACTTAAATGTTGATCATATACAATGCCTAGATCCCTGTGCGTTTCAGTCCTAGCCAGTGGTATACAATCTTGCGGTGCTATCGGGGCGGCAAGGCCGCGGACGAGCCCTGAGGGAACAAAAAAAAAAGTGGTATACAACCCACTTTGTAGGGAAAAGCTATACGGCTGGTTTTTCTAGTGTATGTCATCACTTAGCACTTCGAGACATTTAATTCAAGTCTGTTCTCAACACACCACAGCTGCAAGTTGTCAAGGTCTACCTGGAGTCTTGAACAGTCACCAATATCGTGAACACTGGAGTATAACTTGAGATCATCAGCAAATAATAGATGATTACCAGAAATTACAGAGCTTATGTCGTTGATAAATAACAAAAAGAGGAGTGGGCCAAGATTGGAACCCTGTGGAACGCCGGAGCTAGCAGTGAAGGGTTCAGACTTAAATCCATTATAAAAAACATATTGCACACGGTTAGTCAAGTAGGATCCAAAGAATGCTATCAGCCGTCCATCAAGCCCCGCCAAATGCAGCTTGTGCAGAAGTGTTGAGTGGTCAACTCGATCGAACGCTTTGGAAAAGTCTGTATAAATAACATCCACCTGACCCCGTCCATCCAAAGCTTCACTTACATACTGTGTGAACAGGGATAAAAATAAAAGATATGTTGATATCTATACAAAATAAAAGTAATATTTTATAATGTTTTTACGAACTGGTTATTAATGTTAAAATTAACAATGTTACATTTGAATTGCCCAACCCTTGAAACCTCAAAAATGACATTACATCATCTGCGGAATGCCGCTAACGCACACATCGCGATAGGTCAATTTTAATCTTATCTGAGCAAAACAAATATTTTTTTGCTCTGCGAAAAATATGTTCACTCTAATGCGTAAATGTGGAAGTAGAATTGAAGAAAACTAAAAGTTTAAGACATTTACTGTTTCACCTTATTATAATTTTTATAAAACCACAAAGGAAATAAGAGACGCCACTGGCAACTTAGGGATTTCATTTATTCAGGTTGTACAACCGTGTATGTTTGGTTGCCTAACTTAAGCGGTCACGTGTGACGCAGGAATTAATGAAGGCCCTGTATATATACAAACAGAAGGTTTAACAGCTATGCCTTTCTCGTGAAATGTTTATCTTGTTCCTTTCTGCTGTGCCGCCCATGCAATCTCGAATGATATCAAGTGTGAAAAGATAGATGCAATTACTATTTATGACATTTACATTCCCAGATATGAATCGTCAGGGTTCCTACTGTAGTGGCACGTTCTGAGATAAATAAGAATTCATCACAATAGAATAAGCAATCTGTGACTGTTCATGCTGCTTCTACACACATACCACTACAACTACAGGTGTATTTTGATTGTCATTCATTTTTATTAGAACATTTATTACATTTGTGCGAGAAAATGAAAAAATAGAAATTTCAATCTACTCCAGATTTAAAATTTTGATTTTAGCACAGATAATCTGCACATGAATAATGGAGAGTATATTGTAGTTGAAATGCTCATGTGTTACTCTACTTGTGTTGCAATTAGCCATCTAACACCCGTTAAGAAATTATATATATTTTTGGATTCATGTAAATGCGACTTGAGTTTTTATTGGCTGAATCGCTAGGCTGTTTCAATTCTCGCTAATTTTTCATAGTCAATTGAACTTACCTGAGTAGGAACACCTCTGTCAACACAGCACTTTTTCTTAATAGCAGAATACCTGTCAGAGTTCTTGTTTGGAACAATACATAAAATTAGCGTTGGTTGCTGTGCGTTTACAAGCGATTCGATTTTTTCTAAATAAGACTGTGTCCTATCGTCAGGAATATCGAAGACTTTATAATTTCCCAGGCTCCACCTTAGTCCTCTAGATGTTTTCTCCAGTAGCTTCATAAAGTCAGCAGTTTGATCATAAAACTTCCTTGGTGTTATTATAGCCATCTTTTTCATTTCTCCAGCGACAAACATAGGAGATGAACGGAGGTCTTTCGTCCAGTCAGCATCTCTACCAACTGGGAATTTCATATTGCCACCACAGACAATGCTTTCAGGTGGTAGCACCCTAGCTTGTATTTTTACTAAAGACTCCGCTATTTTAAGGTCCCACTTTCTCAGCTCTTCAATGGCCCCTGGATTTCTTCTTAAAAGCCTATCACTGAAACTTACAAGACGTCTCATACGCTCCTTTGGACCAATTCTTGTGTACTCTGCAAGGGCTTGCATCAGTTTGAAATTTTCCCTTTGTTTGTCTGTCAATCCAGTCATGCGACACAACTCTGGGACTAGATATACTATTTCTGGCATCCCAGCTCTAATCTCACGTGGTTTACTTCGTGAAACCAACATCGGTTGCTTAAGCTGTCTAATATTAACACCGTACCTCTGTAATTGTAAAAATTTAAATCAAAACAATTATATAAATACTTTAAACATAATCAATTACAAAGAAACAATAAATTATATGTACCTGTTTGTAGTATTCGATGTATGATATTTCGGAACCGTCTGCCCTTTTGAACCTACTTTCTGGACTTGCATCGAAGTCTACGTCATCGACCCTGTAAGTTCTATTATTGTAGGCTGTCAGGACGACGGCACCAATAGCTCTATTTTGGAATTCTTGCTTAAGGTGGGGTCCGTCACATTCTAACAATAAGTCAAACATGGTGTCCATTCTCATGACTTTAAATTGGAGTTCCGCATTCATTAGAATGTCTTTCTCGTGCTGCTTGATAGAAGTGAAATATCCAGGCCATAATGTCAAATTATAATCATGTAAATCAACCTATGAAAAGAATAAAATTAAGGTGGTTTTATTATCAAGACACTGACAAATTTGTATTTATAACTAATGATAAATTAGTTTTAACCTTTTAAGGGATAAATACAACATGTCAAAGCAGTAACACTTCAATTTCTTTGTTATGACATTTTAGTCAAGATCAGTGGTACACTTTATAGAACCAAATTCACCACCAAATTTTTTACAGCTGACAACCCTTTTACTAGTAAAGTAAAGTAAAGGACCCTACACAATGTGATCTTTAGGGTCGTTTACTTTGTTAGTAAAGGGGTAAAATATCTTGGGAGTCGTATTGGACTCTAAGCTAACCTGGAAAGGTCACGTTGACAAAATACTGCGTAAGGCAGTTATACCCTAACCATCACTAGGCGGCTATATGGAAAAACTTGGGGACTAAGATCTAGTATGGCCCACTGGCTGTACACGAGGGTGGTCAGACCATTGTTAACATACGCGGCACTGGTCTGGTGGCCTAAGGTGACACAATCCAGTGCCAAACAAAAACAAGGCAAGATCCAAAGGATGGCTTTGCCTAGGCATCACAGGGGCCATGTCTTCAACCCCAACAGCCGCCATGGAGGTGTTGCTGGATCTGCCCCCACTACACTTAGTTATCATGTTATCATGGGGGAGGCCAGGCTAGGACTATACATACTAGCCTGCAATGGTAGACTGAAGATCAACCCAGGCTTCAGGGGCCTCTACTAAATTCAGGAGATCGTGAAGGAGCCCATGCTTGAAATAAGGTCAGTCCTCGTGAGCCTGCGAATCTGCAGGGAAAACAATTTTACAGTGGGAAAACAATTTTACAGTGGAAATCCCCGACCGCGAGGCATGGCGGGAGGAGATAAATAGAAATTAATCACAACAAAAAAGCAATCTGTGACAGTTTATTCTGCTTATACATATAGTACTACACTACCTACAGGTCCTAAGAAATTTTACAATTTTATTTTCCTGATGATTTTTGCAAAGTAGCAATGATAACAGGTAGGTCCGTACTTAAATGGCCGTTGGTTTTTATTAGGGATATTTAATATATCTGTGCAAGAAGAAAGAATAATCTGCAAACCGGATAATACACACACGAATAATCGAGAGTATACTGTATTTCATCTGTTGTATCATTCTTTACTAATTCTTCATGCACCATATTTTTCTTTATCCTATCACTGTACTCACGGGACTTTACATTCCATAAACATATATGACTTCGGTATATATAGATTTATGAATTTCAATAAAAATTATTATCTTTTAACACAGGTCTGTCATTTTTTTAATTCGCTGAACATAAAACAGTCAACAATAAATGCTACTAAACCACTGAAAGGACATGTCTTTTTTATGTCTGTTTTCTCCACACACCACCAACTTGTTTAAACGTGTATGAAAACCGCCAGGCTCATAAACCTTATATTACCAGAGTTTTACTGAAAAAATGTCAATTTTCACCAAATCACCCCTTATTTATCCCCTACCCCCTAAAGCGATTTTACCCAAAAAAAGCTGAACCGTTCTTTCGTTGAGTGCTAACTGTATATAAAATATGAAGACGATATCTCAATTCGTTCTAAAGTTATCGTGGCTACAGAGACAAAAAAAATTTTCGTTCCCAAATCATGTTTTCTGTATGTTTTGACACGTTTTACGACTTTTACGTGAAAAAAAATATTGAAATTTGTCGTCAATGCGATACTTCCACATGTGACGATGTAACATGTCACACGTATTTAACATACTCACTGAGTGGTGGACGTGCCGCCAGTCTAGTCTTACATACGTATTTAACATGTGTGTAACATGTCCCACGTGTCACCACCTTTCTCCGAACTATAATGCTACTGAATCAGTCCCACTAGTGACGTCAGAATCTTGGCGTGGCATACACAGTTGCTCTACCGCATTATAATTCAATGAGAATGCACCTGCAAACGTGACAAACTCGAAGATATGTCAAGATAAGAACTTTATAAGACGATCTGAATACATGACACGTCCCCTTCTCTGTTATTAAGTCAACCTCAGAACATGTTATTGCATGGTTAATTTAATTAGGGAAGGCAACATGCCTAATTGGGTTAAGTTATACTTATAATACTCGCTTATTTTCTAATTGCTTGTGAACTTCATTGTAATTGATATGTGATTGCTTACTAGTATGTACTGCACTGAATTTACTTTCAATAATTGTTCTCTTCATTATAAATTATATAGTGTTTAATGGTGGCTTGTGGTAGCGTTCAAAAATTAAATAATTGCTTGCTATTATGCAGTATCAACTGTACTTTCAAAAGGGTCAATTAAAATTCTATTTCATTTATTTTACTCTATTTTAGTTATTAACACAGATAAATTGTGTACTTAAACGCAACCTGCTGCCAGCCGCCTCATGTAAATCATAAAGACTTGACCTGACACTAATCCAACCGAAATTTTATAGCTACCCCGCTGGTCAGGGACCCGTTAGTCTGCACCTGCTGGTCCGGGACCCGCTATTGGACCGCTATTCTGGGACCCATTCTTCGGGCACCCATCATTATGGGATCCACTACTCACAGCTCTCCATTTTGAGACCCATCGTCCTGGAGGAGATTCAATAGTAACGAAGATGTACATACACAGTGAGGCCCCCCAACATCCTGGCCTAGACAGATCGAGTCGTCACTTCAAGGGCAGCAATCTGAATCACGTCGACCGAACTGACAAGCTAAGTACATCATTTATCCGTAAAATCTCTTCTTTAAAATTCAATATTATGCTCCACAATTCATTTCAACAGTTTTATATGTCAATTTAAAGTAGTTAATGATTTTGCATTTTGTATTTAGAACTGAATGATTTCAAGTAGTCATTTTTTATATTCTTTTTACTTAAATTTTGCTCAATTAAAAACAAGCAGCATTATGTACCTTCAACAATTTTTAATAAACCGATTTTTTATTTTACACTCCTGATTTTTATTTCTGCATTTTAAAACCCACAGAGTACAAGTGTTAAAGCCCACGGCCTGCGTTTAATTATATATATATATATATATATATATATATATATATATATATATATATATATATATATATATATATATATATATATATATATATATATATATATGGACGATATTTCTTTCTAAAATGACAATGAAACCTGATTGTACTTACCCCTGCTGCTGGGTCGAAATAATTCCTGCCGACTAATTGCAGCTTCAGTTCAACAAGACACTTCCTAACAATTATATTGAAAACTTGGAGGTAATGCATGTCACCCCAAGCTACCTCTCCAATCAATCTAATTTTGATCTGCACTGGCTGGTCATCTGAAATTATTAATCGTTTATTATTTACATTACTTAAAATTAGAATTAATGTCTACTTACTCTCATCTTGCACAAAATATTCTTGCATGTCTTGTGCAAATCTGCATGGCGTGAAAATAACTGTCCCATCAAAAATATAACCACCGAGTCCCTGAACTTCTCGCAAGGCAGTGTAAAGTAGCTTCTTCTTTACGCTGGTGTTATCAATGTCGACTCCAAAGTCTACCCGATATTGAAGCAGCTTCCAAGTTCCTGCTTGCAGTAACTTGAAATAGTTTGATGCCACTGTGATTTTTTGACCGGTGGTTCCTGGAATTAATTATGTTTTAAATAATGCTATTCTCGTGATTTTACTTTCTTTGCCATTGAATAAATATAATTTTATTTTAAAAAGTCTTACCAAAAAGGTATTATCACAGAATAACTGTGATGACTTATGGGTTCTTTTTTAATCTGTACAGCAAGTCCCCCCTTAACATCCTAGTTAGGGACCTAATAATCGCGATCTTTAGTGAAACGACCTAAAACGAATATTTACGAATATTTGGGAATGAATATAATGTACCTACACATGTACATATTTGTGTCTGCAAAAGGATTAAGAAAAAAACTGGTATTCATTTATGTATGTATTATGTACATTCCTACAGTCTACATTATACTATGTACTCCTTTTTTATCTACTATTTTGGACTTTTTAGTGAATTTTCATTAAGAATTCACTTGAGCGTCCTTTCAAGCTGCTAGATATCTTTGCTACCGGAAGCATACACGCTGTACACTTCTAATGAGGGTGTGGTTGCATATGAGAAACCATAACCCCAGCCTTGCCCTCCAACCACCATTCTGGGTTTTAAGTAAGACTTTTATGGCGGAGTCCAGTTCCCTGTCAAATATCCAATCCTGTCTTATTTCTTATTATCATATATTTATTTACCATCAACATTACATGGTCAGTCAAACCAAATAAAATGAACAAAACAAACACACAAAACCACAACACTAAAATTCAATGTATACAAACTCACACCTTTTAAACACAGTTACACAAAAATGTATAAAATATCACTACATTGCAAGCCAAAAGCAGTCAGACAATGATACAGGAAAATTAACTCAAACACCCTGACTCTAATCAAAATATTCAACAAGGCTATAAAAAGTCCCATTCAGCAAATAGTCCTTAACTCTAAATATAAAAAATATTTCTAACTTTGAGTGTCTTTAAAAAAGGAGGCAGTGCATTAAAAAACTTCACAAACACGCAGATGATTTGTTCCAAGCTGCGAGGCTCCTATTCGGTGCAGTGGAATGGACAATTCATTACCATATCGTGTATCATATGAATGATGTTGGTTATTTCTTCCCATTGTGTTTTTATTGTCCCATATATATGCAAAATGCAGGTAAAAAGAAAGGTAAAGGTAAGATGCTTACTGGCAATTAGGCCAATGCTGGCCCTTTTGCTCATCTAAACTAACCTACCCTCCACCTTAAGCTCAATATAAATGACAGAAGTGATTTGAAAAATCATCCGCTGCCGGTGAGTCTCGAACCGTCGTCCGCCGAGTCCGAATTGGGAAGTTACAGTCGACTTTCCAACACAGCCAAGGCGGCGCTAAGTATATAAGCACTTACTATCGTCAAAATACTATGTTGACTAAACAGCTCCGTGCAACATTTCAGTGGTCCCACATTACTCAGCGCTCGAATAGCTTTTTTTTGTTCCAGTAGGACCTTCACTAACTGAGGTGAATAGCCCCATATCAGGATTCTGTAGGTTGCTAGAGAGTGAAAGCTTGCAAAGTACGCTGTCCTCGCTACCTGGTTAGTTGCAACCCTCATCAGTCTCTTCACAACATACACCATACTCGACAGCCGTTCACACTTAGCTGTTTCAGGATTACCATTAGGTTTTACATCAAATCTCATTATTTGAGTTTTACTTTCGTTTAGCTTCAGTGCATTAGCCTCAAACCAGCTCCTAGCATGGCATATATAATTTTGCATAATTAACCCTGCTTCCTGAGTACTGCTTGACCTGGTCATAAAACTCATATCATCTGCATATAAATACGAACCATATGCATTAACACTATGTGTTAGGTCATTATATATATATATATATATATATATATATATATATATATATATATATATATATAATAATAAATAGTATTGGACCAAGAACTGAACCCTGTGGTACTCCTACTTTCAGTTGAACACTGCTAGATGTTTTGTTGTTCCAATCTACTATTTGTCTCCTGTTTGTCAGATATTATTTCAAGATGTACAGGGCAACACCTCTCACACCATAGTAGTATAGTTTACCAAGCAATATCTGGTGATTGACGGTATCAAATGATCTGCTCAAGTCCAAGAAAGTCATTTGTATTTTATTTTTGGTCTCAAAACCTTCCAGTATGCCTTCCACTACACTAACTGAAGCAGATACTGTGGACCTAGTCTTTCTATACACATACTGGTTTTGATTAAACAACTCTTTTTTTTCCTCCAAAGAAATCCACAATTCTGCTCTTTAGTCTTTCAAGAATTTTTGATGTTGCAGGCAGAATACAAATGGGTCTATAATTGCTACACAAATCTGGATTACCCTTTTTAAAAAGTGGGATTGCCCTTGCCAGCTTTAAAAGGTCTGAGAAAACACCCGCACGGAAACAGGTTTGGCTCATTTATGATCATCAGATCAGCATTGATGTCTCTGGCTGTAGTCAGTGCCAGGTCATATGCCGGGTGGCTTCTGTTTGTATTAATTTGTAGTACCTTCATTCTGGGATTCACATCCTTCTATTCCCTTTCATCTCCTACACGGTGTATTGGTGTTCCTCTCCACCCTCCCGTCGTTTTCCCTCTTCTGCACTTTCTCTGAGGGTTTTGTACTCCGGGCACACCATTTTGTTGGCCATATTTCATTATGGGATTCACATCCTTCTATTCCTTTTCATCTCCTACATGGTGTATTGGCGTTCCTCTTCACCCTCCCGTCCTTTTCCCTCTTCTGCACTTTCTCTATGAGGATTTTGTACTCCTGGCACACCATTTTGTTGGCCATATTTCATTCTGGGATTCACATCCTTCTATTCCCTTTCATCTCCTACACGGTGTATTGGTGTTCCTCTCCACCCTCCCGTCGTTTTTCCTCTTCTGCACTTTCTCTATGAGGATTTTGTACTCCGAGCCCACCATTTTGTTGGCCATATGTCCCTTTTTATTGCATGCTCTGATTATTGCTTCGTTAAAGCAGTCTTTTATGAGGTGTCCATCATCACCATGTTTAAGGCATTTTCCTGTCATATCCTCCTCCAACGTGCAAGTTTTCTCTATGTGTCCGTCCGTTTGGCACTTGTAGCACTTAAAAGGGTCTATCCTTTCAACTACTCTACATCTTGTCCAACTTATTTTGTCTCTCTTCCCAGCAGCAAGTTTGCTTCTTCAATCGGCATTTGTAAGTTCGCGTACTGCAACCCTCTCGTGTTGATTTTTGAGGACATCGTGACTGTATTGTCGTCATCTTTTATGTCAGTGCTCTGCAGTTCAGCCATAATTGCTCTTTCGCCTCTCCTACTGTCATCACGTTATCCATGTTGAGATATGTTACGCCTTTTTTGTGGATCTAAACATTAGCTATACCTTTCATCTTCTCTTGCATTTCTACTTTGACAGTTTCTCAGATTTTATTAGTGAATTTTCTTAAAAAAATTCACTAATGAGGAGATCTCGACTTTTGAATTTTGAAAAAATTTCTTCAAATGAGCGCTAATTAGGCCCCCCAGAACACATATCCAGGGTCAGTTTGAATTTTTATATGTTTATATGTTTATATATATATATATATATATATATATATATATATATATATATATATATATATATATATATATATATATATATATATATATATATATATATATATATATATATATATATATATATATATATATATATATATATATATATATATATATATATATATATATATATATATATATATATATATATATATATATATATATATATATATATATATATATATATGTATCACACCGATAACTCAAAAAATAATGGGCCGATTTTGATTAAATTAGGTGAAAAAATTCCTTTTGCAAATGGCTTGGATAAGTTCGTTAGCCAGGAAAATCTGCCCAGGTTTTCCCGGAAAATTTTGTGTTTTCTTTCGAAAAAAATTTATATCTCCCGAATTAACAAAGTAAGGGCAACCAAATACGCGGGTTTATGTCCTTATATATAAGTTACCTACCAAAATTTAGCTCTGTATGTCAAAAGACAAAAAAGTTATAGGCATTTAAAGAAAAATAAATTGGGGGTTTCCTCAAAACGTCAAAGTTGCGACTTAAAACGTCAAAATCGGCAACATTTTGGCAAATGACTTCAAACTTATACGGGCTATGGAAATCAAATGTCTCAAGAAGGATGTTTTAGAAACACTGAAGTCTTAGTTTCAACCGTCATTGTCCTTCATTTTACTAAAATGTTTCCAGAAAATTCATTTGAAATAGACGCTTTCCCTGATGCTTGGCAGTAGCCTTAGCTATAGAGTTTATTGTTTAATGGTATATAATTTTTGTCGAATTTTCGTAAAAAAATCAATAAAGCTCAATATATCCGTTATTATACAAGATTTGAAAAAAATTTGTATATATTAATTATAGGGTGTCTTGAGCTACATCTTAAAAAAATATTTCTACAATCACAGGGTGGCCCATAAGTCATTGGTGATACAAATTTTCTTTTTTTTTAATCAAACACGCCTTATGTTATTGCATTTTCAATCGAAATATAATGCATGTTTGTAAGAAAAGAAATTCTGCTATTAACCTATAAGGTTGACCAAGAAACGAGTTTTTCCGGGAACACTTTTGGAAATCTTGGTACATTTTCACACAATAAAGTTATTTTTATGAAACATGGCACATTGCTTTTACTATATAGGTTATACTGGTAACCAAAATTGATGCCTGCTTTCTTAAAAAGAAAACACACATATTTGCAATAAAAACATTTTTATGAAAATTCACTACCATAACGCACTTGCTGCGCCCAGAGTTTTTGTTTTATTTTCTCACGTACCTTTCTTTGGTTCCCTCGATGCTATTGATTTTAACATTAAATTGGTCGATCTCGACCTTGTTCATTTCTCATAGCAAATCTGCATATGATTTCTCCCCCGTCATCGGTTCCACCAAGATGAATCCGCTTATTTTCTTCTTGAAGGCGCTTTTTCTTTGTAGTTGCCAGTCTTCGTACCTTGGCTGTTATCCTTCCCAACAATCAGTTGTTTGTTTCCTCTACCTTTTTGTATGTATCTTTATAGTGATGTTTTCCCCTCTAAATACAAACTCTACAGCTTTTCTTACCTATATACCATTTCTTCCCTGACACAAGTAAATGTGAGGTCGCTTCTTCTTTGCTTGAAATAATATTGATCTTCAATACCTCCAATATGTGGCCCAAGTTATTTCTCAGACAGTTTCGTCCTTCAACCCCAGCCAAATAGAGTATTTGAGTTGATTCTTCAGAGGATTCATCGTCATCTCTTATTATACTACTGTTCGGTGTATATATTAATTTTCCTGGGCGCACTTTCTTCTTTATTATGCTCTCAATCTGGGGCTGACTTTCTTTTCATTCAATGTTTGTTACTTGTTTTTCTTTTAGTTTTGAACATTTTTTTAAAGACATACATTATTTTATTCATTATCATTATCATTAACTTTTTCATTATCATTATCTATCTATATATCTATCCATCTATCTAATCCATCCATCTATTATTATTATCTATCTATTATTATCTTACCTGATTTGCTGACAATCTGAGCTGGACGTGTACGTATATCTGCAACTCTGGCAGCACGTCCCCTAACACCTCCATTACCACCGCCATTGCCACCTCCACGTGAGACTCCACGGTCCATTTGAGGCTGATCGCCCCCACTAGCTACGGCTATCAGAAAAATAAAATACATTTAAAAGTTGTAGAAAGCTGGGACACAATTCTACATGATTGGGGGCAGCAGGTGGAGGAACTATGAAAGAAAGCTCCTCTGAGCAGTGCCCGTGCAGATATCTATAAAAGAGAGAGAGGTCACCAACGGCACGTCGGTGGGCAAGGGATGGCAGCCTTTGGGTAAGGGTAAGGTCACCAATGAGACGTATAGCTCTCTTCTGAATGGAGTCCAGGATAGCCAGTGTAGAAGCGCCAGCGGCACCCCAGATGTGGGAGCAGTATTTGAGGTTTGGCCTTATTTGTGAACTATATAAAGTATAGAGATTAGCTGGTGAAAAGTATTTGCGAGCCCGGAAGAGGAAACTTAATTTCTTAGCAGCCGCTTCTACAATTGACGTGACATGTTGGTACCAATTGAGATTTCGATCCACAGAAATGCCAACAAGTGAAAAGGACTCATTACTTTGAACAACTTGGTTGTTCATTGTGATAGGTCTAGGGCTGGTGTATCTCTTATGAGATAGAAAGCAAGACTGAGATCTGGTGGAGTTGAATTGTAAAAGATTTCTACTTCCCCAGCCTAATATTTTTTTTGGAGATCCAAGGAGACAGAACCCTCCATGAGTGTGATCCTCATCTAATTGGGATAAAGAGACAGGCTTAGAATATTGTATATTTGAGTGGAGGGTGCTGTCAACCGCTTAACTGTGAACTGGTGCTAGAGAGAAGGACATTGATGTGGAGAAGAAACAAAGTAGGGGCTAAAGCTGAACCTTGAAGGAGCTGCAGAATTTGACATTTGTGAATCACAACTTTTATATGACATAATTTAAACAATTAAAGTGACACTAGGAACTGCCTTCAATTACAAAAATTACATAGAAAATAAGAAAATGTGCCACATTTTAGTTTTTTTTTTTAGAATGCAAAATAAATTAAAGCGTGGTAACATCCTGGTTAAAGAAATAAAAAATTAACTGCACAACTTATAGGAATTTAGAATCTATGAAGACATGCAGTTCGCTGGTTGAAACCGTTAGAAGTCTCATGACCAGGCACACCGGTTGAAGAGTGCTACCAGACGTGGCCCGGACTCACCAGAGACATGGGCCTATCCGTACAAATCGGCACAGCCCATAATATGACAGGCAGTCTTTAGAGGCAGCTATGTTGGGTAAATAATATTTCGTTTTGAAAGATTATTGCATTTTCTATTTGTAGGCTAAGTACGTTCCCATACATAAGTTGGTGTACATACATAATATATTTTAGTCAACTTACCTGTGGCATGCTCTCGGACACCATAAGCTCCTCCTTCTTCACCAAGCCGTCCACCACGTCCAGCCATCTGAGCCTGAAACATCACTCACTTTAGCTATCACAGTATGTTTCTCTTTACTAAAGTCAACATTTTTTATGGATCACATTAAAAAATATGGAATTCACAAGACATGTTTTGTTGGTGAATTTAAACAGTTATTATTATACAGGTGTCGAGTATAGGTACTTTTGAGTACCGGTAGTATTTGTTACTTGTGTGGACAGTATCCGTACTCAGTATTCATTCCTATTACCATTACTTTCACTAGATTAATTGGTTATAACACAGTACAGCATATTAATTGAATGAAAGAAAAATTTTTGGATTTTGCAATCATCGGCACACTTTTCACAAATATGGCAACACTGAGTGACATCTGTCATTTAAGTGCAGTGTTGCCAACTAAAAAATGACCAATATTGCTAGAAGACTATGAAAATTCCGATACTCTCCTTACAGCCGGGCTTTTTCTAATTAAGCGACTCCCCGCTACATGGTACGATTATATTTCAATAAAAATTTTTTAATTACAAAAAAAAGCTGGATACCCGTAAAATATTATTTATTTTCATCTTAAAAAGGTACATTTAAGTCAAGCGAAAGTTCCATAAATCAGTAACAAAATGTGAGTACATCTAATTGATGCCAATATAAAGTGCGACAACCGTTGCTAGGTAGATTACCCGTTCTCAATGGACTTACGTCTTCGCAAAGAATAGAGACCTGTTCCTTGGGTCTCTATTTGGTCATAGGCCAAACAATACAGACAATAGAATAGAAGTATAAAATAACTAAGAACTTTGGTGAGGAAAATACAATTGAGCATGTCGAAAATTATTTTCCAAAATAAACAAAACAAAAACTAACCAATATTTTTTTTTTTTTTAATTTGAAAAACACACCACGAGGCCTCACAGCCTAAATACTATCGTACTGCGGGTGTCGACAAGGAAGAAAGAGGTAACTTGTTAATTCTGTACTTGAAGGTTTGGAGGTTCGGAGAAGGAAAAACATGTACCGGCAAGGAATTCCACAACTTGGAAGTCCTCGGGACAAAAGAGCGGGCATAACAAGATGTTATATGCCTGCTGAGCTGGACAGTAAAAGGGTGCATTAGCTCTGTTCCCCTGGTAGATCTGTTGGGGGCAGCTAGTGGAGGAACTATGGAAGAAAGCTCCTCTGAGCAGTGCCTGTGCAGATATCTATGAGAGAGAGAGAGAGAGAGAGAGAGAGAGAGAGAGAGAGAGAGAGAGAGAGAGAGAGAGAGAGAGAGAGAGAGAGAGAGAGAGAGAGAGAGAGAGAGAGAGAGAGAGAGAGAGAGAGAGAGAGAGAGAGAGAGAGAGAGAGAGAGAGAGAGAGAGAGAGAGAGAGAGAGAGAGAGAGAGAGAGAGAGAGAGAGAGAGAGAGAGAGAGAGAGAGGTCACCAACGGCACGTCGGTGGGCAAGAGATGGCAGCCCTTAGGTGAGGGTAGGGTCACTGATGAGACGTATAGCTCTTTTCTGAATTGAGTCCAGGATAGCGAGTGTAGAAGCGGCAGCACCACCCCAGATGTGGGAGCAGTATACGACGTTTGGCCTTATTTGTAACTTGGTTGTCCGCTGTGATGGGTCTACGGCTGGTGTATCTCTTATGAGATAGAAAGCAAGACTGAGATTTGGTTGAGCGGAATTGTACAAGATTTCTACTTCCCCAGCCTAATATTTTTTGGAGATCCACAGAGACAGAACCCTCCATGAGTCTGCGATCCTCATCTAATTGGGCTAAAGAGACACGCTTAGAATATTGTATATTTGAGTAGAGGATGCTGTCGTCCGCGTAACTGTGAACTGGGTTGGATGTGCTAGAGAGGGGGTCATTGATGTGGAGAAGAAACAAAGTAGGAGCTAAAGCTGAACCTTCAGGGACTCCTGTAATAATTGGATACAGTTTAGAGGAATGGCCAACCACGACAACAGAAATGGTCCGGTTGGAGAGGAAATTTGCTGTCCAGGTACAGAATTTTGGTGGTAGGCCATAGGCCGCAAGTTTATATTGAATTGAATATTGAATTGTTGTCATTTCTAACCTGAATCGGACATATTAAGTTCTCCAAAAAGAGTCGTAGGTTCAGTTGTGTCTTTCTACATTTTAAACGAATTCCTAAACTGAATATATTTTTTTTCATATGGCTTTCTACAATGGGATAAGCAGTACAGAAGTTTTCTTTACTTGCTAAATCTAACTTAATTCTTAACATGTCATTGATGGTATCCAGACAAGAGGTGGTTTGTATTTTCTGGACTTAATATCTATCATTTAAAACACTCTTTCCGCATCAGCATTGCTACGAGTTAAAATAAGGAAAGCTAAAGCGAATATACTTATATTTTTAATTTAAGACCTGCATCAATAAAAAATTTTAGTTCCAACAATGCGTGGTCCAGAATTCAATTAAGTTTTGTTGTTTTGTAAAGCCTTCATTTTCGTTTTCAGGAAAATAAATTTATTAATCAATATACATTTAATTGAAAAAAATCAAATTCCGCTACTTTTTTAATGATCTTGCTCCACCGCCGCTATGCTGCGACTGAAGGTAAATTCCGCTACGCATAGCGGAATTCCGCCACGGTTGGCAACACTGTTTAAAGTGTTGAAAGAGGTTATAGTATGCATCTAATTTATTATGTTCCTGGTTGTTTTTTCCTAAAAAAACATATGTAAGTGTAAAAAAAAGTTTAGTTTCACATTTTTGATCAGTTTGTACTGCCATCAATATCACAATGGCTTCTTCCATGGAACAGCGAATCAGGATAATTACATTAAATGAGCACACAATGAAAACCCAGAGATAAATCGCTGATGAGGCTCATATACTTGCATAGGTTTTCAATTTTGAGCAGGTAATCGATCAAATGAACTGTTCTAAATATGGAGCATGATTCTAGCCTCAAAAACTATCACAACAAAACTTCAAACAATGTTCTCCTCAACATTCTATGAAATATTTACAATTGTATACATTTCTCCATGCACTTTGCAAAAATGTAGCCAGGCTCCCTTTTCCTGATAACTTGTGATGTAAACTCTTGAAAGTAATATGTCAATTGGCATTAGTAGAGTTGAAATTTTGCTGGAATTGAGAATGAGATTTTAATTTTTTATCACGCCCACGTAGGTAGCAGGTATGGAGTTATAGTCTGGGGAGCATCAGCATATACGCACAGACTATTCATTATTCAGAAACGTATTGTAAGAGTATTAGGTGGCGCAAAATATGATGAACACTGTGCTCCTCTATTTGTTCGCCTTCGGATAATGACGTTTTACTCACTATCTTTTTAGTTTGTCACTCTTTGTGAGAGAAAATCCAAAGTATTTTAATATGTTAGGAAACAATTATCCAACTAGAAATACAGGTATTGTTGCTGTACCTCAACACTCTACTTCACTTTTCCAGAAAGGAACAAAATATATGGCAATAAGAGCATATAACCATTTACCTGTGTACGTAAGAAACATCACCGGGCTTGTACAATTTGAGAGCTAAAGAAATATTTTTAGACCACCCATTTTATTCAATAAATGAATACTTTAATATTGGGTGATGCTTATTTGTATGTCTTTTGTCGCATTTTAATACATTGTATAGACTTTTTAATATAAACATATGATGGTGTACTTGTCCATTGAAGTGTGCATGCGTAAAAGCGTATGTTGTGTACAGTACTTGTTCTGTTCGTGCAGTGTTCTGCATTTTATGCCCTCTTATGAGTGTTTTTATGTTTTTTTTATTTTAGATAATGACCTCTTAACTGTAGGTTTGGGCCTTTTTTATTGAGTCCCTAATTATAGATTTACAATCTTTATATATTATGCTCTCTGTGACGAGTTGCTACATACTTATTATGTTTGGTGGTTCTTGCCCGTTTGGGATTTTATGAATAAAGTTGTATTATTATTATTATTTACATTTTCTAATTTAAAAAAAAAGACACTCCAACAATGAAATATCACATGAGTAATTTCTTCATAATTATTACTTGTGACCCGTCCATGTTTTCTCACTGATGCATTGATTAACACAGAAATGCTTCATTTCCCTGTTTCTCCCATAAGGCTCTGTATGAAGAATGATGAACCCCTGGCCACCCTGTCTTGATACAGCCACTGTAATCACAACTATTTGATATATCCAGCTTTCTTTATTCTACTTATCTATTGAACTTCATACCTTTTTTCTTAAGAACAAGAATATAGCTCACTCTATTTTCCAAATTATGTTAATAATTCCGGTGAATGTTGGAGTACAGTTATTCAATACAGCTGAATTTGGAAACATTGCATCTAGTTTGATCACAATATCAGTTAAATTTCAAAAAATAAATTGACAAGTTTCAAAGATACAGCTTTTATGAAGAAAATTCGCAATTTTCCACGAAAAAACTTGACATTTAGAAATGGAGGCCAGTGGACTTGGCCTCCAGAAATAATTCTCCAGCATAATGAAAAAACCAGAAGTTTCTAGGTGGCGTAGAAGCTTAACTAATCATGTTGTACAGTACCTTTCCATAAGTGATTTTCTTTACGAAAACTCGCTAGAAAGTAGCGGAATTTGATTTTTTTCAATTAAATCTATATTAATTAATAAATTTATTTTTCTGAAGAAAATAGAGGGCTTTAAAAAACAACAAAACTTAATTGAATTCTGGACCACGCATTGTTGGAACTAAAAAATGTTAATGATGCAAGTCTTAATTTAAAAATATAAGTATATTCGCTTTAGCTTTCCTTATTTTAACTCGTAGCAGTGCTAACGCAGAAAGAGTGTTTTCAATGACAGATATTAAGTCCAGAAAATACAAACCACCTCTTGTCGGGATACCCTCAATGACATGTTAAGAATTAAGTTAGAATTAGCAAGTAAAGAAAACTGCTGTACTACTTATCCCATTGTAGAAAGCCATATGAAAAAAATTATTCAGTTTAGGAATTCGTTTAAAACGTAGATAGACACAACTGAGTCTAGTAGAAAGACACAACTGAGCCTACGACTCCTTTTGGAGAACTTAATATGTCTGATTGAGGTTACAAAATGACAACAATTCAATATTCAATTCAGTATAAACTTCCGGCCTATGGCCTACCACCAAAACTCTGTACCTGGACAGCAAATTTCCTCTCCAACCGGAGCATTTCTGTTGTCGTGGATGGCCATTCCTCTAAACTGTATCCAATTAATGCAGGAGTCCCTCAAGGTTCAGCTTTAGCCACTACTTTGTTTCTTCTCACGTCAATGGCCCCCTCTCTAGCACATCCAACCCAGTTCACAGTTACATGGATGACAGCACCCTCCACTCAAATATACAATATTCCATGCGTGTCTCTTTAGCCCAATTAGATGAGGATCGCAGACTCATGAAAGGTTATGTCTCTGTGGATCACCAAAAAATATTAGGGTGGGGAAGTAGAAATCTTTTACAATTCCACTCCACCAAATCTCAGTCTATCTCTTGCTTTTTATCTCATAAGAGATACTCCAGCACTAGACCCATCAAAATGGACAACCAAGTTATTCAAAGTAATGAGTCCTTTTCACTTGTTGGCATTTCTGTGGATAGAAATCTCAATTGGCACCAACATGTCACATCACTTGCAGAAGCAGCTGCTAAGAAATTAGGTTTCCTCTTCCGGGCTCGCAAATACTTTTCACCAGCTAATCTCTATACCTTATATACTTCACAAATAAGGCCAAACCTCAAATACTGCTCCCACTTCTAGGGTGCGCTGCCGCTTCTACACTCGCTATCCTGGACTCCATTTAGAAGAGAGCTATATGTCTCATTGGTGACCCTACCCTCACCCAAAGGCTGCCATCCCTTGCCCACCGACGTGCCGTTTATGACCTCTCTCTCTCTCTCTCTCTCTCTCTCTCTCTCTCTTTTATAGATATCTGCACGGGCACTGCTCAGAGGAGCTTTCTTCCATAGTTCCTCCACCTGCTGCCCCCAACAGATATACCAGGGAACAGAGCGAATGCATTATTTTATTGTCCAGGTCACCAGACATAGAACATCTTGTTATGCCCACTCTTTTGTCCCGAGTACTTCCAAGTTGTGGAATTCCTTGCAAGCACATGTTTTTCCTTCTCCGAACCTCCAAACCTTCAAGTCATGAAAAACTTGACATTCAGAAATGGAGGCCAGTGGACTTAGCCTCCAGAAATAATTCCCCAGCATAATGAAAAAACCGGAAGTTTCTAGGTGGCATAGAAGCTTAACTAATCATGTTGTACACCACTTTTCCATAAGTGATTTTCTTTACGAAAACTCGCTAAAAATGTTAGTAGTAAGAGCATATAGTACAAGAATTAAAAGGGTCAAATTACCATAAAACTACTAACCTGCGACAGCTGTGGTGGCTGTTGTTGAGGCTTACCCCAAACATTTGGTTGTGACTGGGGTGCTTGTTGTGGCTGAGGAGCCTGCTGTTGTGCTGGTGGTCTGCTCCCCCATGCACCTTGAGGCTGTTGTGGAGGCTGCTGCTGGGGACCACCCCCTGGCTGTCTCTGCTGTTGCGGCCTACCACCCTGTTGCTGAGGTCCAGGGCGCTGGGCAGGTTGCTGCTGCTGCCCTGGTTGACCTCTTGACTGGCCCCTTGCTCTGCCCCTTCCTCTATCCATTATATTATGTGACTAACCAATAATTAGCTGAAAAGAAATGGGATAAGTGAAATAAATAAGGAACACAAAGAATATTTATATAGTTGCTAACATTCCTGCATAAGACTTGAAAATAAAGATGGACATTGTTGCTACTATTCAATACTCATCTGTAATTGATACTTTAAGAGGTACATCTGCAGTTTATGCCTGCGAGTCACGCGCTGTTGCAACATCCTTCTTCCGGACGGTGCTTATTGCTTTAAAGGGCTGCCTGAACTGACCTTTCTGACCTACACTGTAAGGTCAGAGAGGTCAGTTCAGGCAGTCCCCTAGAGCAATAAGCATCCTCCGGCAGAAGGATGTGGCAACAGCACATGAACTCCGAACGAAATTCTAGTGCGCAAGGACTCGCTGCCCTAAACTGCAGATTTACCCTTTTAGATATACAGAGTGTGGTAAATTTGCAGATTCGCTCCGGAACGCTTTTTTGATAAATGTCTTCAGACATCCTTAAAACCACCCTAAGAGCAAGATGCAACAAGAAATATTTCTTCTCACACCCCAGGGAAGTTACGGGACAAGGAACGAGCAGGGATGCTGGGCGGGAAAGAGGTAATACAAGCCGGAAACTGCGAAAAAAGAGCCTAGCACGTCCATAATAAGTCACCCTTTTTCAACACTTCGAAGAAACCCCTATTCTCCACAAAATTTCAGCGCCCAAGGTCGCGGAATGTCACCGGAGACTGTGCCCAAGGGAACAAGCAGGTTGCTCACACAAGTATGGAGACTGTAATTCCTGGGGCGGCGCACATCGCCGCCCCCACATCCCAGGGTGGCGGCAGTTATTTTCAAGGACGCAAACTTTCTTATTCAATGATGTGGTACCGACATCATTAATTATTAACTATCTATTCCTCACCGCTTCTTCAGAGAATTGTGGACACCTGAAATCCTGTTTCAATCCAAGTTAAATGATATTCCCAGCTTAGCATGTAGCTATCAATGTATTTAGAATACAAAAAGTTGGTATGGATATCTCAAGTGTTCCTGGAGAAATCGTGTGATCTGGTACATGTACACTCACTAGTTATGAAATTTGCTCTTCATCTGTACAGGAAGTCATCTTTCAAGGAGAGCACTTCTTTGATTCCGCTTTTCGATCATTAACTTAATATTAAACAAAAATATCAAAATCAGGGCAAGAAGTAACAAACCGTAAGTTTAATTTCTTAACTAAATGTTATAAGAAAAACTTGTATCCACATTTAACATATAAGTATAAAGTTTCTGCAGAATATTGGTAAGAAGATGGAAGGTGTTCTAAAAAGCTAGAAATAAAACGAAACTCACAGTTACACAAACCTTGATATGGGAACGGTCGACTTAACCGCAACTACATATTAACCTGATTATAATAGAATATGGCCTAAAAACGGTTGTACATACCTTAATAAAGTTAAACAATGTGGTATATTTCGTTTTTAATAACCTTTCAGTGATAAATGCAATTAAAACGTTTCGATCTGCAACAAAAACGTATATTTTTGTAGCAGAGGTTATGACTGTTGTTTTGTTGACATTATTTCAGGGAGATAGGCTTTGTTGTCAGTTTCGATTATATTTCCTTATTACTGGGTAGTATTTGTCTTCTTTTTTCTTTAGGGAAATTTAATGTGGTAACTATGGCACAATGATTTATAAAACTTAAAACTTTTATTCTTCAAATTTAATGTGGTAACTATGGCACAATGATTTATAAAACTTAAAACTTTTATTCTTCATCAGTTTGTTGCTTCTTTCACATCAATATAGAAGTGCTAAATATTAATTATATGTATGAAATAATACAAAAAGAAGATAGTAATTTGGTCTGGTATTTGTAAGGCATTGGGCTGCTAAAGAGTGTGTTTCGCTGTAAAACGCAGAATTGCAGAAGAGTGTGCAGTGTAATGCAGACAATTCGTTAAATACTGTCTTCTGCAGTAGGTGCAGAAAAAGTTACTCAATTTTAACTGGTAGCTCCTTTGCAAAACAGCATTTACCAGTTAAGGATGTGTTATTCCTTATGTGGTTTTGGTGCTGTGAGACTCCCACTCGTATGGTATCCCACACAGGATTTTCAAAGCAAATGGTTATCCAGCAATTCAGATATTTTCGGGATGTCGTCTCCTCGAAATTGCTACAGGACGATTCACTCATAAAGTTCGGTAGGTTTTTATTACCCATTCTTAAAAAAAGGCTTGACAATTCAAAATTTCAGGTGGAGAGGGGCATGTGGTGCAGATCGACGAATCTACAATTACTACAAGAAAATACCACCGGGGTTGAATTGTTCCTACGAGGTGGGTGCTGGGGATTTACGACAAGGTGGAGAAGAGGGGCTATATTGTATATGTACCAAATCGAACATCGGAAACGTTAATCCCAATAATTCAAAGGGTTGTAATTGCTGGCTCGGAAATATGGACGGATGAGTGGAGAGCGTATTTTACTTTATCGCAATTAGGTTATGTACACAAAACTGTTAACCATTCAATGCATTTTAGAGACCTGTCGACAGGTGTGTGTACTAATCACGTTGAGGGATTATGGTCGTCCCTCAAGACGTATCTCAGGAGATTGGGGGTCATGGCGTCTCCATTTCTCCCCGAGTATATTGACGATTTTGTCTGGAGGCAATATTTCGGGAAGACAGCAACACAAAGATGTCGCAGCATTACAAACCACATTGCTGAAATGTATTGACAGTTGACAGTTAATGTGTCAGGTAATGAAGACATATATTAACACTGTTAATTCACAGTTTCAGCTTTTATTTAGACAAGGTGGTGTGTTGTCAGGTCCAGAAAGTCAGGTCGGCAGGAGTGTGTAAAAAGCATTAAGATCCTTTATTGCATTCAAGCGGCAAAACACTCTTGAAATTAAATATTAAATGTGGCAACGCTGCTGAAAAGTGAGTTTGAAACTTGAAAATGGTGCATTTTTCAGAAATTCAATTATCAATTATTCTGCTATTTATAGTTTATCCATAAATTTTTTTGCTGATTATTGATTTACGTTATGTTCTCCTTCTTGTGGTGTGCGCTGTTTTGCTTGATTCCAGTTGCGGTTAAGTGGACCGTCCCCGTTTAATTTCTTAACTAAATGTTATAAGAAAAACTTGTATCCACATTTAACATAGAAGTATAAAGTTTCTGCAGAATATTGGTAAGAAGATGGAAGGTGTTCTAAAAAGCTAGAAATAAAACGAAACTCACAGTTACACAAACCTTGATATACCTAATATGTTTAAAGTGTATATTGTATTTAAATTGTGTTTTTCCAAGCAGATTGACTTTACTTAAGATTGAGCAGGAACACCTGGAGCTATATAAACCAAACTTGGTAAAATGTAACTTGCTACCTGGAAAAAATACTATAGGGGTAACCACATAACATCTCTAGAGGTAGGGTGGGATGAGGGTGATGTAAAAAAAAACTATTTGTGTTGTTTCAATGATGTTCTGAGTCGCTGAGATGTCATTGACAATCCTAGTGTTTAAAAACAGTACTGGGATAAGACATCTCAAACCATCAATCTGGGGCAATGCTGTGTACCAGCAGGTAAATAAATGTGAAAGGAAAGTGTTATGTATTTGGCAAGAACAACTGAATCCAGAACCCACACAAAAATAATCTGGTATCATAGTTTTTTAGTATGCTGAATCCCTTTATGCACTTGAAATTTACAAAAGCTGCTTTCAGGAAATCGAAGTACTCCAGCAAATGTTCTCAGCTCTATCTATACCACAGCACACTTAATATGCTATGCCTATACTATCATACATTTAAAAGAATTGATATATTCCTATAAGTAATTGTGCGAAGATCACACAGAAAGAACAGACAGCTGTTAATAAGTAAATTGGTGTGTGGATAAAACTCAAAACAACATTTAAAATCACTCGTAATACACAGCTCAAAACTATAAACGACTTAAAAAAAAAATTTGGTTCCCTAAATAAGGTTACTAGATTTCAAATCATGTTTAAACAAAGTAGCAATATGTAAACAACTAAGTTAAAAAAAATATAGAAGTACGTAGTTTTCAACAATCATTTCTCACCTTATCCTACTACTAAAATTTTAAAGAACACCATGCAAAATGGGAAACGATACTAAACATCCAAACTCCTTAAGAAACAAGATGGACGACCATACGGCATTATCTCAAACTGAAATCGTGATGATCAACAGGATTCTCTTTCTGAATTCTGGTAACAAAAATAACAAGCAACAGAAAACAAGTAGGCGGTACTTAAAATTTTTAACCAATGAAACAAGAATAGCAATGACACGTGATGAATTTTGTACCGGGAATGTCTTTCAAACTGACATATGACAATCACAAAAACAAAACAGAATAGGCGCTTTAATTGTAGGGAATGGACAGAAGACAGAATCCAGAATTTACCGCAGAGCAGGCAAAGTTTGTAGAGCGCGAGCGATTGACAGCAGAAGGCAGTTCTTGCATAACGAGAACAAGGCTCATTCCGATATTCCTACACACATGACTTCCAGCATGGACTACATAATAGCCAATCAGGCGATGCGTTTTTCCCCTCCATGCACCGCGGGCATTTTAAAATACCTTTGGCAGGATCGGTTTTGTCACCTTACTTATTAAATTAGGAGTAAAACCACATTTCAACAAAAAACTAAATTATCTACAGAGGAATTCACTTAATATTACAATAATTAAACCTTAAAATTACAAATTTAAGAAGCTGATTGAACACATTTTGCAGGTTAATTAGGAATTATAAATAAGTATGCCTATACCAATATTTATGTAGAAATTTATATATATATATATATATATATATATATATATATATATATATATATATATATATATATATATATATATATATATATATATATATATATATATATATATATATATATATATATATATATATATATATAGTGTCCACGGATTGAGTGTGGGTAAGGTATAAGTGACAAAAAATTTTTGAATTAGATTATGATATTCTGGGAATCGCTCCTGCTTTGTCTTAAACTTAGATGTTGAGGAAATGAACAACATCAATTAATATACAGGGTGGTTCAGAACTGATTTAATTAAATGTGTTAAGAGTAAACTACATTCGTTTATAAAGATACCGCAAAAAGTTATTAACAAAACTTGTTTAAAATTAAAACTTATGACAGGATCTCAATTTTCAGCCAGATCAGCCTACTTTGAATTTTCAAGTAAATTATTAACATTTTTTCCCTATCAACATTGAGCTTTTTACTTTTTACCTGTGTTTTTCTGAACGCAGGTGCGCAAAGTAACCATGCAATGTTAAATAATAATTTATTAGTAAAATGCAAAGCGCTTATTGCTAACAAAAATCAAAACGAACAACGAAAAATAAAGAAATTATTCAAATGTGCTGCCGCCAAACGATACACATAAGTCAGCCCGTTTAGTAAATCTTTGTAGGCATTTTGAATATGTTGAATTGGAATACCGTCAATTGTCTCCCTCAACCTGTTTCAACAAATCAAGATCGTTGTTTAATGGAACCGCGTAGACTTTCTGTTTGAGATAGCCCCATAAATAAAAGTCCATTAAGGTAAGATCGGGACTTATGAGAGGCCAAGGTATTGGCCCATATCGACCAATCGACCGCCCAGGAAATTCGCGATCTAACCATTCTCGAACGATTCCTGTTGCATGTGCTGGGTGGCAGTCATGCTGAAAGTATGCTGTTTGTCTATATAGTGACATGTTATGCAAATGGTCTTGAAGAATATTTTCCAGCATTTCCAGATAACTCTACTGGTTCATATTCCACTCAAAAAAATATGGCCCAATTATCCCAGTGTAAGAAACAGCACACCACACATTTACTCTTTCATGGCATTGTCTTCTGCAATTAACTCTTATAATTTGGATTCTCCATAGACCAATGCCGTGCATTTTGGAAATTTACCACCCCATTAGTGGTGAAAGTGGATTCGTCCGAAAAAATAATACTTCTGCCAAAATTGTGATTTTGTAGATATTGCTCGCCGTACCATAAACAAAAATCTAATCGTTTTGACTCGTCATTTTCTTCCAAAGTGTGTATAAGTTTTGCTTTGAAATGATTCAGCTTGTTGGTACGATAAATTTGTTGCAAATGCGATTTGCTAATATTGCCAATTTATAATGTCTTTCTTTTTAATGATAATTTCGGAAAACGCCTAACAGAAAGCTAATGCAGCTGCAGCATTCTCTTCCTCATCTAACGTTTATTAAAGGATGTCTCAAGAAGTTTAAATTTGCCTATTACTGGAACCCATAATGTGTTAATAATAACCTTTGGAAGTACGAAACCGTCCCCTTCTAAAATTTGGTGCTGATACCGTTACAAAATTAGTATTGTGGGCAGATAATTACTGGCGAGTCATAACATGGGCGAACATTTTCGTATATCAGAATCGTTACAGTAGTTCACACTTTTTCGGATGGACGATACATGGCATATATGAAAAATCTAGTTCTTACGATTTAAGTGTAAATCTGGCAGCTGTGTTAAACACGTACAAGCCAAAATCCAGTGGACGTGAAGATAAGGACATTCTGGGAAGGGAGTGATGGGTTTATAAAGCAATAAAATAAATAATGTTCCTCCTTAAAGAGTCGAGTAATAACTTTGCCACACAGAACGTTCAGGGAAAAACGAAATAAATATAAGTATCCTTGCCGTGGAAATACAAGGAGCCTATTGTTGTGAACTATTTTGACGCTCTGAATTTGGTAGACATTAAGAAAAACACTTTAAAAGAACACAAACAAGTTCCGGGAACATTATGAGACCATCAGGCGATACATGAACCAGGGTTTTGCTGAAAAAGTAAAATACAGTGATCCTCAAGCGATCAGTATTAGCGAATTTCCATTACGAAAAATTCAGACAGAGGTCACGATGGAAAGCTTATGAAAAAATTTCTTCAGATGAGCGCGACATTTGGGTCGCTAAAACCCAAAACCAAGGCCCGTTAAATTTTATATATATATATACATATATATATATATATATATATATATATATATATATATGTAAGTATTCGCTCCCTTTTGAGGACGTATAAATTTGTACCATATAAATTTATACCGTATAAATTTATACTAATGAAAATCGTATAATAGGCTTTTTGAAGTCTTCAAAATAAATTCATAGAGATACAAAGTTTTTTATTATTAAGGTGCTCATTAATAACAAGTATAATAAGCATAACCTTTAAATGAGGTTAAAATGAGATGTGACGTTTACAAAACAATTAGGTAGAAATACGTAAATTTATTGCAACAGCTTTTTGTAAAGAAAAATCATATAAAGTAAAAATAAATGTTCAAAAACTGTAATAAGAACATAAGTACTTAGACACACTCTTGGAGAAGTCACTGGATTGTCTAAAATAAACAGTTTTTATAAAATTAAGCTTATCTCCTAGAACAATTTTAAAGCATTCAAATGTCATGAAACTCATTACAATATATTTTATCTGATCAAAGGTTAATATAACAAATTTTATTAATTACACACACGTGTTAGCATGTAGCCACAATTTAAAAGGGTATAACGTTTAATCTCTGGATGATCTAAAATAAAAAGTTTTTATAAACTTAAACTTGTCTCGTATAAGCAGAAATAATTATAAATTAATTGAAACATAACCTTGAACTGCATGGGAACCCGAATGAATGGCAGTTGAGGCAAATCTTCAAGAGAAAAAGATGGGGCATAAAAGGGATTGCTGTCTCTTTCTTACTCATTAACCTTATGGCAATATTTAATTGTACTCATTACAAATGTGCCTAATCTCTATGTGTGTGCGACCGTGATAATCATCCCTATTTTTGTCGATCTTACTGATGCTAAATGTGGTTCAGAATTAAGACAATCGGTATTGAAAGCACAACCGAGTCCCTTTCAGTTCAATGTTACATTTCAATTCATCAATTGTTGTTGCCCTTCATTTATTTTTTAAATCCATACATTCTGGCTTGCTTTAAAAAAAGGCAAGAGAACGTCGAGTGAACATACTCCAAATCTCTGAACGTTCTTGCCTTTTGCTCCCGACCAATCCTACCAATTTTTGTCACCAACTTTTGTTAAGTGTCACCCCAAGACTTATGTAGCTCTCGCAAAGAAGCTAGTAAAAAAACAATTGATTATTCAGATAACTACAGCAATGTGATATTAAATACCTGTGGTGAGCGCTAATAAGTAGGTACAGTGATAAAACGCAATCTACAACGTCCGAGTAAAAATACTGACGATTGTTTCGCTAATAAAGTTGGTTTTATCAAATGATGGAATAAACTAGAGAAATGTAACAATTCTTTACAGATACCTGTCAACATTTGGCTGCAAGAACAGAGAATAAACGTATTTATATATATTACAATTTCTTAGAGGTGTGTTGCCTTCTAAGAACTATATTAATGAACTAACATAAAAGATGATTGCGACAAAGAACAACACTCAGTAAATCAATTAGAAGATATTTTTGGGTTTTATGTTAGTTAAAATACATTTTAAAACAACCAGATGTATTAAAAAGCTTAATGCTTGGCGGGTATTTTAGTTGGTAATGTTCTCTAGATATATATAACCTGGTAGGAGTTTCCTTTAAATCTAGTATAATTTATATTTTAATAAAAAGCTAAGCTAGTTGGAGAAACAATCATAAGGTTAAAAAATATGGCAAAATGGGTTGTCCAATGGCACTTAACCATTATTGTGGGCTATACGGTTTAATATTAATTGTCGAATAAATTATTTAAGACAGACAATATTTTATAGATTCTTTGCAAATTGGCACATGCCGGTTTTATCTTAACTTATTAGCAATAAGGCTGTGGCAGTTTTATATATGTTTATTTAATTTCCATAACCATTTTTTGGAACAGGATACTTTACTTAACTTTTTATGGAGTAGTTAAAATTAAATTTGCCATTTATGTTCTTTTGATCTTCTGTGCAGCGTTACTATAACCAAATCAAGGCCCATTTTACCCGACATTTATATTGTGATTGTGTTCTAATGTATAGTTTTGATAAATGAATGCCATTTTGAAATGAACGAGTTGTAGTGGTTGCAAGAATGTGTGCGTTATGTATTGAAACTAAATAAAATCGTCACCCAATTGTAAGAAGGTGTGCCTTTTTTTATCAATAAAAAATGATTATAAAGGTGTGCCTCTGAACCGAGGGGTATTGGGTTCGAATCCCCAAATTTAGTGTATACTGTAAATTTAACATCAACCGACGTTGTGGCATTGTATTTGAGCAAGTTGAAGGTCTGCACGTCCCGCCGTTCGGAGGGGGTTGATCCCATGTCCATGCACGATATAGATCCCTATCCTTCTTACGGAAAGGCAGGGACTCGGCAAAATTTGCAGGATAGTGAGGTACACTGCTCACTGGCGTCGGTGATTGGTCATAGTCGCGTAAATAGGCCAAAGTTTAAAAAAATCGTTTAAATAAAATCAGTGCGTGAAGTGAAATGCTGATGCGATTGCGTCGTATTATGCTGTGGTTAGAGTTAGAGCAGCGAACAGACTAGTGGTGTGCTCCCCCCAACCCCTCTCTCTCTCTCTCTCTGCTACGTAATCAGGGTTTCTGTTTTTCAATAGTCTGCCAAGCTAGATATATTATTGTAAATTGAATTCTAATTGTAAATACCTTGTGATTAAGTGCACTAATACGTTGTTTTGGCTAAGTTAATTTATTTTTATTAAATCTTCAACGTCACCACGACAGAGTTAAGAAAACATTACAAGAAAGATTATAGTTTAATGTTTTTTAGAGTAATAGCTATTCTATATGCCGTGTGAATAAACCAATAAAGGCTAACTTAACACTGCTAAAACTTATTTCCCACGCCCTTTTAACTCGAAATTTGGCCAATAACTCTACGAGAAACCGTTTTATAAAAAAAAGCCGCCATTAAAATGAGTAAATTTAACGGAAAATTCCAAAAATTTTATATTGCTTGAGTTTAGCGAAGAAATGAATCAAGATCATAAATCTGAAACATTTAAGTATACTTAAATGTAATTGCTTCCACATCGTCACAGCGTGTGGAAGTATCGCATCGGCGACAAAAATGTCAAACAACTTTTTTCGTTTAAACGCCGTAAAAGGGTCATAACATATAAAAAACATCATTTGGGAACGATTTTTTTTGTCTGTCGGTTTGTGTGTCTGTCTGTTTGTAGCCAAGATAACATTAGAACGAATTGAGATATCGTCTTGCAATTTGGTATAGACTTAGCCCTCGACAAACTAACGGTTCGGATTGTTTTGGGTACATTCGCATTAGAGGGTAGGGGATGAATTGGGGGTGATTTGGTGAAAATTGAATTTTTTTCGTCAATACTCGAATAATATAACGTTTTAGGGTTTATTTATTAGAAAACTTTTAATTTAATCACACATCTGGTATTCTGTGCTGAAATTAAATAAGGGGTTGAATGTGTGGGAGTGGAATATTGTTCACAAAAATTTAGAATTCTTTGCTAAAACGGCGTAAAAAGTTTCAAAACACAGAAAAGACGGTTCGGATTGTTTTTGGGTAAAATCGCTTTAGGGGGTAGGGGATGAATTGGGGGCGATTTGGTAAAAATTGAAATTTTGTCGTCAAAACTCGAGTAATATAACGTTTTAGGGTTTAGTTATTAAAAAACTTTTAATTTCATCAAAAATCTGGCATTCTGTGCCAAAATTATATTAGGGGTTGAATGTGTCGGGGGTAGAATATTGTTGAAAAGAATTTCGAAATTTTGTTTTGTTAAAACGGCGTAAACGTCTCAAAACACATAGAAAACTTGATTCTGGAACGAAATTTTTTTGTCTGTCGGTCGGTCGGTCTGTCGGCATGTACCACGGTCTGTTAATAGGTGCAATAATTTTCGAACGAATTCAGATATCATCTTAAAATGTGTTATACAGTTAGCATCCGACAAGGGAACGCTTCGATATTTTTTTCGGTAAGATTGCTTCAGGGGGTCGAGATAAATAAGGAGTGATTTGGTGATAATTGATATTTTTTCAATAAAACTCGAGTGATATAAGGTTTCGAAAGTTTATGGGTACGGAATACAAATATTTTCTTTTCTGGCCCCAAATTCATTCCATGAGAACGTTTTTCTGATGAAAATAAATTATCGCAGCTATGTGGAAGTTATGATTCTATTTGCAACACGATTTTACTTCCACACCGTCACAACGTGTGGAAGTATCGCACCGGCGACAAAAATTTCACAATTTTTTTTGCTCAAACGTAAAAAGTATCCAAACATACATAAAACATGATTTGGGACCGAATTTTGTTTTTGTATGTCGGTCTGTATGTCTGTCTGTAGCCACGATAACTTTAGAACGAATTGAGATATCGTCTTCAAATTAAGTATACAGTTATCACTCGACAAACCAACAGTTCGGATTGTTTTTGGGTAAAATCGCTTTAGTGGCTAGGGGATGAATGGGGATGATTTGGTGAAAACTGGTATTTTTTCGTTAAAACTCGAGTAATATAACGTTTTAGGGTTTATTTATTAGAATTTATTTATTATAATTTTAATCTCATCAAACATCTGGTATTATGTGCTGAAATTGAATGTGTTTGTTGAATGTGTAGGGGTGGAATATTGTTGAAAAAATTTCGATTTTTTTTTTGCTAAACCGCGTAAAAAGTTTCAAAACACTTGATTCTGGAAGGAACATTTTTGTGTCTGTCGGTCTGTCGGTATGTACGTCTGTCTGTTGATAAGCGTAATAGCTTTCGAACGAATTGAGATATCATCTTCAAATTTGGTATTCAGTTAGAACCCGACAAAGGAACGCTTCGAATTGTTTTTGGGTAAGACCTTTTCAGGGGGTAGGGGACAAGTAAGGGGCAGTTGGGTAAAAATTAACAATTTTTTCAATAAGACTCGAGTAATATAACGTTTCAAAAGTTTATGGGTACATAAATACGAATATTTTCTTTGTGGTTAAGTCATGGACCCTAAATTCATTCCATGAGAATAAATTATCACAGATATGTGGAATTTATGATTGAATTTGCAGCACTATTTATCTTCAGATTTAGAGCCTCGGTGGTTTAGTGGTAAGGACGTGTACCTCTGAACCAAGGGGTACCGGGTTCGGTTCCCAGGGTTACCATTTCACTTTTGCAGTACGTACTGTACAATTAACATTAATCGAGGTTGTGGCATTGTATTTGAGTAAGTTGAACGTCTTCACCTTCCGCCCTTCGGAGGGGGCGTAAATAGCTGTGGATCCAGTGTCCATGCGATGTTGGGCACGTTAAAGATCCCTACCCTCCTTACAGAAAAGCAGGGATTCAACAATATTTCCGGGATAGTGAGGTGAAAATGCTCCCTGGTGCCAGTGATTGGCCATAATTGCGGAAATAGACCGACGCTGAAAGAAAAAAAAAAAGAAAACTGACTTCGTTAAGGATAACTCAAAAACTACTGCTCAGATCTTGATCAAATTTATGCTGAACTACATGAGAAGCACGACTTTTCAAATAAAAGAAGAATCATCAAAATTGGTTCACCTAGAAAAAAGTTCTGAGGTAACACACATAAAAAAATACAGTCGATTTGAGAACCTCCTCCTTTTTTTTAAGTCGGTTAGAAAGGATATCTTGAGATTTGATCGAATAATAACGGCAGAATTTCTCTTTAATTAAAAGCAGCCACCACGTAGAAATGATGGAGTGTGCTAAGACAAAAATCACAAGAGATGATATAGTTCAAGACATTGAAATCACACCCATACTAAGCGATACCTTGAAGCACAATCCAATCATCTTCTGAGCCTAGCGTGTATAAACTTTTACAGTATAAATTTATACGGTATAAATTTATACCGCAAGAAATTATAATAATAAAATAGTCTTTCATAGAGATACAAAGTTTCTCTATTATTATTATTAATAGACGGCTAATTATAACAAGCATAAGCGTTTGAAAGAAGTTTCAGTAAAATATATTTTTACAAAAAAGATAATCGGCAAATGACAATTTATTGCAACAGTTTTTTGTGTGAAAAGAAGTCATATAAAGTGAAAATAATAAATGGGAATTGGATTCAACGTTGCCGAATTGTGCTTATCTACTTGAGTTTCTAAGCAATATTACTAATTTACTAAAATCAAGTTCCATTTCTTTTTTTTTTCTTGTGAGTGTGTTCATTTATCTATTTTTTAATAAATGGGCGTCACATTAAAAATCGTACGTTAAGCTAACTTTCACAGAACAGGTTAGAGTTGAGTTGTTTTTTTTTGACCAAAACCTATCCTTTATTGCGCTTACGCCTTAATAACGAAGATCTTTTTCCAAAAGTTTTAAAAATGTATTGAACCAAAAAGATCTTTGAGTAATTTAATGTAATTGGTTTTTTTGCCAATACATATCTCGAAACATAAGGATATAATCGTATGTGCCAAAAAGGAAGTTGTTGTATCAGGTCCTTTGAAAGGTATGATGTTTATAAAATCAGTATATAGTTACGCTGGCCACCATTTTATAATACTTGACTGGAGTAAAGAATGATTGAAGGCTAAGCATTTGATACTTTGAAGTAGATTTCTAAAATCTTTTTATCTTGAGAATTGGTCAATCAACAATTAGGTATGAGGAAAGACGTTTCTAAAACCAAAGGCCAACATTTTGATATTTTTTAAAACTAATTTGGTTTAGTGAAAAAGGAATACATCAAAACTTTGACATTTCTGAAGATAACCAAGTGCTTTTCATCTTTAGATTTGATTAGAATATCGAGGGTAAGACATTTATGTATAAAAAGTGGACGCCAGTTTGAAACGAGTAGCTTTGTCAAAAATTACGAGAAGTATAATAAAACAAACAAAAATCTTGCACCCTACGTGGCTGGGTTTCTAATATCTTTTATCTTACGTTTGCAAAAATTGTATACAACAAAAACGCAGTTATTAGCTCAAAGCTCTCAAAAGCTATTGTGTTTACAATATCGTTCCACGCACACGCACGCGCAAAAATTAATTCGAAGGTAGGTATATTGCCATAAACAATAAACAGTGGGCGAGTTCACCAGACGCCAGTAGCTGCATTGTTATGTCATTTGTCAACATTTTTTTGACAGAACAATGAGTACACTTGGATAACCCGAATCACCATAACACATATTTTTAAAGACCTGACGATCGTTTCCCTTACAAAGATAGCGTCATCAGAGGATGAAAAATTCTAACTACTTACTACTAAACATCACCTTTTATACAGAGTTTTTGATAAAGAACGACACCGTGAGCGAGATTAAATCGCAGACAAATTTTCTGTGTATTCTGCTTTAATTGCCGGACGAGGTCTTTGAACCTCCTTTGTCACTCTACCTGACAGATATTTTTATCATCAAAGATGGAGCGCAAACAGAGGACCGCAAACCAGTGGCGGGGCTCGATTTAAGGAAATTTTGTTTTTTATTGCCCTAGAAATATAATTACTTTCGAACGCATCTAGCTTCGCTGTCTATCTTTTAGCACTTAACATAAGTTTCAGATTTTCTTTATCAATGGGGTGGTTACTGTCCCAAATATGTTGTGCCACGCATGACTTGTCTACACTACCGTATCTGAGCTGTGCCAGATATTCACGAAATCTAGTCTCAATGTGTCTCCTAGTCTGCCCAACGTATTTAATATTACAATATTTACAACCTATCTCATAGATACTCGACATTTTAGTGGATTTATCTTTATCTTTCGTATTACATAACAAATTTCTTAAATTATTTTTTCTCGAAAAAGTCAGTTGCAAATCGACTTTCTTAAAAATGCTCTCGAGACGCCTTGTGATACGCGGTCCAAAAGGTAAGCAAACAATTTTTTCTCTATTTTATGTTTCCTAAATGTTGTGCATTCCGCAAACATTTTCTTTGTACTGTATCTATTAATTAATTTTTCCGCTAAGCAATCCGAATGTCCGTTATATTTAGCCAGGTTTTTGATGTACTCTAATTCTATACTATATCTACTTTTACTTAAGGGAACATTTATCATCTATCATCTATATATTTACATCGAATGATATCAAAACCTCGCCTTTCACCAATTTAACATCTTTAATTTTAGTAATGAATTCGAGTCAATTTGACACTCAATAACTTTTTTGGTTAACAGGTAAGCTTTTAAACTCATTTGACAGCCACTACGCTATACACAACATATTTGGGATAATAACCACCACATTGATAAAGAAAATCTGAAACCTATCAAAAATGTCAGACAACCAGCGAAGCTAGATGCGTAGGAAAGTACTTATATTTCTAGGACAATAAAAAACAAAAGTTCCTTAAATAGAGCCCTGCCACTGGTTTGCAGTCCTCTGTGTGCGCTCTGTCTTTGATGCAGATAAACATTTAGAAACCTGTCAGGTGCAGTGGTAAAGGAGGTTCAAAGACCTCGTCTGGCATTAAAAGCACCATACACAGAAACTTTGTTAGTGAAACGATCGTCAGGTCAAAAATATGTGTTGTGGTGATTTGGGTTCTCCAAGTGTATATACCAGTGTTTATCCTAGGTTCCAATCCTCACTTAGACAACAATGAGGCTGCTGGCGAAAACGCCCATTGCTGAAAATGGATTGCTTCTAGATGTTACCGAACGGTCAAGGTTATGCCTCTAAATGACCTTCGAATTACGGTGTTTTTTTAAACCGTACTTTAAACTAGTAGAGATGTTTTCTAGTTTTTTTAATCAAAGGAAAGCAATAAATTTACTAAAAATAAACACACACATAAATATCCGATTTTTACAATCAAAACTTGATTTTTGTGCAATTTTTTTTCTATAGAGCATAAAAACAAATTCTACTTGTGGAACTGGGAAGCTATCAAATCTAGTTTTAAACTTGCCGATCCTGAACTGAGTGGGATTGGCGAATATCTTTGGTTAGCCAATACAGAATGGACGAGTTTTATTAAGATTCACTAATTATATAAAACATATAGTGCTAGAATAATTGTTTATATGTAGGTACTTAGTCATTGCTTTAACATATTTCACCAAATTAGCTGTATCGATACCACAGGGGTGTTAAATGCGTTGATGAAGGCTGGCTTACATATATTTGTTTTATTTAGCGAAACCTCTATGATGTGACAACAAAATTATTTAATATAAGTATATACGTAGAGATCTCTACTCTGGCTCCACAGCCCACACAATTTTTCTAAAGTATGCTTGTTAGTAACTTTTTTATTTTCTCAGCAACCGGTTTCGCCAGTACGGAATCTTCAGGTTCGAGAAAATTAAAGTCAGTTATATTCGACCGTGAAAACTGTCAACAGTTTTAATTTATATTATTGTGTATTTTCAAGACCTAAAATAAAGTTATTAGAAAACCATACAACCAGATCCGAATAGTGCTAGATGCTTTTTTGTTTTTTCGAATTACAAACAAATCGCTCTGTTATTAGTTACCATATTTCTTTTTGTGAATCAAATTACTTGTGTTATTATTTATTTATAATTTAAAGATAAAAAATATTTTCAAGTTGACATGGAAAACCTTATTTTTATAGTCTCTATTCGTTTTTCGCTAAACTCTAGCTGGTCAAAATGAAAGCCTGCAACGTATTCGTAAGTAGAACGATTTTGTAAAAATGATGAACTTCAAAAAGCCTGTTTAGTGCTAATATAACTATTAAATCTTGGCATATACCCATAATCCATATTGTATAGGTATTGGTAAAATGTAGTTAATCGTCCAAAAAGCCTTAAAGCTTAAGAACTTTAATCTTGGCATATGCAATCCTTGTCGGTAGTACATAATCATAAAAAATGTAGTCGTTACAAACCCAATTGGATTGGTTTACATGGAGATGTTTTTGTTTTATTTTTTTTAACAAAATGGTCTTTGTTATTACTTTTAAAAATGAATGTGTTTTGCAATCAATATAAAAGCAGTATAATATATACTTTAAAACTTCGCTTGATTTTTTGCCAAATAAACATATTTCAACATGGCAGCCATTTTTCGCACAAAAAAATTTTTTTACACTGCTATTATTTGGTCGAATCTGAAGACGAAAACTACTTTTAAGTAGACTTGAAAAATGTCAAATTTGTGATATATTAATTTTCTTGCTAAACTTTGTGTGTGTGTGTGTTTTGTTTCTTTAACGTCGGCCTATTTCCGCGACTATGGCCAATCAGCGACGCCAGGAAACAGTTTCACCTCACTATCCTGGAAATTTTGCCGAACCTCTGCATTTCTGCAAGGAGGGTAGGGATCTTTAACGTGCCCAACATCGCATGGACACGGGACCGACGGCTTTACGCCCCCCTCCGAAGGGCGGAACGTGCAGACATTCAACTTGCTCAAATGCAAGGCCAGAACCTCGGTTAATGTTAATGTTACAGTTGTACTGAAAAAGTAAAAGGAGAACCCTGGAATCAAACCCAGTACCCTTCGGTTCGGAGGCACACGTTCTTACCCCTGAACCACCGAGGCTCTATGCTAAACTTTAAAATTTTTAAATGGCGGCCAATGTGTGTCTACCTAGAAGAGTTATGTGTAAACATGATGATTACTTCAGAAAGCCATGAGTTAATAACTTTTATCTTTGCATACCTATACAACTCTTGTAAGCGTAAAATGTACTTGTATAAAAATAAGCAGCAGGATCGAGAAACTCTGAGATGTTTTTTTTTACTTTTTACTTTTAATTTATGAATATGGGTATATTAACAAAACAAATTGCATTGGATGTTTTGTTATAAACTAAATAACGCAAATATAACTTATCTGATTTTTTGGTAGATCTATTTATTTCCAAATGGCGGCAATTTTTTTCAAATAGATTATTTTTAATGTTTTATTAATTGACTTAATCTTGAGTTAAAAAGTATTTGACAATAGGTTTCAAAATAAGTGTCAGATTTGTGGTCTTTATATAGTTCATTTTTCTGTATAGCGCTTTCGTATGCATGATAATTTTTCAAATGCGAGATTAGTTTATTTTCCATGCCCTCAAATCTGGTGTAAAACAATTTTTTTAAATTCAAGATACTTAAAGAAGCTTTTTTTCGTATTTGTCCTCTTCAAAAAAATTGAAAAAAAAAAGATCTACCTTTCTTATTTGTTCATTTTAACACCATATGGAATACCTATTACGCTTATCCTAAAAAACCAAAATATGGTTGTCAATCTTTATACTTTACAGTTGTTTTAGTTTAAATGGACGGCCATTTAAAAAAATATTTGTTAGAGCATAATCGTCTCACATCAGTTCAAAGAGGTAAATCAGATAACATTCGGCAAGGTCGATGTAACCCCCAATTATTAATGTTGAACCTGAAACGAATTTTTTTATTAGCGACAGTCTGTTATACTGGTCGTTCCAGGAAGATCGGCATACAGTAAACCTGTCCTATAATAATAGGTATACACTTTTTATATAAACCACGTGTGAAACTTTGATGTGTTACCTGTTTTACCGTCATATGATTATTGATTTTTATTCTGCCTTTCTCTAATTGGAAGATGGAACTCATATTTATATTCTGTTATATTTTCCTATTTATCAGTTTGATTTAAATGATTAAATCTTGAACTAAACTATTCCCGTTAGCACTGGGTAACGCTAGTTCATAGTAGGTATTGCTTCCCTCTAGCGAATTTTCATTGAGAAAATTATCTTATAGAGGTATCGATAATAAAACTTTCCAATCTATAACTTCTGATGCAACTTTTTACGTGTCTTTCTTTTGTTAATAGCTTTAAATAGTTCATTAGCCACCCCAGTCGTATCAGTTTTTTCAGAAAAAAAATTGCCTTCGAAAAATGTTTGTAAATTCGAAAAAACAAGAGGTTGCATGCCCGGAACGCAAACTCTGATTGGAGGTTTTATTTATCAACATGTACCTAGCAATTATAGTAGATTTTTTAGTACAGATAAAGTTTCAAGTCATTTTTCCATTTGATAAAACAATAATTGTACAGTCAATGTGACGTAACAATGAAGCAGATGAAGTGTATATCGCAAAATAAAAGATATGTTAAAATCTATTTCCTTGTCCCACGCTTATTTGCCACCAAAGAGCATAATCTGAGTTTATATAAAATTTATTCTTTTTCTTGAACGATGCTGTGTCTGTGTCCAGATTCGAATATGTATTATGTATTAAACATATTTTGATGGCAACTCACGATTTGAAAAATACATGAGAATTATTTAAAGTGAGTACCTACCGACATTCCTGGACATATATTATAATTTGGGAAATGTCAAAGTGATTGTTTTAACAACAATAAATAATAATTTGATTGATGTTAAAAATTCGTAGTCTATAAGTTTATTTGCCTAAAGATTGCAAAAAATAGTGCTGTAAATTGAATCGTAACTTCCACATAGCTGTGATGATATACTCTCCTCAGAAAAACATTCTCATGAAATTAATTTAGGGTCCATGACTTCACCACAAAGAAAATATTCATATTCCTGTACCCATAAACTTCTGAAACGTTATATAACTCGAGTTTTAACGAAGAAATTGCCAATTTTCACCAAATCATCCCTCATTTATCCCCTGCCCCCTAAAGCGATCTTACCCTAAATCAATTCGAAGCGTTCTTTTGTCGGGTGCTAACTGGATATCAAATTTGGAGATTATATCTCAATTCGTTCGAAAGTTATTGCGCCTACTAACAGACAGACGTACAGGCCCACAGACCGACCGACCGACCGACAGAACCACAGACAAAGAAATTGTGCAAACTCAAGTTTTCTATATGTTTTGAGATTTTATACGCCGATTTAGTAAAAAAAATCCAGATTCCTGTCACCGATATTCCACCTCTAAACAGAATACTAGATGTTTGATGAAACTGAAAGTTTTCTAATAAACAAACCCCAAACTGTTATTACTCGAGTTTTAACGAAAAAATGTCAATTTTCACCAAATCACCCCCATTCATCCCCTATCGCCTAGAGCGATTTTACCCCAAAACAATCCGAACCATTTGTTTGTCAGGTGCTAACTGTATACAAAATTTAAAGACGACACATCAAACAGACAGATATACAGACCGACAGAGAAAAAAATTCGTTCCCATATCGTGTTTTCTATATGTTTTGAGAAATTTTACAATGTTTAAGCAAAAAAAATTGAAATTTTTGTCGCCGATATCATACTTCCACACATATTGACGATGTGGAAGTAATAATGGTTCAATTCAGGTGACACTTCAAAGTGGTGTGTGTTTGTCAGAAAATAAAGGCAATGTTTGCGATTGAAAATAGAATGGATAAACAGTAATTCAGTAATTTCAAATATCGAAATTCAAATTGTCAATGTCATCGTGGAAATGTTGGTATCTATATAGCTTGATCTAAGCTGTCAAGTAGCGTCCTTGCCAAGTTTAAAATCTATTTCTCAAATGGTGCGCTCTAAAATGAAAACTTTAAACTAGCGGGGACAGTTACTACAATTTTGCTTCTAGAATGGGACGCTTACATGAAATTATTATAACTACAATCAGTATAACCATCTAACAAATCTTGGCAGCAGAAAAATTCTGACAGCAGGTTAAAATAGTGCTGCAAATTGAATCATAACTCCCACACAGCTGTGATAATCTACTCTCTTCAAAAAGACATTCTCACGAAATTAATTTTGGGTCCATGATTTGATCACGAAGAAAATATTCGTATCCCTGTAATCATAAACTTCTCAAACGTTATATTACTCGAGTGTTAACAAAAAAATGTTCATTTTCAGCAAATCACCCCTTATTTATACCCCCCCCCTGAAGCGAGCTTACCCAAAAACAATTCGAAGCGTCCTGGATACCAAATTTGAGAGAGACGTGCAGGCGGACAAACCTATCGACCAACAGACTAAACATTCTCGTTCAGGAATCAAGTTTTCTATATGTTTTGAGACTTTATACGCCGTTTTAATTTTTTAAAAATGTTTGAAATTTTTGTCACCGATATTCCACCACCCCACATTCAACCCCTAATTTAATATCAACACAGAATACCAGATGTTTGATGAAACTAAAAGTTTTCTAATTAAAAAAACCCCAGAATAAACTTCTGAAACGTTATATTACTCGAGTTTTAACGAAAAAATGTCAATTTTCACCAAATCATCCCGCATTCATCCCCTACTCCCTGGAGTAATTTTACCCAAAAACAGTCCGAACCGTTAGTTTGTCGGGTGATAACTGTATACTAAATTTGAAGACAATATCTCAATTCGTTCTAAAGTTATTGTGGCTATTACAAACAGACAGACATACAGACCGACAGACTGGCAGAGACCAAAAATTTTGTTTCCAAAATCATGTTTTCTATATAATAATAACACCACAATAGATAAACTTTGCACCCAGAAATCTTTGACTTTGCGGGGGGAGCTTACATACACATATAATCACCACCCATAACTCTTCAGAAGCCGTTCTTTCCACATTTGAATGAAAAAGACCGACTGTCCGAATACGAGACTCGAACCCGCGACCCTCTAGTCCGATTCTAGAGGCTATTCACCTCACTATCCTGGAAATTTTGCCGAACCCCTGCATTTCTGCAAGGAGGGTAGGGATCTTTAACGTGCCCAACATTGCATGGACACGGGACCGACGGCTTTACGCCCGCCCCCCTCGAGAACTGTGCTATTCAGCCTGCATATGTTTTAAGACTTTTTACGACGTAATTTTTTTTGTCGCCGATGCCATAATTCCACATGCATTGGCGATGTGGAGGTAATGAACGAACACGAGTTTGTGATAAACATTTGTATTCGCGTAAAAGACGAAACCGGTTACAGAGAAGAAAATAAGGGTAAAAGTTTACTTTCCGAGTATTCGATTCTTATGAAATTTTGTATCCAAATGTGTTTTGTGGTGTAAATCACGAAAATCACAATCAAAATGAGGGCAGAAGCAAACTTTTGGAGTTATTTTGATTTGTTTTTGTAAAACGTAAGTATTTTACTCACATTTGCGACATGTTTTTGTCACATTTTAAACATTTTCTTGAAAATGTGTGAATGGCTAAATTAGCCGCAGACAAGCAATTTCGACTATACATACATACATACACATTTTCGGGGATTGTTCGTTTTACATCAAGCTAAAAAAGATCCTCTATTTTAATTCATTTTCATATAGTTAGTGCACGCCCTATAGTTTTTACGTGTCTGTAGATTTCTTTTCTTTTCATCGATAATCCCCTTTTTTTTTAATTTCAACAACACACCACGAGGGCTTACAGCCTAAATACTTTCGTACCGTGGGTGTTGACAAGGAGGAAAGAGGCAGCTTGTTAATGCTGGACTTGAAGGTTTGGAGGTTCGGAGGAGAAGGAAAAACATGTGCCGGCAAGGAATTCCACAACTTGGAAGGCCTCGGGACAAAAGAGCGGGCATAACAAGATGTTCTAAGTCTGGTGACCTGGACAGTAAAAGGGTGCATTCGCTCTGTTCCCCTGGTAGATCTGTTGGGGCAGCAGGTGGGGGAACTATGGAGGAAAGCTACTCTGAGCAGTGCCCGTGTAGATATCTATAAAAGAGAGAGAGGTCACCAACGGCACGTCGGTGGGCAAGGGATGGCAGCCTTTGGGTGAGGGTATGGTCACCGATGAGACGTATAGCTCTCTTTTGAATGGAGTCCAGGATAGCTAGTGTAGAAGCGGCAGCAGCACCCCAGATGTGGGAGCAGTATTCGAGGTTTGGCCTTATTTGTGAAGTATATAAGGTATAGAGATTAGCTGGTGAAAAGTATTTGCGAGCCCGGAAGAGGAAACCTAATTTCTTAGCAGCCGCTTCTGCAATTGATGTGACATGTTGGTGCCAATTAAGTTGACGTTGACATTGGACATATAAAATCAACTTCATGTCATACATTTTGACATCTGACTTTATTACAAAAAGTTATTTGGTAATAATTTTTTTAAACAAAACCTGAAAACCTTGAAAAGTGAATATGTTCAGTGGAATAAGGTACTAAAGCATTAAATTAGTTAGTATATTTATATCGGTTATGTGAAGCGAGATATGCACCAAAACATATCGAAAATGTCAGTACTTTTCTTACAAAAAAATCCAAATAACTCCAAAAGTTTGCTTCTGCCCTCCTTTTTGTTTGTGATTTTCGCCATCTACACTCCTAAACACGCTTGTATATAAAATTTTATAGGAATGCGGAAAGTATAGTTGTATACCAAAATAAGCACTTGTGAAACCAGAAAAATCTTTCTATACATCTGTATTTATATGATTTTTTTGCTATAACTTTTTTTACCGAATAGTTTACTAATTTCCAGTAACTTATTCATCTTTAAATTATATGAAAAATAAAAGTTCTGCGAAGTAGTTAAATACCAATTTTAAAAACTGAGTACCTACTAATATGAAGGTTGCAAAGTATCTTCATAAAAATACGTTTGTAAAGTTTAGGGCATTTACTAAAAATGATCTAGAAATAGTTTCGATACTGCACTTTGCAAACGCTAGGCATTTCGTAGCTAATAATGAAATTTCTTGGCATGCGCTACTAGCGCCACTATTGCAGCAAGACACGCCCTGCATAAAAACTGTTTACGCTTGACGTCCCCGAAAGGACTATTATATACACAACCTTGTAGTCTCCTAAAAGCCGCATAGTTGAATAGAGCATTATTCGGGGACAGTCCTCATAATGATGCTTATATGCGCATAATTTGTCAGGACGGTCCTTGAAAAGCGCAAAAGTCCCCGCAAAGATGATTAGATCGCTAAAATGGTCCTCGAAAAGGAGCGAATACGTATATATATATATATATATATATATATATATATATATATATATATATATATATATATATATATATATATATATATATACTTATTGTTTGTATGTATCCGAGCAATAACTGAAAAAATACTACACTGATTTCAATCAAACTTGGCACAAATCTTGTTTGGGCCAAACCGAGGTCAAGTTCGTTAATCAGCCTTTATGCTCAAGTTTTTCCGGTGGAAAAGCTAGGAAAACTTTTTGAAATAGCTATATTTTTGTAAGTATCAGAGTAACTGGAATGAGACTTTACATGTGGCTAGAAATGATGCAAAGAAACCTATGTTGTGAATTTTTAAGTAATTTGGTACACAATATTTAAGGTTTTTTCCAAATTAAAAATTAAATCCCAAAGACATGCGTTGAAACGACTTAGTGGTTAAAGTCCCTGACAGACAGAGTAGTTAACTGCCACGCGTAGATTAATTCAGACAACAGGTATAAACCATACATGAACGGTAATCAAACTAAATATATACCAGGCATAATACATACTACCCGAACCAACAATCGTGAAATCTCGGCCACAATTATGGAGAATGATAGACGACATGAAAATGACAGACGGCATGAAATTAAAAATTTGCCAATTGCTTGTGATTTAACTGGGCGATTCAATCAATTATTAAAATACACTATATTTGTAGCTTTATTAACGGCCCAGAAACACCGTTTTAGCGAAGAATAGATGCACCTCTATTTCCCCAGGTGCCGTAACTTTCTTGGCGGGCATGAATAAGACATTTTTCTTGTGGTTTATGCAACGAGGGTGGTTGTATGCACGCGAGGGGGGAAGTAAAATCCCCACGACGACGAAATTTTAATTTTTCAGCTTCACAGAAAATTGAGTTTTTGGCATTTGTCTTAAAAAGAGTTATAGAACACAAGACTAAAATAATTTGTTGATAATAGAGACATCGCTTTCGAAAAACTTCTTCGAAAGAGCCTATATTAGGACCTTCAAAACCCACCTTTAAAGCCTGTGTATGTTGAAAGTATTAATTTTAGTAATATGCCGTTCTTATAGTGTACAATTCTTATGGAAATTCACTACAATAACGCACTTGCAGCGTCCCGAAATTTTAATCATCTATACATATTAGTGAATTTTTATTTAAAAAATATTCACTAATAGAGAGGTATCGATGGTGAGACTTTGCAGAGCGCGAACTAGGGCCCCTAGAACCCATATCCGGAGTCAGTTTAAATTTTTATATGTTTATATTTATATAATAATAATAATTATTATTATATATATATATATATATATATATATATATATATATATATATATATATATATATATATATATATATATATATATATATATATATATATATATATATATATATATATGTATGTATCCGTCTGATAACTCAATAAATATTTAACCGATGTCAATGAAACTCGGCAAGTGCCTTTCTTTTATTAATGGCTTGGATGAGTTCGTTATCCAGGATAATCGGACTAGGTTTTCCGGGAAAATTTTGAGTTTTCTTTAAAAAAAAATTCTCCGAAAATAACAAAGCTGCTCTAATGAAATTTACTATATATGTTGCCTTGGGAGAGACCTTACTACGTACCAAAATTCAACTTTCTAAGTTTATAGAAAATTGAGTTATTCAAACTTTAAATTTTCTTTCGAAAAAAAAATTTTTTCTCCGAAAATTACAAATTTAATTTAATGAAATTTGGTGGATATTTTGCCCTAGATCCTAGACCTTACTACATACCATAATTAAACTTTCTAAGTTTATAGAAAATTGAGTTATTGAAATTTGAAGCATTTAATACAAATTCACTACCATAACGCACTTGCTGCGTCCCGAGATTTTGTTGCTCTAAGGAGGTTAACTTAATTACGAACACGTCCGGTTTTTGATGATAAGCATAAATTTTATCAGTGTAATGGGCGTGTGTAGTGCGATGAACGGTATCTAATTCTGGCTTTTAAAAGTTAATCTGCAGACAGGCTATAACTTAATATTATATCCAAGGTTATTTACTAGCAAATCTTTGAAAATCTATAATATAAAGTTTAAATTATTCAAATAACTAGATAGATGTGATTGGCTTGCATAAAAAGTGGTCACATTGTTCGGTAATAAAATAAATCCCGGCTTAAAAGGTCGACGCAGTAAGTGCGTTATGACAGCGAATTTTCATAGAAAAATGAGCTGCATTTTTTTTACGAAAATTATATATGCCCCCAAGGAAAATAATATGACTATAATATTTAATAGTTTTTGTTTAACACAGAAACATATTGGTCTTGTACCCTCCTATCGCACCAAATCTTTTTTATTAAATGCTTATAACTTTTTTTCCTTTCCACGGAACGTGCAGGCATACAATTTTTAGCTGTACTGGTTTTCTGAAATTTTTTTGTAAATTTTCTTTAAAAAAATTACAATATATATATACATATATATATATATATATATATATATATATATATATATATATATATATATATATATATTCAAACGAGCCTTAGATATGGGTTCTAGGGGCCCTAATTCGCGGTCACTTGAAAATTTTGTAAAAGTCTCACCATCGTTACCTCTCTATTAGTGATTTTGCTTAACGAAACTTTACTATGGATATGTCAGTTAACTCACTTTACAAAATATGTTATTTTACAAATGTCTATGTTAAACGTCTATTTACCACAGTCAAAGGTCATGGTAGTCACTTAAATTATATATATATATATATATATATATATATATATATATATATATATATATATATATATATATATATATATATATATATATATATATATATATATAACACGCGCGCGCACGTACAAACACGCTTGCACGCACGCATCCACCGACCCATATTTCCGCGACTATGGCCAATCACCGACGCCAGGAAGCAGTTTCACCTCCCTATCCTGGAAATTTCCCCGAATCCCCTTATGATGTGGATCTTTAATGTGCTCCACATTGCATGGTACACGGGGCCGATAGCTTTACGCCCCTCGAAGAGCGGAACGTGCAGACGTTCAACTTGCCCAAACACAATGCCACTGCCTCATTTGATGTTAATTTACAGTATGTCTTAAAAAGTTATTCGACATTTCTGCTGGCAATTGAACCCCCGGGCCTTCGGGCGCAGATGCACACGTTCTTATACCGAGGCTGATAAACTGATAGTCTATTGCTTATGCGGAACATGATGTATTTATAAAGACAGGCCTCAAAAATTTTACAAAAGATATACAACAATTTTGACAAATAAATGGAATATCTCAAAAACTTCCAATCCAGGTTTGGGATTTCTTAAGAACGGCGACATAAAATTGGCGGAGGCTTTCAAAAAAATCTCTGGGCGTAGCAAGTGCGTTATGGTAGCGAATTTTCTTTAAAATATTTTTAATAGCAAATGTCTTTCTTTGATGAAAGCAGACATCAAACTTGGTTGCCTATATAGTAGAGACAATGTACCATATTTCATGGAAATAAATTTATTGCTTAAAAATATATAAACATTTTTCAAAAGTCTAGATGCAGCAAATGTGTCATGGAAGTGAATTTCCATAAAAATGTTTTTAATAGCAAATGCGAGCAGGCATCAATCTGATTACCGGTATAGTCTATGTAGTAGAAACAATGTACTATATTTTATAAAAATTACTTATGGTTTGAAAATATACAAAAAAATTTCGAAAATAAACTTAAATGTTGGTTTTCTAACCAACAAAGCTTACGTTAATGGCAAATTGAAGGATTTAATGAAAATTCGGTAAATTTGCAGATTAGCTCCCGAACGCTTTTCAACTAATTGTTTTCAGAAACATTACTAGGACCCCACCTGGATGCACAAACCACAAGAAACATTTCTTGTTCACACCCCCCAAGGAAGTTACGGGACTGGGAGTGAATAGGGGTGCTGTGCGGGGTAGGCAGGGTTTAAGGGGGATATGGCTTCAAGATTCGAATTTTCTGCTCATATTTCCTTTTTACTACCTACCCCGCCCAGCACCCCTACCCACTCCTGGTCACGTAACTTCCTTGGGGAGTGTGAACAAGAAATTTTTCTTGTGGTTTATGGATCCAGGGGAGGCCCTAGGCAGGTTTCTGAAAACACAGTGTTTTGAAAAGCGTTCGGGAGCTAAACTGCAAATTTACCGAAAATTCGCTACCAAAACGCACTTACTGCGTCCAGATTTTTTTCTTACAAACGCATCATATTTCGATAAAAAATGCAAAAAAATGCATGAACGAATTTGTTCTACGAAAATTAGCTTAAAAAATTATAGACCGTTAAACCATAAACTTCACTAAACCTACAGCGAAAGCATCAACTTAACTAAACCGACAGCCAAAGCATCAGAGAAAGGGTCTATGTGAAATGAATTTTCTGTAAATATTTTAGTAAAATGAAGGGCAATGACGGTTGAATCTGAAACTTAAGGGTTTGCAGAACACTCTTCTTGCAACATTTTCTTTTTAAAATCCGTATTTATTTCACGTTCTTTGCCTAAACATTGCCAGTTTTGACGTTTAAAATTGCGAGTTTGACGTTTTGAGGAAAGCTACAAAATTTGTTTCTTTAACTGCCCATAACTTCTTTGTCTTTAAAGCTAGCGACCTAAATTTACAGAGTTCACTCTTTATAATACAAACACGCGTACCCGATTTGGTTGCCCTTGCTTTGTTATTTCCGGAGATATGAATTTTTTTTTTAGAAAGAAAACAAAATTTTGGGTCCATTATTTTTTGAGTTATCGGTTGGATATATATATATATATATATATATATATATATATATATATATATATATATATATATATATATATATATATATATATAAACACAGATCTCCTCATTAGCGAATTTTTTTTAATTCGCTAAAATATACCGGTGTTCCATTTCAAATGAGGAATTTTTGGTCCACTTCAGGTATAACCAGAAGTAGTACAGGTTGTCAATATTTCGAATCGATAGGGCGCCCCAAATTGACCCCAACTCAAATTTTGAAAAGTGAATAACGTTTAATGAAAGAGTTGTGTGAATGCCCAGCCTGTAAATAATGGTATCGTTAAGAAAGTTTTCCTTTTCTTCTAGCATTTTTTTAAATTCTCGGGTTTGAGATTTAAACTAAATGTTTAGTGATTACCTCCGAAATTGTATTAAGTGTAAATTGGGAGTTACATATCAACGACAAATACAGGGTGGCGCATTGAAAACGAAACAGACCGATTTGCGTCCAGAGAATTTATTTTAAGAAACGCTGAAACACGTCAATTTTAATATTGAGGGGGGCATGTTTTGAGATAAAACTCGACATTGTCACATGAACCCCTTAAGGGTGGTGATAACAACCCTTATATTTTAAATAGGGAACATCGAGTGGGGTACATCATTTGAAAGCTATTTCTTTTCTGAATTCAGCACACTAATTTTTTTGGAAGTTTTATCAACTCGTTTAAAAATTATTTACAGTTGGAGTTGCAAGAACGTATTTCATTCATTGTGATAAAAAATGCACTAATTAGTCAATTTTTCGTTAAAAAAACTAAAAAACAAAACCAAACGTTCAAAAATGTTTATTCAATTAAGTAAGTGTTCAAATTGTTGACCACCAGCTTCCATACAAAAATACAAATTTTGTTCAAAACTAGCTCTGACATTCTAGAGCATTTGTGGAGTTATTAGACGGCATTCTTCAACAATGCGTCGTCGTAATTCTTCCAGAGACTCAGGTTCCGTTGCGTAAATTCTACTCTTTAAATGGCCCCATAGAAAGAAGTCTAAATGAGTTAAATCCGGTGATCTAGGGGGCCACTCAATAGCACCTCTACGCCCAATCCATTGTCCTGAAAACTCTGTTCAAAAACTCCCCAACACGTTGTGAAAAATGCGGAGGAGCTCCATCTTGTTGAAACACTAATTGATTTTCTTCATAGCGATCATCATTTTCAACAATGTCAATTAGTAGAGGGTAAACGATATCTTCTAGTAACTCCAAATACGTTTCGCCACTCCAATTGTCATCAAGAAAAATTGGTCCGATTAAACGGTCTCAAAAAATGGCAGTCCAGACATTCAATTTCTGTGGAGTTTGAGTGTGGACTTCGTGAAAAATTTCTTAGATTATTATCTGCCCAATAACGACAATTATGACGATTGACTGTAGAGTTTAATAAAAACGTACACTCGTCTGAAAAACAGATATTGAACAGAAAGTTCCCATTATCAGCTATTCGTGCAGTCATAACTTCACAACACTCCAGCCGCCGATCAAAATCATCTTCATTCAGTTGTTGTACAACATGAATTTTATACGGGTGAAATTTATGATGCTTCAATATTCGCTGAATAGTTCTTCTTTTGACGTTTGAAACACTGGCCAATTTTCTTGTGCTCAAAGTTGGGTCTGCAGCAATTTCTCCTAAAACTTCAACCTCAGTAGTCTCATTTCTAACCGGAAATTCACGTTCAGGATCCCGTTTTTTGTTGGCTACTGAACCACTTTGTCGAAACTTTGCAACTAACTCCAAAATGTATTTTCTGTTAACATGTCTGTTCGGATGTCGTTCATTAAACAAATTTGCGGTACGGTTGGCACAGTCATCGTTTTTGAAAAAAAAGAGTAACTATTTCGACTCTTTCTTCTACAGAATACACCATTGTGAAATTAATTTTCGGTAGTACTATCAAGTATCAAACCGACCGATAAACTGAAATAATAAACCGCATTTCTCTCATTCCGATAAGAAATGTTCTGATAGTCAATTTTTTGTTTACAAACCAACAAAACATTGACTATCAGCACATTTCTTATCGGAATGAGTGAAATGCGTTTTTGCATCTTCAACTGTGAATAATTTTTAAACGAATTGATAAAACTTCAAAAAAAATTAAGTGTGCTGAATTCAGAAAAGAAAGAGCTTTCAAATGTTGTAACACTGGACCCATGCTCCCTATTTAAAATATAAGGGTTGTTATCACCACCCTTAAGGGGTTGATGTGACAAAGTTGAGTTTTGTGTCAAAACATGCCCCCCTCAATATTAAAATTGACGTGTTTCTGCGTTTCTTAAAAAAAAAAATTCTCTGGGCGCAAATCGGTCTGTTTCGTTTTCAATGCGCCACGCTATATAAATGAAAACCAAAAGTTCAATGTCATTGAAATAATGTACCTATGTACTGGGAATAATAATAGTAACAATAAAAACGTGCATGACGCAGACCATTTATCAAACATCAAATATAAAGTCACATCACAACATTCAACAAATGAAAATACCAAAGATTAGATAAACTTTTATCTTCTACCTAAATTCACTCAAGTTAGCTCGTTCGCCCCTTTTTGTGGCAAGTACAACGGGTGAACTTATGAAAAGACCAATAACAGAAAGACAGCTGTGTGTGTTAAAAGCAAAAGAATAAATAAAGAAATGTGAAGTGAAAAGTGTTTTGCAAATAAAAAAAAAACTGCAACAATGCATATGGGTGTGAGAAAAGACCGAAGTACCAATGACGAACTGGTTATAGACAGTGTTGTGACCAGCGAACAAGGACTGGGGCCGACCATACCAGACGGAGGGTACGGATGGATCGTATTTTTGGCAACGCTGTTTTTTCAGGTAGGGGCCATAAAATAAACTACCAGTGACCTACTTTCACTTAACACGGAAAATAACAGTCTGACTGACCGCGAATGAATATCAACAGTGTTGCCGTCTATATTCGTTTGTCGCTATTGTATTCTGACAACATTTTACACATTTCGGGACCAACGACACAAGCGAATGCTAACGAACGGAAACGTTTTTCAAATGTACGGGGGGTGGCTTACGCTCCGCCACTGATCTGTTTAGAAACAATTATTTTTATTTTTCAACATAATTTAACACACTTTCTCAACGATGCCCCAGCATTTTACAACTTGTGTAAATACCTACAATGTTTTCTGACTTCTTCAAAGCACTTCATTTCTAAAATTAATAGTGTCCATCAAATCTTTACGCTTCACAATTTAATTTATATTTACTTTAACATAAAAAATGTTCTCTCTGGTTTTATTTATTTCATTTAAAATACGATTTACCCACTACTCAGATATAAACCCCATCTTTGCATAGAACATAATTCCTACAGACCGCAGAAATTAAATATATGGGCGGGCATTCTTGGAAATAATATTATAGATCCTATTTTCATTGACTACAACTTGACTGGAGAACTTTAACGTGATTTATTTCATAACATAATATATTCTTTCAACAGCATGGGACTCCTTCGCATTATCGTGTGCGAGCGAGGAAATACTTGAATCATACATTTTCTAGTGGATAGTTGAGGGGGGGGGGTCATTGTGTGACTAGCTTTTCTCCCCAGGGCTCGTCCGCGGCCTTGCCGCCCCGATAGCACTGCAGCCTTTGGTTGATTGTGCATACCCTTAGTCTTACTCCACCCATTCAAAAATCACTGTGCCTTGAACTAGTCTGCACAGCGATTGGTAGGGTGAAGTTTTATATTGCCCTGTCTCCGGTCTAGACTGACCGTAGATCAGTTGTCTTTTGCGGTCCAGAGCTTTACACTCGCACAAGATGTGCTGGGCTGATTCCTCCCCCTCGCCGCAGAGTCTGCATGCGAGGTCCCCTTCGAACCGCCCCATTTTATGCAGGTGTTTCTTGACGGCCATGTGTCCCGTTAAGAGACCTGTTATGTTTCTGAGCTGCCCTCTGCTAAGATTTAGCAGCTCCACAACTCTCTTTAAACTGGGTTCGTCAATTATTGACTTTCCATGTCTGAGCCCTGGACAGTCTGCCCAGTACACCTTGTGTTGGTTTCTGACCCAGGACTTAATGGCTCCCCTGGCAGTGCTCTTTGTCACGCCGAGAGCCGGTTCTGGTCCCATCAATGGTTCTGCTGACCCCTCTTCGAGAGACTGCCTGCTTCTACATTGCCTTTGATCTCCGAGTGACCCGGCACCCAGATGAGGGTCACCTGATTCTGCCCAGCCAGGTCGCTCGTCTCGTCTCGGCACTCACTCACGAGCCAGGAATTTACCCGTGGGCTACTTAGTGCCTTAAGGGCTGCCTGGCTGTCTCTGGCTATGAGGATCCGCTTGTTGATGCAGCCCCTCCTCTTGTTCTCCCGCACACACTACAGGATGGCGTACATTTCGGCCGTTGCATGGGCTCCGAGGGAAATACTATGACTTACCCTCGGTACTTCCGAATATACACCTGCCCCCGTCCCACGCTCCCCGCCGGATACGTCCGTGAACCAGACGAGCGCGTCCCGTGGTATGTCCGGCATCTCCTCCCGCCATGCCTCGCGGTCGGGGAGTGTGACTAGCTTGGTCTCCAGATCTAACACCATCTTTTTTTTTTTTTGGAGACACCTTAAATTCGAAGTTCAAGCCCAAAGATTTAAGATACTAACAAAGAGAATGCCAGCTGATAACACTGAAAATGTTCCCAAAAAATTCCAACATTTGTGTAAATCTTCTGTATTCATTCACTTTTCATCACTACATTATAGCGCGTATCCCATTATAACCGCTTATTTTGAAATTTGAAAAAAAAAACGCAGTGTTTATTTGAAACGTTCTCATGTTTTTAGTGAATTTTCATTAAAAAATTCACTAATGAGCGCGAACTAGACCCACTAGAACACACATCCATGGTCAGTTTCATGTTTTATATATATATATATATATATATATATATATATATATATATATATGTATGTATGTATGTATGTATGTATGTATGTATGTATGTATGTATGTATGTATGTATGTATGTATGTATGTATGTATGTATGTATGTATGTATGTATGTATGTATGTATGTATGTATGTATGTATGTATGTATGTATGTATGTATGTATGTATGTATGTATGTATGTATGTATGTATGTATGTATGTATGTATGTATGAATGCATGTATGAATGCATGTATGTATGCATCACACCGATTTGATAAAATCTGGTGAATACCTTTATCTTGTAAGTCGCTTGGATAAGTTTTTAGCCAGGAAAATCGGCTCAGGTTTTCCCGGAAAATTTTGCGTTTTCTTTCAGAAAATTTTTAGGTCTCCGGAAATAACAAAGTAAAGGAAACCAAATTTGGTACGCGGATTTATATCGTCAAAAGTAAATTACGTACCAAAATTTAGACGTGTAAGTTAAAAGACAAACAAGTTACAGGCATTTAAAGAAAAAAGATTGGGGTTTTTCTCAAAATGTCAGATTTGAAACGTCAAAATCGGCAACATTTATGCAAAGAACCTGAAACTAATATGGTTTATGTAGACAAAATGTAACGGGAAGAATGTTTTACAAACACTGAAGTCTCGGCTTCAACTGTCATTGTCTTCATTTTACAAAAATATTTCCAGAAAATTCATTTCAAATAGACCCTTTCTCTAATGCTTTGCCGGTAGTTTTGGCTATAGTTTATCGTTTTTAGCGAATTTTTGTAAAAAAAAAACAATAAACCTCAATACATCCGTTATTATACAAGATACGAAAAAAATATTGTAAACGCTAATTATAGGGTGTTTTGAGCTTCATCTTAAAAATTATTTCTGCAATGACAGGGTGACCCATAAGTCGTTGGTGTTACAAATGTTGTTTTTAATCGAACACGACTTATATTATTTAATTTTTGCATTTTCCATCGAAATATGTTTGTAAGAAAAGAAAGTCTGGACGCAGCAAGTGCGTTATGGTAACGAATTTTCATTAAATGCGTCAAATTTGAATACCTCGATTTTCTATGAACCTATAGGGTTTGGCCGGGAAACCAATTTTTTCGGGAAGATTTTAAGTTTACTTTCGGAATTTTTTTACGTTTTCAAACAATAAAGTTATTTTGATGAAATATGGTACATTATGTTTCGCCTATACAGGTTATACTGGTAAGCAAATTTGATGCCTGCTTTCTTTAAAAAAAATTTGCTCTTAGAAACATTTTTATGAAAATTCACTGGCCTAACGCACTTGCTGCGTCCATACCTTTATTGTAATACAAGAATGTAGGTACGGACGTTATGTACGGAACACTATATCCAATAAATAGCCGCCTCGTGACTGATGGCCCTAGTTGTTTCTTTTGACGAAATTTTCGATGACATTTTGGCATAGTGTCGGCTCAATTTCATCAATGGCACGTATAATCTCGTTTTTCTATTGTTTGTTCTTGGGTTATTGGCATACACCTTTTCTAAAAAAAAACCTAATAAAGAAATCCAACGGCGTCAAATCGCATGATCTTTGTGGTCAATTCACATTGCCGCAGCGCGAGATAACTCTCCCTTCAAATGTCGTCTTCAACAACTCAATTCTTTTGTTTGCTGTATGGCAGGTTACGCAGTCCTGTTGAATCCACATGTTTTCGAAATGATTTCAGCAATTTTAGGCCAGAAGGAGTTGTTCATCATCTCACGGTAATGAATGCCGTTGACGGTGACCACATTGCCAGCCGCATTCTCGAAGAAGAACGGTCCTATCACTCCGCCAACCCAAATTGAATTCCCAGCTCCCAAAATGCGGCAATTCAGTTTGTTGGCATAGCCATCAAGTTCGAATTGGGACCCATCGGAGAGGATTTTCCTCGAAAAATCACCATTCACTTGTAAGATCCATTCTATAAACGTTCGACGCTGCGCGTGGTCTGCTGGCTTCAAATGTTGTGTTGTTAACTGAATCCTGCATGCAAGCAAATGCAGGTCTTTAGTCAAAATTCGCTGTAAACTGCTTCGTGAAAGTGTGAGAAAGAATTGCTGAGATCGATGGCGAATCGAGGTGGAACGATTATGGTCAACACTCTCACTACTGCCACAATGTTTTCATTAGACCAAGCTGCACGAACATGGACAGGTCTCTTCTGGGTTTAAACAGTCCTGATCGCCTCAAATTTCTCGATTAATCGGACCACTGTACGGCGAGAAGCACCGTCTCTGCAAAAATCTCACCATTTCGGTAATGGATTTTCAAAAATTTCAATGTGTTGTGCGTCCGTGTAAATCACCATGACTAAACCCCAGTGTTCTTGAAATGAGGTCAGATTTCGCGAGCCCGAGAATCTGCAGGGAAAACAACTTTACAGTGGAAATCCCCGACCGCGAGGCATAGCGGGAGGAGACGCCGGGCATACCACGGGACGCGCTCTTCTGGTTCACGGACGGATCCGACGGGGAGCGTGGGACGGGGGCAGGTGTTTACTCGGAAGGACCGAGGGTAAGTCATAGTATTTCCCTCGGAGCACATGCAACGGTGTTTTAGGCCGAAATGTGCGCCATCCTGCACTGTGTGCGGGAGAACAAGAGGGGCTACACCAACAAGCGGATTCTCATAGCCACAGACAGCCAGGCAGCCCTTAAGGCACCAAGTAGCCCACGGGTAAATTCCTGGCTGGTGAGTGAGTGCCGAGACGAGACGAGCGACCTGGCTGGGGAGAATTTGGTGACCCTCATCTAAGTGCCGGGTCACTCGGGGGTCAAAGGCAATGAAGAAGCTGACAGTCTCGCGAAGAGAGGGTCAGCAGAACCATTTATGGTACCAGAACCGGCTCCGGGCGTGACAAAGAGCACTGCCAGGGGAGCCATTAAGTCCTGAGTCAGAAACCAACACAAGGTGTACTGGGCAGACTGTCCAGGGCTCAGACATGGGAAGTCAATAATTGACGAACCCAGTTCAACGAGAGCTGTGGAGCTGCTAAATCTTAGCAGAGGACAGCTCAGAAACACAACAGGTCTCTTGACGGGACACATGGCCGTCAAGAAACACCTGCATAAAATCGGGCGGTTCGAAGGGGACCTTGCGTGCAGACTCTGCGGCGAGGGGGAGGAATCAGCCCAGCACATCTTGTGCGTGTGTAAAGCTCTGGACCGCAAAAGACAACTGATCTACGGTCAGTCTAGACCGGAGACAGAGCAATATAAAACATCACCCTACCAATCGCTGTGCAGACTAGTTCAAGTCACAGTGATTTTGGAATGGGTGGAGTAAGACTAAGGGTATGCACAATCAACCAAAGGTTGCAGTGCTATCGGGGCGGCAAGGCCGCGGACGAGCCCTGAGGGAAAGAAAACCTCAATGTTCACACATGACAGCTGTCAAACACCAACGATGTACGATCGACACAATAAAAAAGGCGCTAAGTTCAAAATAGACCGTCTTAGCGTGACACCCATTATTAACGAACAACACGAACGCAAATTTTCTGCGTCAGTCTGTGAACTCACAGTTGATACTAAAAATGGCTATGTTATGGCATTCTCCTTAGATTCCTTTATATATTTTAAGTCGACTATTTCCCCTATTAGTGCCACTTATTCATTTCCATCATCTTTTTCTCTTGCTATTTTAAAGAGTATAGGAATAATAACGTGTATACACGGGACCAGATATTTTTGACTTAACCAGAATTGCTCCAGATGGCACAATGCCGCAACTTTAACCTCGGTATATTTCCGCAACTATGGCCAATCACCGACGCCATACAGCAGTTTCACCCCAACTATCCTGGAAATGTCACCTTTCTGTGAGGAGGACAGGGATATTTAACGTGCCCAACATCGCATGGACACGAGACAAGCTTTACGCCTCCGCCGAAGGAGGAACCTGCAGACATTAAACTTACTCAAATACGATGCCACAACATCGGTTGATGTTAATTTTACATTATGTACTGAAAAAGTGTAAGGGGAACCCTGGGAATCGAACCCAGTACCCTTGGGTTCAGAGGCACACGTTCTCACCACTGAACCACCGAGGCTCTACGCTTGTACTCCGAGATAAAAATTACTTTAAATAAAGTGTATGGGTTTTGTAAAGCTTTTGATTAGTAACCACAACGTTCTGATCGCAAGCCAGCGAAAATTTAGAATTCTGTTACAAAATGGGCATGTTTCGTTTTAAAACATTTGACAACACTGTTCAAAATAATGATTCGAGGATTCTCTATTATTATATAAGTCTTGTATATAAACCAGTCATACTAGTTTTCAGCAGCATGGTCAAATTAAATGCTAAGATTAAGTTCATCTGGATTTTTTAGACACTATAAGCATACCAGACCGGGTTAACCAGAATTTAACAAAAACAGAGCGGTGGAATTGTTGCGTTTGGATTTTTTTAGATTATATACAATAACAGCATATTTTTAAAATATTTTGTATATATAAAAATATTTATTTTCCTTTTTATAGCGAATTTTCGTAGCAAAAAATCCGCTAATGAGAAGATCGGGACCTTTTAACTTTAACGGTTTTTTTTACAAATACGCGCAACTAGGCCCCCTGAAACTCATATCGCCCAAGGTCAGTTTCAGACTGTTTCTTGAGTAAATTCCTTGCATAAGCCAGGAAAATTTGACCAAGTTTACCGGGAATTTTTTTGCGTTTTCTTATAATTTTTTGTATCTTCGGAAATAACAGACCTATTGTACCTTATTTTGCAAGTTGCTTCTATGTAACGTATGGTATATGCCAAAATTCAGATCTATGGGTTTTAAAGAAAACACTTGTTGGCACTGGAGGTCAAAAAAGTAGAAAAGACCAAAATATATGTGGTTAACAAACTGTATTAAATTAAGTATTACAGGCGAAGATTATGTATTTTAGGTGCAAAAAGGACTATAAAATACTTTGAAAATGTTATGGTTTTTATTAAGACAAACGTCGATGTGTAACGCCCAAGCCACGATTTGAAACGTAGTCGTAGCAAATGTAAAAGTAAGGATTTGAAACATAGTCAAAGTGACAAACGTCAAAGTAAGGATTTGAAACGCCAAATGACGATTTGAAACGCCAAAGTGACGATATATTTTGGTATGTCAAAATCTGAAGTTTGTCGAGTTCTAACTGTCCAAGTGTTTTGGATTAATATATTTAAATTATGTATACCTATATAATTATAAGGCACACTGTATAATTACTATAAATAAACTATACTATATACAGCACAAGTGCCTGATTTATTGTATAAAACATACTTTTTTATTCAATGAAGATTGTACTATTCGTCTGATCTATGAAAAACACCCAGGAGACAAAACAAAAATACAAAAGATTATACTAAATAAAGAACACAAAATTAGATGAGGATCGCAGACTCATGGAGGGTTCTGTCTCTGTGGGACTGGGGAAGTAGAAATCTTTTACAATTCAACTCCACCAAATCTCAGTCTTGCTTTCTATCTCATAAGAGATAACCAGCCCTAGACCCAGCAGAATGAACAACCAAGTTATTCAAAGTAATGAGTTCTTTTTACTTGTTGGCATTTCTGTGGATCGAAATCTTAATTGGCACCAACATGTCACATCAATTGCAGAAGCGGCTGCTAAGAAATTAGGTTTCCTCTTCCGGGCTCGCAAATACTTTTCACCAGCTAATCTCTATACCTTATATACCTCACAAATAAGGCCAAACCTCGAATACTGCTTCCACATCTGGGGTGCCGCTGCCGCTTCTACACTCGCTATCCTGGACTCCATTCAGAAGAGAGCTATACGTCTGATCGGTAACCCTACCCTCACCCAAAGGCTGCCATCCCTTGCCCACCGACGTGCCGTTGGTAACCTCTCTCTCCCTCTCTTTTATAGATATCTGCACCGGCACTGCTCAGAGGAGCTTTCTTCCATAGTTCCTCCACCTGCTGCCCCCAACAGATCTACCAAGGGAACAGAGCGAATGCACCCTTTTACTGTCCAGGTCACCAGACTTAGAACATCTTGTTATGTCCGCTCTTTTGTCCCGAGGACTTCCAAGTTGTGGAATTCCTTGCCGGCACAGGTTTTTCCTTCTCCTCCGAACCTCAAAACCTTCAAGTCCAGAATTAACAAGTTGCCTCTTTCCTCCTTGTCGACACAGTTATGCGATAGTATTTAGGCAGTAAGCCCTCGTGGTGTGTTGTTGATATATAAAAAAAATATTTGAAGGTTTAGGTAGACACTAACATTTTAAAGTACTAGCTTAAGACTTAAGAAACACTTTCACTTCCATAATAAACGGTTTTCGTGTTTCAGGCTGTGATTCCTAGTATTTTAGCAGTATATGGAATTTTTATGGCTTTCCTATGCCTAGAAAATGACATGCCACTGGAGAATATCAACAAATTATGGGATGAAAAATTATTTTACGCACCCTTATTTTTCTGCGCTGCATGGACAGTATTTGGTAAATATAAAATAATTTGTTAACCCATAAATCTTAAACTGTTACTTTTCAATTTTCTCTTAAGTTTGAGCCCAGTTATTAAGTAGGGATACTTTGGGATACTAGCGAATTTTTATTTTAAAAAAATTAGCTAATAGAGAGGTATCGATGGTGAGACTTTGCAAACATTTTTTCAAATGAGCGCGAATTTGGGCACCTAGAACCTGAAACCAAGGTCCGTTCAAATATATATATATATATATATATATATATATATATATATATATATATATATATATATATATATATATATATATATATATATATATATATCCACACGAGAACTCAAAAATCTTTCTTTTATTAATAGCTTGGATGAATTCGTTAGCCAGCCCTATGGGACCAGTTTTTCTTTAAAAAAAATTAACTTTTCCGAAAAGAAATTTATATCTCAAAAAATAACAAAGCTATTTTGAAGAAATTTGGTTGTTATGTTGCCTCCGTAAATACCTTACTACACACCAAAACTTAACTTTATAGGTTTATAGAAAATCGAGTGATAAAAATTTGAGAATTTAGTGAAAATTCGTTACCATAACGCACTTGCTGCGTCCCGAAATTTTTATTGATTTTGGCAATGTCGCAAACACCAGACAGGCGCGGCGACACTGCCTAATATGCGACACACATAAGCGCGCAAATCCGATAATCGGGATCGCTTATTTCCCTCTGTCTATACCACTGCAGTCCGTACGAAGGTTGTTGTTCTATCTATGCAGTTTATAGTCTCCAGTAAGCGTTTTAAAATCCGCTTACGCTAGTCAGTATTGGTTGGCGTGTAATCTTTAGAGTACGGTGTCCACTGCAGTCCGTACGAAGGTTGTTGTTCTATCTATGCAGTTTATAGTCTCCAGTAAGCGTTTTAAAATCCGCTTACGCTAGTCAGTATTGGTTGGCGTGTGATCTTTAGAGTACGGCGTCCACTGCAGTCCGTACGAAGGTTGTTGTTCTATCTATGCAGTTTATAGTCTCCAGTAAGCGTTTTAAAATCCGCTTACGCTAGTCAGTATTGGTTGGCGTGTAATCTTTAGAGTACGGTGTCCACTGCAGTACGTACGAAAGTTGTTGTTCTATCTATGCAGTTTATAGTCTCCAGTAAGCGTTTTAAAATCCGCTTACGCTAGTCAGTATTGGTTGGCGTGTGATCTTTAGAGTACGGTGTCCACTGCAGTCCGTACGAAGGTTGTTGTTCTATCTATGCAGTTTATAGTCTCCAGTAAGCGTTTTAAAATCCGCTTACGCTAGTCAGTATTGGTTGGCGTGTGATCTTTAGAGTACGGTGTCCACTGCAGTCCGTACGAAGGTTGTTGTTCTATCTATGCAGTTTATAGTCTCCAGTAAGCGTTTTAAAATCCGCTTACGCTAGTCAGTATTGGTTGGCGTGTGATCTTTAGAGTACGGTGTCCACTGCAGTCCGTACGAAGGTTGTTCTATCTATGCAGTTTATAGTCTCCAGTAAGCGTTTTAAAATCCGCTTACGCTAGTCAGTATTGGTTGGCGTGTGATCTTTAGAGTACGGTGTAATGGAATTCCCAATTCACGATAAACGAAAGATTGCAGCGCTACAGGGGCGGCGAGGCCGCGAGCGAGCCTCGAGGGAGAAAAAAATGGAATTCCCTCTTCCTGGCCCGTCTACGAGTGGTTGAATGTGTTGGTGCTATATGTAATTTAAGAAATAAATTTTTGGGCTTATCCTTTCGAGGAAAAACAGAAAATAATAAATGATGGTCGACCAACGCCTACATAAAAATTTAAGGAAATGAAAAGTTTTAAACGTCACTTTAATAGCAGTGTTTACCAAACGTGTTAGTGGTTAACGGGTTGTGGAACAACCTCCAAATTCTCCTCCTGGCACTGTCCTCTGTTTCCAATAATGTCTGCACAAAAAGAGAAAAATTCGTGGAATACGCGGGGGTTTTCGGTTAGCATGGTCCAGCAACAAAACACAATACCACTAGAATAGCTTTAAAAAATCATTTTTGTATGTCTTTTGTTCGGTAAATTTGCAGTTTAACTCCCGAACGCTTTTCAAGTTTTTTTCTGAAACATGCCTAGGACGCCCCCTAGATGTACAACCCACAAGAAAAAAGTCTTGTTCTCACCCCCCAAGGAAGTTACGGGACCAGGAGTGAAGAGGGGTGCTGGGCGGGGTAGGTAGCAGAAAGGAAATATGAGCAGAAAATGCGAAGAAAACGGCTTGAAAGCTGTCTTTTTCACATCCTGAAGCCATATCCCCCCCTAAACCCTGCCTACCCCGCACATCGCCCCTATTCATGCCAGGTCCCGTAACTTCCTTAGGGGGTATGAACAAGAAATTTTTCTTGTGGTTTATGCAACGAGGGTGGTACGCACGAGAGAGGGGAATGAAAATCACAGCGGCGAAGCCCCCATAACCGCGTACCGATGACCGGTACTAGCGGCGTACTGAAAGCGACGTGTAGACTGTCAGTTATAGTGACAATGGCCCATGAGTCTAGAATATTCTAGGGATTCCCAAACTCAATGTAAACTTTGTCAAATGTAATGTTTCGGAGGGAAGGAGATGCCACGGAACAGGACCGTACTGGGAAATTGTTAAAAAACTGTGTAATGTGTAAGCAACTTTAAATGCGAATAACTCGGGAAATAAGAGAGAACAAAAGGTAACAATGGCGTCAGCGTGCATTTAAGACACCAAACTTTATCCATCAGCAGTCGATGTTTTGAAAATCGTTCGGGAGTTAAACTGCAAATTCACCTTTTGTTCCTTAAATTCAGTGTAATTCCACGATTATGGAAAATGACCGACGCCAATGAGCAGTTTCACCTCACCATCCTAATAATTTGCCGAACGCTTTTCTTTTTGTAAGAAGGGTGGGGTTCTTTAGTGTGCCCAATATCGCAAGGCATGCGTGACCGTCACCTTGACGCATTTATACCGGCTCCGAATGTCTGAATGTATACACACAGAACTTGCTCACACAAAATGCGACAACCTCGGCATCTGTTAATTTTATAGTGTGTATTGAAATCGTGAATTGAGGTTTCTAATAGGAATTGAACCCATGACCCTTGGTCTTAGAAGCACACGTCCTTGCCACTGGGCCACCAAGGCTGCTAAACATTAAATATAAAAAACTGTTTACATTCGAGAAGAAAACTCTAATTGCAGTTAACTTGTTGAATATTGGCATGTTCCATCCTTCAGAAGGAGTCTAAGCTGTTAGTTTCATTTACCATGTACTGGACATTAGCAGATTCCTTTTTACAGGAGATTCTTTCCAGTGGGGAGGTAAAAATGCTCTTTAGAGACATTTCTATATTTAGGTAATAACTAAATACAGATTAGATAAGAAAGCCTCTACATTCTACATCTTTTTTAGTATGCAACAGTTTCACAAAGTTAGGGCAACTACGCAATCGATAAACCGGTTGCAGAGAAATAAACACAGTGATTATCAATATTTACCTACAACAATATTACAGTAAGCATAATATTGAGCAAAAACTGACAAAGGGGCACCGTTATCGCTAACATAGGTTACTAGCAGTATGTTTCAAAGTGATAAGTTTTTACTGTGTAATCTTCACTGATAAACAATAAAAAATAAAACTGTCACACATTAAAAACAGGCATTTTCCGGTACCCAGAATAATTTGGTTTATTTAACGTAAATGTAAAGGATAGCTTTGAGTTTATATAAAAACATAGCTTGCAAATTAAAGGTCAAAACGAAAACTTGTTATTGTTGGACAGGTCGACACCTGTACAAATACGTAGTTGTGAAGTAGATAATTTTTGTTCTTGCCTAGGATTCCTCCAAACCTTTTACGGTTTTATTAAATAACATTATGCGTCTCGTCTCATAAACCTAATAGCTTTAATAACAAAGGGGATGAACAGTTTCCAGTTGGAGGTTTTGACAGTTTACAAACAAAACGCCAAATTTCTTTCAAGGTAAAAGTTTGAGATAACTAACCGGATATCTACATAAATCTTATTATAACTGTTAGTTCTGTACATTTGTAACAATAAAAAACAAATTCAAACAACTTCAACTTACCAATTTTATTCAAACTTTCCACAGATCCTACGAGTAGACACCTGATTACACACAGCACGTGGCCAAGATTAGTTGGAAGTGCCGGTACCAGTTTAACTTGCGCAGGTCTCTTGTTTTTATGGATGGGGATGGCAACTTACCACAACGCAGCCTTCTTCGCCTTGGCGGGAATTATTTCAGGTAGCCAAAATTAAAATTACCATTTTAAAAGATTTTGATTGTCAGTTGACATAGTAATACTGCATGTGTCTATGGAATGAAATTTATCATTGCAATGTAACCTTGAACTGAAAGGGAATACCAATGAATGACAGTCAAGGCAAACTTTCAAGAGAGATGGGACATAAAAGGCGTTGATGTCTTTTTCTTACTCACTAACCTTATGGCAACATCAAAGTGTACTAATTTTTTTTCTTACCCAAGATTAATATGCTATAAATTGCTATATAAGTAGCGATATTTAATTGTACTTATTTGTTATTTTAATTTTTGTAAAAGTCTTGTTAGCGTTAGCAGACGTTTTAATCTACCGATAAACCAAAACCAGATAGAAAAATTAGAAAATTATACAAAAATACCATATTACTGGAAATAATTATTCAAAAGTAAGACAAGAGACAAGACTCGAAGTAAATTTTGCAGTTTAATAACATCAATCTTTTCTGTTTTAATGCTGATGCATCTTTGTTGATCATTTTGAAGATTGACAGTAACTGAAAGAGCCAGTTCTCAAAGTCAAAACTCTAATCAAAAAAAAAATATATATATATATATATATATATATATATATATATATATATATATATATATATATATATATATATATATATATATATATATATATTTTAATGCTGTGCAGTTTGCTGAGAAATATCTTTTGGGGCAGTTTTAGCTTTCCACTTTAGTAGTTAGGCTATTTAAGAATATACTTAACTTAAAAATGATATAGGTATCAATACATTCTTCAACAACTGACACATTTTGAAATACCCTTAGAAGAAAATAAGATAAAAATTTCCTGCTTGTTTCAAAATTATACACTTACGCAAACATACTAATTGGTGTGAAAACGAGGAAAAATTCCCTACTAAATTTAACAAGAAAATGGAAGTACACTTTCAAATAATTTAGTTATGTATAAAGTATATGAACATTTGCTAGCCTTGTCAGGAAAATTTCTTGTAAGTATGAGAACTAGATGCAAAGCTGTTTAGGTTTCGTACAATATTTATTAAAGGTATTGATATAATAGCTGAAAAAATGCAACTAATAAGCATCTAAAAAGAGAATAGTAAATTGATCATACCTGTAATATATTCACATTGGATAATATTAATACATATCTATGGTAAAGGTTTACTTTCGGGGTGCATGTCCGATTTTTATGAAATTTTGCATATAGACGTATTTTAGGGTGTAGATGACGGAAATTACAATAAAAATTAGGGCAAATGCCAACTAATGGCGTTATTTGGAATTTTTTGTTGGAAAACTGTAGGTTATACTCACTTTTGCGGCATGTTTTACACATGTTCAGGGGTCGTTCGTTTTATATCAAGCTAAAGAAGGGTGTATTCCACTATTCTAATTCATTTTCTCATAGTTAGTGCACCCCCTTACCTGTTTATGTGTCTCTGAAAATTACCCTTCTTTTATCATCCTATAAGTTGAAATTGACATTTGACATATATAGCCAACTTAATCTCAGATGTCAATTTCAACTTATAGGATGAAAAGAAGGGTAATTTTCAGAGACTTATAAACGGTTAAGGGGGTGCACTAACTATGTGAAAATGAATTAGAATCGTAGAATACACCCTTCTTTAGCTTGATATAACACGAACGGCCCCCGAAAATGTGTAAAATATGACAAAAACATGCCGCAAAAGTGAGTATAACCTACAATTTTCCAACAAAAAATTCGAAATAACGCCATTAGTTGGCATTTGCCCTAATTTTTATTGTGATTTTCGTCATCTACACCCTAAAATACGTCTATATGCAAAATTTCATACAAATCGGACATGCGCCCCGAAAGTAAACCTTTACCATATATATATATATATATATATATATATATATATATATATATATATATATATATATATATATATATATATATATATATATATATATATATATATATATATATATATATATATATATATATATAATATTCCTACGTACAGTGTCCGGAAATGACGAGGACAAAATTCATTGAGTTATGCTATCGAAAAATGCCACAATTTCGTATAGTACTTTTTTAAAACTCAAAAATAACGTAAAGTACATGGTCTCAAAAAAATGTGATTATCATTAATCTTTTGCATTTTTTTATCGAAATATGATGCGTTTGTAAGAAAAAAATCTGGACGCAGTAAGTGCGTTTTGGTAGCGAATTTTCGGTAAATTTGCAGTTTAGCTCCCGAACGCTTTTCAAAAAACTGTTTTCAGAAACCTGCCTACCCCCCCCCCCCCCGGATCCACAAACTCCCAAGAAAAATTTCTTGTTCACACTTTCCAAGGAAGTTACGGGACCAGGAGTGAGTAGGGGTGCTGAGCAGGGTAGGTTGTAAAAAGGAGATATGAGCAGAAAATTCGAATAAAACGGGCTTGAAAGATATCTTTTTCACATCTTGAAGCCATATCCCCCTTAAACCCTGCCTACCCTGCACAGCACCCCTATCCCCCCCAGGTGCCGTAACTTCCTCAGTGGGTAGTAACAAGACATTTTTCTTGTGGTTTATGCAGCGAGGGTGGTTGTATGCACGCGAGGGGGAAGGAAAATCACCAAACTTCTTGTTCATACCCCCAAGGAAGTTACGTGATCTGGGGCAAATAGGGGTGGTGTGCGGGGTATGCAGGGTTTAATGGGGATATGGCTTCAAAAGACAGCTTTCAAGCAGTTTTCTTCGCATTTTCTGCTCATATTTTCTTTCTACTACCCACCCCGCCTAGCACCCCTATTCACTTCCAGTCCCGTAACATCCTTGGAGGGTGTGAACAAGAAATTATTCTTGTGGTTTGTGCATCCAGGGGGGGACCTAGTAATGTTTCTGAAAACAATTTTTTTTGAAAGCGTCCGGGAGATAATCTGCAAATTTACAGAATTTTCATTAAATCCTTCAAATTTCAATAACTCAATTTGCTATTAATGTAAGCTTTGTTGGTTAGGAAACCAACATTTAAGTATATTTTCGGAAATTTTTTGTATATTTTTCAAACCAAAAGTAATTTTGATAAAATATAGTACTTTGTTTCTACTACATAGGCTATACCGGTAATCAGATTGATGCCTGCTCACATTTGCTATTAAAAACATTTTTATGGAAATTCACTTCCATAACACACTTGCTGCATCCAGACTTTTGAAAAATGTTTATTTTTTCAAACAATAAAGTTATTTCAATGAAATATGGTATATTGTTTCTACTATATAGGCAATCAAGTTTGATGCCTGCTTTCATCAAAGAAAGACATTTGCCATTAAAAATATTTTAACAAAAATTCGCATAACGCACTTGCTGCGTCCCGAACTTTTTTATAATTTGGCAGATCCTTTACCTTTCTAAATATGAATTAGTTTCCTTCTGGAAAGCTTTTGCAACTTTAATGAAATTTGAAATACAAGTTTCTTTGAAAGAGACTTACACCAGCTGTAGATGTAGCAAAATTTAATTTTCTAGCTTCATAAAAAATTGAGTTTTGGGCATTTTTGTCAAAACGAGTTAGAACACAAGTTTTTTGATAATAGAGAGATATCGATGGTAACACTTTCTTCAAATGTGCCCATATTGGAACCTCTAAAATCGATCTTCAAGGTCTGTGTAAGTTTAAAGTAATAATATGCTGTATAATAATAGTGAACAATTGTTATGAAAATTCACTACAATAACGCACTTGCTACATTCCGAAATGTTACTTTTGTAATCTATGCTTTTAGTTTTATTATAATTTTTATACGTTAAATCATGAATTTTTATTTCAGGTTGTGGTGCATCAATTCAAATAGCACAATGTGAAGTACTCTTAGCACAGTATTTTAGATTGAAACACACAGTCCTATTACATGTTACCCAAGCTATCGTTGCGTTTGGATTCATGATATCACCTATTGCCATAGGATATAGTATAATGAGTTATAGTCTATTAAAAGTAATTCTATGGTATCAAGCAGTACTTTTACAGGGTTTAGTTGTAAGCATTGCGTTCAAAAAACCACTTTACTTAAAGTCAAAGCAACGTACCTACCAATACATCACTGTAAGTAAACAAAATCAAATTATGTAATAAATAAATATATACGAGGTAAGGGCCAAAAGTTCCCGGTCTGACTATGAAAGAAACAGCGTAGACTCACAATTAAATTTTCTTTTTCAATATAGTCCCTCTTAACATCAATGCATGGCTATCGGGGTGGCAAAGCTGGGGACGAGCTCTGAGGGAGAAAAAAAAAATCAATGCAATTACATCGTTTCAACAATTGTGATAAGAGTTGTGGCCGGTCCAGATGGTGTACCAGATATTGTTCTAAAATGTTGTGCCTATACATTGAGCGAGCCTCTACATATTCTCTTCAGTTTATCTTTGCAGTCTTCATTCTTTCCTGATGTCTCGAAGGAGAGCTTCTCGGTGCCTGTGTGTAAGAGTTGTGACAGAGATGAGATCAAAAATTACAGAAGCTTCTCTGTCCAATCAACAATTCCAAAAGTGTTCGATGCCCTGGTTTATGACCAGTTGTCGTGGTCATGTAAGGGTCTTTTGGTGCCGCAGCAGCATGGTTTTTGTGCTAACAGGTCCACAGTTACTAACCTGAATATTCTTCTGCCTTGGAGTCTGGTAAGCAGGTTGTTACCATATATATTGACTTCAGCAGGGCGTTTGATACAGCCGATCATTCATTCCTGCTATCTAAATTACACAGGCTTGGCTTCAATGATTGTTTGGTGGCCTGGTTTGAGAGTTTTCTGACTGGTAGAACCCAGAGAGTCAAAGTTGCTGGATTTTATTAAGATGTTGTTCAGGTGTCCCGCCGGGGGGTCACTGTTCACCACTTTTATTCCATCTTTTTATTAACGATGTGGTCCATATCTTTGCTGGTAGTGAGTGCTGTTTGCCAATGATATGAAGCTGTTTAAGGTGATAATTCCTGCTATCTAAATTACACAGGCTTGGCTTCAATGATTGTTTGGTGGCCTGGTTTGAGAGTTTTCTGACTGTTAGAACCCAGAGAGTCAAAGCTGCTGGATTTTATTCAGATGTTGTTCACATGACATCTGTTGTCCCACCGGGAGGTCACTGTTCACCACTTTTATTCAATATTTTTATTAACGATGTGGTCCATATCTTTGCTGGTAGTGAGTGTCTGCTGTTTGCCGATGATATGAAGCTGTTTAAGGTGATAACTAGCCTTCAGGATCAGCAGGAGTTGCAAGATGATTTAGAGCGTATGTCTTTATGGTGCTTTGACAACAAATTAAATCTTAACATCAGCAAATGCTGTTATATCAGGTTTTTCAGAGGAGAGAGGAAGTTCAGGACTTCATATTCGGTAAACGGTGAGCTTTTGCCTTATGTTAACCAGATCTTGGTGTTACAGTGGATTAACAGATGACTTGTATACAACACATAAAGAATATTACCATGAAAGCCTCTAAACTTTTGGGCTTTGTTGTGAGAAACTGTAGACTTTTTTCATTGGATACCGTCAGATGTCTTTAATGTTCTATTGCTAGAAGTGTACTCGAGTATGCATCGGTGGTGTGGTCCCCTTATTCTGCCAGCCACACAGGTGCCTGTTGAAAATGTGCAGCATGCCTTTCTGATACCTGATCATGACTATGGGGAGATACAATGTTTGTTAACGTTGAGCTTCAAGCCCGCAGAACAGTGGCCGGACTCTGTTTTATATTCAAAATTGTGAATGGTTTTGTGGACCCTGATGAGATTCTGGGCAGAATTGGCCTGAATGTACCTAACACAGTATTAAGGTTATATAACTTGTTTTTTGTCCCATTCCACCACACTAATTATGAACTTAATTCACCTATCGATAGATATCTGCGTATTATGAATGAGATCACTGAGGTGGACAATTCTGACATCTTTTGTGTTTCACTGTCTGCTTTCAGAAGGCATATGGTTGCGTTTGTTGTTGCAGTGAACTGTTGAACTGACTGTGTATCTTTTGTGTGGCAGTTCTGCTGTGATTCTTTGTAGATTTATGTGTGCATATTTGATTTGTTTTGTACTTTTACTTGTATTGTAGCACTTAGTGGGGTTTCCTCGTATAAATTAAATTAGATTCAATACCCCTCAAAAATATTCTTTCGGTTTGTTATTAAAATGTGCCCAAACTTCAGCTTTCACCTCTTCGCCGTCACTGTAATGACTCCCGTGAAGGTCCTTTTTCAAATTTCCAAATAGGTAGTAGTCACTGGGGGCCATATCTGGATGGAAGCATGATCAAAGCATGTTCGAAACCGCACTCACGAATTGCAGCTTGTGCAATTTCAGCAATGTGCACGGGTGCACTAGTAGTAGTAGCAGTGGTAGGGAGGCTAACGCCAAGCAAGTAGGCCACAATGGGCCCTTTTTGCAGACCCCAGCAACCATGCTCTACCTTTCCTCGGTTCCGTCGCCAAACCGCCTCGACCTCGAAATAAAGGCAGTGACAGTCTTAAATTGGACGGTACTTACCTGATTCCTCTGCAAAGCCGAACAATTCTGCTCGAAGACTCCCAAAAGCCTCGCATTCACACAGGTAGTGGGAAGACGTTTCTTCATCATGACCTGACCTGAACCAGTGTTGACGTGATTCTGGCCGCGCAGACTGCCCGGAGGACCGCTGGCTATCTGAGCAAATGTATACACATTTCTCGGGGCTCCTCCTCACATCCTGTCTATTGGCCACAGACAGGATAGCGTACACCTCCGTTTCGAATGCCGTGGTATATGCGCCCATGAGCCTAACTCTCGCGCACCCCCCCGCCCTCGATGTATATTCCTGCCCCGGATGATTGTTGATCCTCCAGCCGCGATCCGTCGGTAAAACAGACCAGACTTGCGGACTGGAATGCAACCTCATTTTCCCTCCACTGATCCCTACTGGGGATCGTGAGGGTATATGGCCTAGTCAACCTAATATCGTCCTCAGCATTCCGTACCTTGATGGCGAAAATCGGAATTTCCTTTTCCACCTCCTTGGCGACTCTTGCATGCCCCATTACTGCTCCCTCTCGGCACCAGTTTGCAGAGCCTCGCATTCTAAGATGAGACGCCATAGCCTCCCTTCTGATGGAGATGGGAAGCGGTGGCAGCAAAGACCTCTAGCGCGGCTGAGGCTGTCGTCCTCATAGCGCCTGTGATACCCAGGATTGCCAGCCTTTGGAGTTTGGCCAGCATCCTGGTAGTGGTTTGGTTCACACCACACCACCAGACTTCTATGTCACCATTTTCATTTGCACTTCCTAAGACTTGTCCAATGTAATAAACTTTTTTCCAAGCATTTTTCTTGTTTTTTTTCCTTTAATTTTAAACACTACGAGTACAAAATCTTCAACCCCTGGGGAGCGCACAAGATCTTCAAATCCATTTGGATGAACTTCAGGAATCCAGTCCTCAGTTTCTGAGTGAACGGACATTACTTCATCATCTTCATCAGATGATTCCACTAGTTTGTGTTTAGTGTTCTCCACAGCTTTAATTTTTGTTTTGTTCTTTCTCCTCTATCGTATTTTTTTGGGGGGTATCTGTAGCAACCATACTTTTTCCTTTCCTTGTATTATTCTTTTCAGAAGCCTTAGGATATCCTCTGAACTGTTCAGGTGAAACAAAATCTTGCTTTTGTTTGGGCTCTTGATTTTCTTTTTTTTTTCATTGCATTCGCTTAATACAGACTTATCTGCTTTAGAAGTTGAAGTTTCTTGCTCTAATGCAGACTCATCAGCTTTAGTAGTTGATGCTTCTTGCTCATTTACAGCAGGTCGATCTGTGACAGCAGAAGTCATAAAATCACACTCATTGAATATATTTTTGTGTGGAAAAATTCCGCTTTTTTTTAAAACCTGATTTTATGTTACTAGGCGTCATAGATCGACCAAAAGCGGTTCCAATGCATTCAGTAACTTGGTATATAGTCATTGGCGTCCCTGGATGATGAAGAATCCAACTATCTACTGCGGAATTGTAATGAGCTTTGAAAGAGGCAAAAACACTAACATCTAACGGTTGTAATCTGTGACTACGATGGGGTGGTAGTGTTAGTATTGTAACACCGTTCCCTCGAGCTTTGTCTACAGTAGCTAGAGAAATGGGACTCTCATGGTTATCCATGATCAATAGCGTAGGATTTTCTTTGCTCGATAATGTAAATTTGATAAAATTATCGAGAACTAGAGGAAATATTTCAGAACACATCCACCCAGAAGTAGTGGCAAGGCCTAACGTACCAAAAGGAGCACCATTAACACTATGAGTTTTAAAATGCTTGCGTGGAAAAATCATCACCGGTTGTAAAGCTGTTCCCAAAGCATTAATTGCAGCTTGTGGTCATATTCTGCCCTCTTTCGCCGCTGGTGCACTTATTCACCTGTTTAATCCCTTTTCCTGCAATTATTTTTTTTGGACAATTGTGGTTGATGTTTTGTCTAAATTGAAAACTCTTGAACCATCAGAAAAGTTTTCACTTCGGGAATAAACAGTCTTCAATTTGGTAAAGAATGTCGATACATTATGTGGATTAAATGATGTCATTCTTGATAAGCTGCATGCCTCAGGAGAACGAATACTAATATGAGAATGCTACAAAATCGGACCATTACCTCTTTGCGGGGGGAGGTGGTCGGCTTCAGGGCTGCGAGGGGTTGCCCTCAGGGGGGAGTTCTATCCCCCCTGCTATGGTCTCTCTTTGTGGACGATTAGCTGGCTATCCTCGGACTGTGGGAGGTTGAGGTCCAGGCATATGCTGATGATCTCGTCATAATGGTTAGAGGCAAATCTGTGGAGGAACTTACAAGAACTCTTCAAGAGGCACTAAATGTAGTGAATGATTGGTGCCGGAGGAAACAGATGTCTGTGAACCCCCGCAAAACGATCATTGTTCCATTTACCAGAAGAAGAAGGTTGAACAAATTAAAACCACCTATTCTTATGAGGGAAACGATTCAATTTTCGGAACAAGCAAAATATCTGGGGGTTACCCTAGATAAGAAGCTCAACTGGGACGTACAGTTAGAGAATGTAATCCGCAGGGCTAAACTGTCCCTGTGGACATGCCGGAGAATCTGTGGAAACAACTGGGGAACAAACCCCCAACAGATGTACTGGCTCTATGTAGTAGTTATCAGACCAATAATAACATATGGAGCCATAGTTTGGTGGCATAAGGCACTTCGTGGTATCGCGAGGGCCAAACTGGCTCATCTACAGACAAGCTTGTCTGATGATAACGGGAGCAATAAGCACCCCACCATCAGCCGCTCTGAAGGTCCTCCTTAATATTCCACCTCTTCACATATGGTTGGAGAGGGTGGCGAGGTGGACAACCTACAGACTAAAACAAACGGCCGACAGCGTGCTGAAGGAAGTCAGTCTGGGAGGGTCCGGACTCCTCGATGACATTGAGGGTCACGGGATTCTGGGAATGGTCTCAGACTTGATGCCTACAAAGATCAGTAGAGATCTGTCTTTCAAGAACGTCCTCCCGGAATGGGAGCGAAATCAAACGACCCCATTGAGAGCCGATCTCTGCTGGTACTCTGACGGCTCCAAAACCAATATGGGAGTAGGAGCCGGCGCATATGGGGGCAGCACCGATGCTAGACTATCAGCTAGCCTCGGCAAGTACGCAACCATACACCAGGCAGAAGTGTATGCCATCAGAATGTGTGCAAGGGAAAGTATAAAAAACCAGTGCACACACAAATCGATAAAGATATATGCAGATAGCCAAGCTGCAATAAAGGCTCTTGGTTACTACCGGTGTAATTCAAAAACGGCATGGAGTGGTAAATCTGCCCTTAACGAACTGGGCAGCTGTAATGAGGTGTCGCTGGTCTGGATACCAGGTCACTCGGACCATGATGGCAATGTTGCGGCCGACGCGCTTGCCAGGAGTGGTGCCCAGAGAGACTTTGTCTGACCAGAACCGGTGCTGGGGATAACATCATGCACAGCAAAACGCACCTTAAAGACCTGGACAGAAAGAATGACAATCCAGTATTGGCAAAATCTTCCAGGATTAGCTCACTCCAAGGCCTTCATAAATGGCCTGTCTGAGTCAAGGGCTAAAAAACTTCTAGAGTTAAACAGATAACAACTGAGTACTCTAGTCGGCCTGTATACAGGACACTGCCGCTTGCGTCACCACATGCACTGTATTGGAGTCGGTCAGGAGACCGAGTGCCGGCTGTGTATGGAGAGTGACGAGACAGCAGAGCACATACTGTGTTCCTGTCCGGCGGCGGACAGGACTAGATACCTGCTCTTTGGCAAGATAAAGCTTGCTCTGGAGGATCTGGATCAACTTTCGCCCACAAAGATTATCGACCTCTGCAGGAGGATGGCTTTGTTGGGCGAAATATAAACCTTTAGGCGTGAGCCACAATAGACCTTATGGTCGCGGTGGAGGGGACAATATGGCCCACTCACATACAAACCTAACCTAACCTAATATGAGAATGGCGTTTCTTAAAACCCCTAAACCACTCCAAACCTGACAATTTATTTTTTATCCAATTTTCCAGAATTTGTATTTGATTTCGTACGTCAGTTTCCTGCATTCCATTACTGTCAATCCATAACCCATTCTTGACATAGTGAGAATATATTTTACCAATTATTTCTCTTGGTCATTATCAAAAATTTATCTGGAATTGTACTTAGGGGTAAGCCTTATTTGTCCAAGAGGATTTTCTTTTTGTTTTTTTGCATAACGGAAAAGTGTAGCAAAAGGAACACCAGTACGTTCAGAAACTTTTCTTAAGGATATGCCACTATTATACAGGTTTATAGCGTTTTACATCACATCTGCGGGGGTTAAACCAATAGTAGTCTTCCGTGAACGATTTCTTGCCATCTGCAGCAACGAAATAGATGTAAGAAAATGCATGAGGCACAGTGAAACACATATGGGCAGACTAAAGCATGCTGGTCCACAGTGAAACATAACTGTTTCACTGTGGACCTTATGGAACAAAAAAAATCGCTACAAATGAATATGAAATAATTAGACATTTAAAAGCCTACTTACATTGTACAGTATCAGCACCTTCCGCTGCACTAATAATTACACAATAATATACACTTCCAAACTAATATTCACTTTTAGAAAGTCGGGTAAACAGTAACTTTAACATCTTCTTGCGAACTGATCTGTTGCACCGACTTAAGTACGTCCTGTGAGATTCTGCAGTTTCGTTCAAAAAGTGAGAATGTTAGTTAACTATTATTCACGAGATGGCGGTAGTTGTATACCTGCGCGTTATATTTTAAACTAGAATGTTTCACTGTGGAACATGTTTTACTGTGGAACACTCTCCCCTACATGAAAATGCAATATTCTCAATATCGCCCTGTAGGTCGCAAAGTAAGAGGGCTATGACAATTTTGTTTGCGGCATCTTTCGTTTCACAAAAAAAGTAGCTCAGGTTCGCGAAAACCGCAAGATTCTATCTTTGCTAATAACAGAGACACGCAGCAATTGCAACCAAAATCAGACACATGTACGTTGTCTTTCATATTTTTTCCAAGTCTGCATTTCAAGAGCTTTTATTGTATATACGTCCTTAATTTTTTTAATTAATTAAAGTTAAAAAATACACAAAAGCTTTCACTAAGGTCATTATTATGATAACAGTTGTTTTAGGACCATATTGATGATGAAGAAGATGTTTTGTCGAAAAATTCAAAAGAGTTGCAAATAAAAAGGCAAGATGGTAATACAATTGAAAGAATTTTAATACATGAACCTAGTACTAGTCAAGGTGTCGCCATCCATAATACTAAATCAGAGACTAGTGAATCAACAGCGAATATTGAAGCTGTAAAACAAAAATGGGAAAGTTTTGATGATGATGAAGAAGACATATATGTTAGAGATGAAAAATCTAATCAAACCGATCCGAATCAAAGTAATATCAAGAATGATAAGAAAAACTGGGAAAAATTTGAGGATGAACCAGAAAGAATACCTAAAAATTTAACTACAGCTTTTAATAGTAGTGGAAAAGAGCGTTACAATAATCTCGAAATTAGTACAGTTGAACCGAGACCCCTTTATAACAATCTAGAAATCAATTTGAATAACACGTATTCCTTCGAGGAGGGAGAAAACCACGCTGAACAACGTGAACCAGTCGTATTTAGTCCAACTACGAAGATGCCCGAATCAAAATTCTGCGACGAGTTAAAGCTACTTAAACAACTGACATTTTATAAATCGTTGCTCATGGTGGTTACTATGAAATTTTCTAAACTAGTATTTTACACTCTATTTCCTACTTATTTGTATATAAAAATAGATTCGTTCACCATAAAACGAATGAGTGTATTATTTGGACTTTTATCTGCAGTAACGTTATTGTTTGCATTTGTGAATTATTGGATTAACGTAAATAAAGAAAGAAGAGCAATTTGGCTATGGGTTCTGTGCTGGTCTGGTTCAGCAGGATATTTTAGTAAGTTAAAAACCGAATAAGTATTCCTCTTTACTGAAGTATGTTTCTATTTTTAGTGTTATCAGATGCCAATACCACATTTGTCTTCTTACTTGGAGCGATGCAAGTAGTAATGAGTATTAGTAATCTAGAACATGTAGGAAGTCCATTACTAGGTCTGACTATCAGAGGTGAAACGAGCAAAGAATACTGCCTACTGTCAATAATTTCCGGCTTATGTTTTCTGTTCTTCCTTGTTATTAGTGAGTATTTTGAAAATCCATTAAATCATTCGACTCTTAAAAGTTAAACACCTGGGCTGCGTTCGTGAACATTACTCTAGTGTGAAAATCGCATAACAGGTTCTTCAGAAATTAGTCTGGTTATTTGCCGAACCCCTGCCTTTCTGTAAGGAGTGTAGGGATCTCTAATGTGCCCAACATCGCATGGACACGGGACAGACGGCTTTACGTTCTCTTCGAAGGGCGGAACGTGCAGACATTCAACTTGCTCAAATACAATGCCACAACCTCGGTTGATGTTAATGTTACAGTTTGTACTGAAAAAGTAAAAGGAGCACACGGGGATCAAACCCAGTACACTTCGGTTCAGAGGCACACGTTCTTGACCCTGAACTACCAAGGCTCTTAAATAATTGTTAATTCGGTACATATTAAAGTATAACAACTGCCGTGACAATTGCATTGTGCTTGAGCAAGTTGAATGCCTGCACCCGCTGTTCAGAAAGGCCGCCAAGATTTCGGTCTTGTGTGCAACGCGATGTTAGGCATGTAAAACATCCCTAACCTGCTTACAAACTGCGGGAGTTCGGTTAAATATAGAGTAAGGCGAAATGTCTGTCTGGCGTCGGTGACTGAAATAGGCAGACGGTAAAGAAACAAAATACAATACTATTTTTTTAGGATAAATTTTAGGATTATTTTGAAAAACAGATCTCCAAAGCAGTACCCGTTTTTTAAGAAAGTGACACAAAAATATTAAAGTCCGGGCGCAGGTAGTACCGTATGGCAGCTCAGTTTCATTAAAAGTTTGTACATTTTTATATAACTTAATTTTCCACTAACCTAGAAACTTAAATTTTGGTACACAAAAGTATATGAAAAGCAACAAATAAACGAAGCTTTACCAAAATAGATTTACATGTTTCAACAATACAAATCTATTTGTTTTTAAATTGGTCCGATTGAGCAGGCTAATGTGTCGACGTTTAATCAAAATTAATTTGCGTTCATTTGAAGAAATGTTTTGAGAGTTTAAAGACCTGATCTGCATAATCAAATTTTTTTTATTAAAATTTGCTGGAACACTGTGATTGGGTATAAGACTAGATCGGACCTCAATCCATGATCTGAATTTCTTGTCTGTTCTGATAAATGTCATTATCAACAGTTATGCTGGGTAAATGCTGTAAAAACAGTTGTCCCCTAATGGTCAACCGCTTATTGTTATAGGCAGAAATATTACATGTCTCAACTTCATCCAAAGGCATACAATATAATTCCTATATTTTCCATCTCCCTCCGCTCCTAGAAGCATGGAATATAAACAAAAGAACAGACAACCGACAACGTAGCATTTTTCAAAGGCAAAATTATTACCACTTTTCTACAAATACGAAGCCGAAACTGACCTTCTGGGAAGTAGCTCAACTTAGTAAGACTTTCGATTGAATCATACAGTTTTCAAGGAGAGAGTTAGTTCAAGATGTTGAGCAGCACTTTACAGGATAATATTTTCTATCTTTGTCGGAGGTACTTCTTCGTCTAGGATATCACAGTCTTAAAGTGGGTTGTTCGAAAACTCAAAATCATTCACTCAGAATGTCGCTCTATTCACCCCATTCTGGAAGGCGGCGACTATCACTTGACATTTGTTAACTCAAGTAACTGCCTAATTTGAATTAAAGGGGTTATGGGGTATTATCAAAAATTGCTTCTTGTATCAGTGAATCTTCACTAAGAAAATTCGGTAATAGAGAGGTAATGAGCTCGAATTAGGGCTCCTAGAACCCAAATCCAAGGTCCGTTTGAATTTTTATGTTTATACACACACACACACACACACACACACACACACACACACACACATATATATATATATATATATATATATATATATATATATATATATATATATATATATATATATATATATATATATATATATATGTATCTATCCGAGCGATAACGCAAAAAACACTCAACTGATTTGAATGAAACTTGGCACATATCTTCATTGTATTAAGACCGCAGACGAGTTCATATATCAGCTATAACGGACATTAACATGTAACTAGAAATGGTGTAAATAAACATATGTTGTGAATTTTAGGTAATTTGGTTCACAATATTTAGAGTGTTTTCCAAATTGAAATCTGAAAGACATACATTGAAACAACTTGATGGTTAAAGTACAATGCCTGACAGACAGAGTAGTTAACTGTCACACGTAGATTGATTGATTCAACAGGTATAAACCATACATCAACGGTAACGAAACGAAATCAATAACAGGCATAAAACATACTACCCGAACCAACAATCGTGAAATCTCGGCCACAAATATCTCAAATGGCAGACGATATGAAATTAAAAATTTGCCAAGTACCCCTAATTGTTATTTAACTGGGGGATTTAATCAATTTTTGCGTTCGTTTGAAAAAATCAATATAAATTAAATGCAGATCTGTATAGACATTTCTTAGAACACGACCTTTTAGAGTTCATTGATAACGTACAACTTAATATTATTCAGAATATGTGGTATCAACACGACGGCGCACCACCACATAGAGGAAGACAAGTTGCTGCTTGGTTAAATGAACATTTCCCAAATAAATGGATAGGTCAAGGAGGTCCAATATCATGGTCACCTCGTAGCCCCGATCTCAATCCTCTGGATTTTTATTTATTGGGACACATGAAGCAGCTCATCTACCATGTTGAAATCACTACCCATCAGCAGTTACTTGAAATAATTCAAGATGCAGCTAACCAAATAAGAAATGATCCAAATCTCATCCTTCGAGTGACCGAATCTTTAGTTCGTCGATGTGAGGCTTTCATTCAAGCCGAGAGTGGACATTTCAAACAATTTTTATAGTCTTAAGTTTTGTGATTTTCATTTAAGTTAAATTTTTATTGCTAATTGTTAATAAAGGTTCAATGCTTGTAAATTCTTAACAAAAGCGAATCGGACCCATTAAGAAAAATTGTTTAGAATTATGAGAGCTATTATCTGGCAGAGCTTGTCATAGAGCTTGTAGAACACCCTGTATATACAGTCAGTTTGTGTCACAACGACCTTAAACTATTTTCAAAAAGATTAATAATATATTCACAAAATTTTGTATTCAAATTCCATTTGCTCTTGTGATGCCCCGGCTAAGCAGAGGCCTGACGGATAGGTTGTCAATCCATAATTCGGGCGTGACCTAAATATTCTAACGTTGTTACATATCCTCCGGCGCCATCTTTATTCCCTATTAAATAGGACGAGGTCAGATCCCCGTGTGGACTTCTGCTAAGGCTCTCGTAGAACACCACAAAGTTACTGTTTCATAACAGCCTTGTCCTAGGGTAGCTCGAATGGAGAAGAAAACTATAGCCAGGGGTCGAAAGTTATTATATCCCGTAGAGTTCTCGGGAGTTAAGTAGGCTTTAATTATGTACTCCCGAATAATGGCTGTTTTCCTAGCTTACAGAGTTGGAAGCAGAAATATTATAAACAGGTAAATATCAATTACGATATACCTCCGCTAGTCACAATCCGTCACAGGATTCTAGCTTAGACACACCTACACTAGTGCAACTATCTACAGGCAGTGCAGTGAAACGCAACTAATTTTATAAAAGCTTCTAATAATATTTAAAAAATCTACAAACAAAAATGACAACAATAAAAATCCATAAATTATGAAAATTAAAAATTCGCTACAGCCCATGAGATTAAAGAGAAACCATATCTCAGGTCAGATAACGTTATCTCTGGAAAGGATACACATACATTACTATTTAAAAATACAATGATATTCGACTAGAATAATATTTGTGCTATTTATAACAAATGAAGCGTGATATTAGCATTAGCACAGCAATCAACAAGGCATATTAAAGCAACGGCAAGCGGAAAGCGACATACACATGCATCAAATGGGAAATGGCACCGCTATAAATTCCGCCTCAGTCGGAGGTTCTATCTTCCCCTGGGCTTTATTCCCGCGATTCCCTTGCACTTCTACTCTGCTATGTGAGTAAGCAAACGGTTCCCACTCTCATATGACTCTAACCTGTCTAATTAATAAAACCGGGTAACTTGTCCCCTATTTCTGACGAACACCTTGTATAACTAACAGTCCCATCCAACGGTTACGTACCATTCTGAGCAGCTCCATGCTCCTCCCAAGGACATACGTCCCTCAGGGCAAACGTAGGCTACCCAGTACAGCACAGGTTGTCGGACATACTAAATACTACCCTATTAATCAGCACTGTCCGTGCTCCCGTTCCCCTTATATGGGTAAGAAACGTGACCAGCTTGTCACTTATCTAGGCTGGGCACTCTATCTAATCAATCACACTGTCTAGCGATCACATACCATTCAGAGCAGCTCCATGCTTCTCCCAGGGACATACGTCCCTCAGGACAAACGTATGCTACCCAGTACAGCACATTATAATTCGCTAAACACCCTAGATTCACTATAATACGGTATAATCATTTACCTGATTCCGACTTCCCTTAAATAGGTAAACCCGTGAACAGTTTTGTCACTCCTACATACAGTACACCCTGTATACACTTTTAATCCAAACACGCTGTTAATATTACACATAGAACAGCATTAATAAAATACCCAGTTATCTATTTCAGTTTGCAAATTATACTTCCCTAGTTTCCGAAGCATAACTAACCTTGCAAACCACGATAGTAGAACACAGTCGTTATAGACACTCGTTCCTTCCTATCCAACAAATTACACGCTGCTTCCGCTACTACGTAGCACAGCGAAAAACTTCCCAGTTAATTTACCTAACTGTCGGTCACACGATACTCGGAATTACCATACAACCACCTGAAACCCCTTGACTCGGCCGCGTGCTGAAGGCATCTCCCGTTGGAGTTTCATCTCTCGATGGTCTATTTGCCATGCGCTCCGCGACGTACCTAAAATTAATCCCATTGCGCGTGGCGGACAGGCGCTATGCCATTCATCATACACGCTTCATGTTCCGCTCGTGGCGACTTTTCATACTTTGAAGTATTCCTAAAATAATCCGAATTTATTACCTAGCGAATATTCGTTATTTAAACCGCCTAAATGAATTGTTCGCTATTCAAATAATCCTAATAACTTCGAACTTCATTACACTCTATTCAGCTATAATATTTATGTTTCAGATTTTACCTTTGTGGACGTGTTCCGGTTTATGGCAATGCTACATTTTGTTACTGGAAGTGTGTGGTTTTCAAACTTTGTCTACAAAAAAATTTCTAAACTACAATGACATTCAAAATATTTTTATAAAAAGTACTCAAGTTTCTCTTATATACATTTTTTTAATTTAATAAAGATATATTCTACACTGTAAAGTGAAGTTTTGATTTTTGAAAATTTTGGTAGTCTAAAAGTTCTTATCACAGTGGATCCCAATTTTACATGTTTTCCATATTCTTTATTTACGAACTCAAAACAGTACATTTGCGCTGAAAACAAGTGCTACAATTAATAACATAAAATACACCTGCTAAAGGCTCCAGTCAGACCAGATATTTTTTTCCACACGTTATTTAAGTGTTCGCCAAAATTCCCCTTATTGTCCATTGTTAATCGAAGGTACTTATAGTGATTTACATGTTAAATTTGTTTATTGTTTATATAAATATTCATATCTTTTATGTATTTACCTTTTTGTGCAAACATTATGTACACTGTTTTATCTAAGTTTATTTTCAAACTATTACATAATAACCACCTGTTGTATTTATCCAAGTTATCATTGAATATTTTTTTTCGATTAATCCTGGGAGTTGTGCAAATACAACAGCACTATGTCATCTGCGAAAGTTATGTATGCAGCCTTTAATTTTGCTAATGATAGATTATGTACATACAAATACAAAATTGGTCTAAGTACAGATTCCTGTATGACAACCGCTTTCACAATTTTGGAGGCGCTTCGTATTCACATCAGTTGTTTGCCTTCTGCCAAATAGATAACTAGATATAAGTTAATGTGCAATGCCAGGTATTCCCATATTATACAGTTTGTTTAATAGAATGCTATGACTAACTGTGTCAAATGTTCTTTTAATCTACAAACATTGCCAGCACATATTTATTCTGGTCACGATTTGTAGTAATAAACTCCATGACTTCAACAGCTGCCATTTGTGTACTACTACTTTTTTGAAATCCAAACTGATGCTCACTAAATTTAAATATTTTAGTCACAAAATCAACTATTCTAGACTTCAATAACCTTACTAACATTTTTGAATAAATCATAGAGATATAGGCCTTTTATTTCCAGGAGAGATATAGGTCTTTTATTTCCAGGGTCATTGTTGAAAATTATATATCATGTTTGCATGTTACCCTTGTGTTTTGTTATTTTATTGATAGTTTTGTTATTATTGATAGCAACAGTGTAGTTTGACAGATAGAGTAAATAAATTGTTATAATGTTAGAGCTACACATTTCTTATAGTAATAGTGAATAATTTATAGTGAAAGACTAGTTCTAACAGTCATGGTAATCTCCTGATTTGTTAATCATTGTTACCAGCGTCTGCTTCAATACTTCTGGATAATCGCCACTTTCTAACACTTCATTGATTCATTTAGTACTGGTTGGTAATGTAAATTCTAAAGTACATTTTAAATCTCTTGTAGTAATATTATTTATCCCAGGAGTTGTGTTATCATTTAAGTCAATTATAATTCCAAGGATTCCTTCCTCATCACAAGGTTTAAGACATATATTTTTTTTTTCAGCTTGAATCTCAAATTGTACACTTTTACCTTTTTTTCTCATTCTCAACTCCTTGGCCAATTTTGTATACCAGATCTATAAAATAGTCATTAAACTTATCAGCCATTTCATGATCATCAGAGATTTTGTTAACATTGATTAATAAATAATAAAGTTTCATTAGTAAACTTATTTGTTAAAATATGGTTTAACTAAGTGAGATGTAAGACGCGCTTTTCACACTTGTCACCATCTCGTTGCGGAACCAAGTAGTATGTTATCACGGCAACTCCAAATAACACAGAATGTTAAACAATAGAGACTGTACAACAAACTAACAATTTAGTAAATTGTCAGCCCTGGCCCATTTCATCCTCAATATGGGGACAAAGTATGTAAGGCTCACAACAATTAGAACCCTAGACCGTGATGACTAGTATGCCGTACTGACTAGCTCTAATTAGAGCGAAACCAGTCTACGGTTCTAATTGTGGTGAGAATAGATCTAGCCTTACATTTTTTTTCTCCCTCAGGTCTTGTCCGCGTCTTTCCCTCCCCGATAGAAATGTAAAGGAAAATTTGGATTAGTAGAAAAGTTCCTGGATTTCTGAGACATTATCTATCTAACTAAGGAACACAATGTTTGAAGTATCGTGGAAAAGACAATATGCATGAAAAGCACCAGGGGATACAGGAAAGGAAAAAACCCTCCACAACACCACCAATCAACGGTTACTTCTTTGAGAAATTGTTCAAAAGTCTCAAAAGTTGTGATTTTGTGAAAGAAAAAAGCCAGGATATGCTAGTGAAACCGAAGAAAAAAATCTGATAAAATTCTTTAGATGAAAATGTGCCTAAATAGTACTTCTACGAAAATTGGTTGATCAAATTTTACATGAAAAATTGGATAAAATATTCAATGCTTCACGCAGTCGGCCAGACAAATACTGAAAAAAGCGGTATTCGCGCTCGAATCCCCCGTTCTATTGTAGTGTCGACTAAACAAACTGTCGGGCGAAAGAACTGTCGGCCGAACTATATGCCACGCCTAATAGCTGCCACCGAAACTCATGGTTTGATGGTCAGACATAGAGGATTCATCTGATACAGTCCTGTTTGTTATTATATGTGTTATAAACGGATACCCCTTTCTGATCATGTTGACTTGTTACCTTTGTTGACAATGTATGTTATTAGTAGACGAGTAATCAAATAGGTACTCACCTCTCCTATTAGTATCTGTGCTCCCCATACTAGGTGGTGGTGGTGAGCATTGGCATCACATCCAATGATAAAATGTCTTTCCTTACACAAGATGAGCCGTTTAACTTCTGTAGGTGGCTAAATTTCATCATCCCTGTGTAGATAGGGCGAGGCTATTACAATATGCCTTTTACCATCCCCTGTTGGCACGTCTACCATGCCAAGTCTTGAGTGATAAACTCTGGAACAGGAGTAATGTGTATATTGTTATTAAGCAGCAAAGCTGCCCTTGGTCTGTCGTGTCTCTTACAGTAAATTAACTTACATGATTTTATATTTAGGCCTTTAATTTGTCCCCTAGAAATCTAGGGGTCTAAGCCCTATGTTTAAGTTGTGTCCAATAAACAATCTTCTAAGCACACTTGTCGCTGCTTTGGAATGTTGAAGGTTTATTTGGATACACTTTACAAAGGTTTGGAAATTTTTGTTACCTCGTGGCGCTTCTTGGCTTCCCTTCGGATATTTCGGCTATTAGTCACCATTTTGTACACTCTTGTTTATAGGCCTTTGCGTTAACTTTTGCAGTTGAATCTTTTAAGGGCATCTCCCCAGTCCCTCAGCATGCACTGCTCTTTGCCTTGGGTTTCTTCCCTTTAGGCTACTTAACTCCCTTGATATTCGACTAGAATAATATTTGTGCTATTTATAACAAATGAAGCGTGATATTAGCATTAGCACAGCAATCAACAAGGCATATTAAAGCAACGGCAAGCGGAAAGCGACATACACATGCATCAAATGGGAAATGGCACCGCTATAAATTCCGCCTCAGTCGGAGGTTCTATCTTCCCCTGGGCTTTATTCCCGCGATTCCCTTGCACTTCTACTCTGCTATGTGAGTAAGCAAACGGTTCCCACTCTCATATGACTCTAACCTGTCTAATTAATAAAACCGGGTAACTTGTCCCCTATTTCTGACGAACACCTTGTATAACTAACAGTCCCATCCAACGGTTACATACCATTCTGAGCAGCTCCATGCTCCTCCCAAGGACATACGTCCCTCAGGGCAAACGTAGGCTACCCAGTACAGCACAGGTTGTCGGACATACTAAATACTACCCTATTAATCAGCACTGTCCGTGCTCCCGTTCTCCTTATATGGGTAAGAAACGTGACCAGCTTGTCACTTATCTAGGCTGGGCACTCTATCTAATCAATCACACTGTCTAGCGATCACATACCATTCAGAGCAGCTCCATGCTTCTCCCAGGGACATACGTCCCTCAGGACAAACGTATGCTACCCAGTACAGCACATTATAATTCGCTAAACACCCTAGATTCACTATAATACGGTATAATCATTTACCTGATTCCGACTTCCCTTAAATAGGTAAACCCGTGAACAGTTTTGTCACTCCTACATACAGTACACCCTGTATACACTTTTAATCCAAACACGCTGTTAATATTACACATAGAACAGCATTAATAAAATACCCAGTTATCTATTTCAGTTTGCAAATTATACTTCCCTAGTTTCCGAAGCATAACTAACCTTGCAAACCACGATAGTATAGAACACAGTCGTTATAGACACTCGTTCCTTCCTATCCAACAAATTACACGCTGCTTCCGCTACTACGTAGCACAGCGAAAAACTTCCCAGTTAATTTACCTAACTGTCGGTCACACGATACTCGGAATTACCATACAACCACCTGAAACCCCTTGACTCGGCCGCGTGCTGAAGGCATCTCCCGTTGGAGTTTCATCTCTCGATGGTCTATTTGCCATGCGCTCCGCGACGTACCTAAAATGAATCCCATTGCGCGTGGCGGACAGGCGCTATGCCATTCATCATACACGCTTCATGTTCCGCTCGTGGCGACTTTTCATACTTTGAAGTATTCCTAAAATAAGCCGAATTTATTACCTAGCGAATATTCGTTATTTAAACCGCCTAAATGAATTGTTCGCTATTCAAATAATCCTAATAACTTTGAACATCATTACACTCTATTCAGCTATAATATTTATGTTTCAGATTTTACCTTTGTGGACGTGTTCCGGTTTATGGCAATGCTACATTTTGTTACTGGAAGTGTGTGGTTTTCAAACTTTGTCTACAAAAAAATTTCTAAACTGCAATGACATTCAAAATATTTTTATAAAAAGTACTCAAGTTTCTCTTATATACATTTTTTTAATTTAATAAAGATATATTCTACACTGTAAAGTGAAGTTTTGATTTTTAAAAATTTAGATAGTGCAAAAGTTCTTGTCACAGTGGATTACAATTTTACATTTTTTTCCATATTCTTTATTTACAAACTCAAAACAGTACATTTGCGCTGGTAACAAGTGCTACAATTAATAACATAAAATACACCTACTAAAGGCTCCAGTCAGACCAGATATTCTTTCCTTATATTATTTAAGTGTTCGCCAAAATTCAACTTATTGTCCATTGTCCAAGGTACTTATAGTTATTTACAGTTCAATTTTTTTATTGTTTATATTAACATTCATATCTTTTATGTATTTACCTTTTTGTGCAAACATTATGTACACTGTTTTATCTAAGTTTATTTTCAAGCTATTACGCAATAACCACCTGTCGTATGTATCCAAGTTATCATTGACTATTTTTTCCAATTAATCCTGGGAGTTGTGCGAATACAACAGCACTGTCATCTGCGAAAGTTATGTATGCAGCCTTTAATTTTGCTAATGACAGATTATGTACATACAAATACAAAATTGGTCTAAGTACAGATTCCTGTATGATAACCGCTTTCACAATTTTGGAGGCGCTTCTTATTCACATCAGTTGTTTGCCTTCTGCCAGATAGATAACTAGATATAAGTTAATGTGCAATGCCAGGTATTCCCATATTATATAGTTTGTTTAATAGAATGCTACGATTAACTGTGTCAAAGGTGTTTTTTTAAATCTACAAACATTGCCAGCACATATTTATCCTGGTCACGATTTGTAGTAATAAACTCTATGACTTCAATAGCTGCCATTTGTGTACTACTACTTTTTTGAAATCCAAACTGATGCTCATTAAATTTAAATGTTTTAGTCACAAAATCAACAATTCTAGACTTCAAGAACCTTACTAACATTTTTGAATAAATCCTAGAGATATAGGTCTTTTATTTCCAGGGTCATTGTACTCTCCTGATTTGTGAATCAGTGTTACCAGCGTCTGCTTCAATACTTCTGGATAATCACCACTTTCTAAGACTTCATTGATTCATTTAGTAATGGTTGGTAATGTATATTCTAAAGTACATTTTAAATATCTTGTAGTAATATTATCTATCCCAGGAGTTGTGTTATCATTTAAGTCATTTATAATTCTAAGGATTCCTTCCTCATCACAAGGTTTAAGATATATAGTTTTTTCTTCAGCGTGATTCTCAAATTGTACACTTTTACCTTTTTTTTTCATTCTCAACTCCTTGGCCAATCTTGTACCTCAGAGCTATAAAATAGTCATTCAACTAATCAACTTTCTTGATGATCAGAGATTTTATTGACATCGATTAATAAATAATAGTTTTTTTTCCCTTTTTTTGTACAGGGGGGGGGGGAATGCTCATGCAGACCCCATTCACGGCCCGGTAGGTGCCGTGGGATATCGAGGTACTGTGAGGCTGTACTCACTAAAACACCCTCCCTGGGAGTACCAGACCTTAGTCTATACCTCCGTCGGAAAGATTACACACAATGACTTTTTGGGTATGAATGTCTCCATTCTGTTTTTGCCGCGGGGGCGTTAGCGGGTAAGTATAAGCTTTGGACGCTTATGCTTATGTGGAAGTTGCTCGTCGTAGTCGGTGGCACTACGGAGAAGAGCATTTGGGTGAGAAGCGGCTTTTGCGAACTGAGTTGTGGATAGTTGAGTTATAAACTCAAGTATCGAAGGCATTTCCAGATCAGAGTGAATCTGACTGTTTTGGACAAATTTCTTAATTTATTATTTTCATTAGTAAACTTATTTGTTAAAATATGGTTTAACTAAGTGAGATGTAAGACACGCTTTTTACACTTGTCACCATCTCGTTGCGGAACCAAGTGGTATGTTGTCACGGCAGCTCCAAATAACACAGAATGTTAAACAATAGAGACTGTACAACAAACTAACAATTTAGTAAATTGTCAACCCTGGCCCACTTCTTCCCCAATATAGGGACAAAGTATGTAAGGCTAGATGTATTCTCACCACAATTGGAACCGTAGACCGTGATGACTAGTATGCCGTACTGACCAGCTTTAATTAGAGCGAAACCGGTCTACGGTTCTAATTGTGGTGAAAATAGATTTAGCCTTACATTTTTTCTCCCTCAGGTCTTGTCCGCGTCTTTGCCTCCCCGATAGAAATGTAAAGGAAAATTTGGATTAGTAGAAAAGTTAATGGATTTCTGAGACATTATCTAACTAACTAAGGAACACAATGTTTGAAGTATCGTGGAAAAGAAAATATGCATGGAAAGCACCAGGGGATACAGGAAAGAAAAAACCCTCCACAACACCACCAATCAACGGTTACTTCTTTGAGAAATTGTTCAAGTCTCAAAAGTTGTGATTTTGTGAAACAAAAAAGCCAGGATATGCTAGTGAAACCGAAGAAAAAAATCTAATAGAATTGTTTAGATGAAAATGTGCGTAAATAGTACTTCTACGAAAATTGGTTGATCAAATTTTACATGAAAAATTGGATAAAATATTCAACGCTTCACCCAGTTGGCCAGACAAATACTGAAAAAAGCAGTATTCTCGCTCGAATCCCAGTTCTATTGTAGTGTCGACTAAACAAACTGTCGGGCGAAAGAACTGTCGGCCGAACTATATGCCACGCCTAATAGCTGCCACCGAAGCTCAGGGTTTGATGGTCAGAGAGGATTCATCTGATACAGTCCTGTTTGTTATTATATGTGTTATAAACGGATACCGCTTTCTGATCATGTTGACTTGTTACCTTTGTTGACAATGTATGTTATTAGCAGACGAGTAATCAAATAGGTACTCACCTCTCCTATTAGTATCTGTGCTCCCCATACTAGGTGGTGGTGGTGAGCATTGGCATCACATCCAATGATAAAATGTCTTTCCTTACACAAGATGAGCCGTTTAACTTCTGTAGGTGGCTAAACTTCATCATCCCTGCGTAGATAGGGGGAGGCTATTACAATATGCCTTTTACCATCCCCTGTTGGCACGTCTACCACGCCAAGTCTTGAGTGATAAACTCTGGAACAGGAGTAATGTGTATATTGTTATTAAGCAGCAAAGCTGCTCTTGGTCTGTCTTGTCTCTTACAGTAAATTAACTTACATGATTTTATATTTAGGCCTTTAGTTTGTCCTATATAAATCTAGGGCTCTTGTAGCAGCCCTATGTTTAAGTTGTGTCCAATAAACAATCTTCTAAGCACACTTGTCGCTGCTTTGGAATGTTGAAGGTTTATTTGGATACACTTTACAAAGGTTTGGAAATTTTTGTTACCTCATGGTGCTTTTTGGCTTCCCTTTGGATATTTCGGCCATTAGTCACCATTTTGTGCACTCTTGTTAGAGGCCTTTGCGTCAACTTAGCAGTCGAATCATTTATGGGCTTCTCCCCAGTCCTTCAGCATGTACTGCTCTTTGCCCTGGGTTTCTTCTCTTTAGGCTATTCCACTCCCTTCTTTGTTTTGGAAGTGTTTCTCTCAGAAGTTTAGCTACTCTTCATTACTGGCTTAAAGGCTTTTGTTTGGGCTTAGCTTGTGTGTCATAAGGTACTTGAACCTCTTTCTGGCTGCACACTTAGTCTAGGCCCTTGTCCTTAAATGCGCCTTGGTGCCTTTGCCAAGCTTGTCTTCACTGGACTGTAGAAGCATTTCTTTGTTTCCTCCTGTTTCGTGATCTGCTATAGCGAGGCTTTCCACTTCTTCGTTTGGATTTTGTGTATCCATGTTGTCTGCAGATTGGAGCTGACCAGAAAGCGCTGATTTTTTAAGGTCTTCATTGGTTTCCCACGAGAATATTGTTCGCATGGTGCCGGAAGGCAATTGAATGCCGGAGTACAGCAGGTGCTCCGGAGTTCACACAATAGCTGCTAAACTACCAGTTAGCCAAATAATCCCCTGCCTGTGCTGTTTCACCTTGAATTGGAGGGATTTTTATTGTGGGTTCCCTCCAATTGACTAGCCCCCACACCAAGCAACCTTTTTGTCCACAACACTATACCAGGCAGGTTTCCAAAGAGTTTGTTGCGGTGCTGCATCCAGGAAATGCTGCCAGTCGTCTGTGGCTTCAGCAGAACACTGATCGCTCCTCCACTGTGCTTCCTGGTATTTCGTGGTGGTCACCTTACTAATTTTTCTCCTGCGAAGAAAAATAAAATGTAATTAAGCGATAAAATGACAAATATATGACTTTTTTCTGATTTTTAAGATGCAAGACAAGTAGTTTTCTTTGTGTGAAAAATAAAAAAATCATTCAAAATAGCAACACCTTTTCCAAATAAACACCCACTGGGATGAGAGCTAGTTTTTAGTAATTCACTTTGAAACAAGAACATAGGGTGGCCACCAGCTTTTGACGCTTAGAACATCAACATAGTGGTGTGAGTATATGGCTCGCCGGTGCCGGGGGCTGGACGTTGGGGTGACGGGCGGCTGTCCTCAGGGCAGCTGCCTTTCGCCTCATCTATGGTGTCTGGTCATGGACGGCCTCCAAGAATGGTTTCTACGCCCAGGCGTTAGCTGACTGGTCCTAGTCACCGGCAAATTCCTCGGCGTCGTCTGCGAGTGCATGCAAGCTGCCTGTAGCATAATTGAAAGGTGGTGTGGTGAGCTGGGACTCTCCGTAAACCTGGCGAAGACGGAGATGATCCTATTCACCAAGAAGAAGAATGTAGAGGGGTTCAGGGCACCCGTGATGTTTGGAAAACCTTTAGCTTTAGTGTGGGAGGTCAAATATCTGGAAGTGGTCCTGGAGGCGATTTTACGTTTCCAAGTCCATTTGAAATCGACGCGGTCTTGAAATAAACATTGAAAAGTATTGCAGCATTTATTCACAAACTCGTGATGATTTCGAGGCGCCAGACAATGAATCACGCACGGATTTGTTTGGAAATGACTGGCGGTAGATGTTTACATATCCGTTTTTATTTCAAAGAGCGTCTTGGTACTGAACACGGAGACGTTACACAACAAAGGACCACACATTCGTATATAGCCTAATTTTTTTAATAAAATTTTCATCACAAAAAAGATCGCAAAACTTACGCTTAGAGCAATCGAACAAAATTGTGCTAAATATTCTAACAATATAAAAAAGATTTTACGAAACTAATTTTTATTTGTATACTTTATATCAATATAAAATAATGAAGAAAAAATTGGTAAGTAGTAGGTATAGCCTACTTTACTTATTTTTTATTTGTTTCTGTTATGGAGCATTGTTGACAATACGTATTGAAATCAATGAACCTCACAGCCACCTCTTACTCAAAAAGTGTGCATCAGCAACATTCCCAATCACCCTGTAAAATGTGGCGTTTCCTGTTCAAATTGCAGAAAATCAAAAACGAAAAATTTAGTATAACTTTTAAAATGTTTTAATCAATCTTTGGGGGTTTTCTACCTATGCACAGAACAAAGAAGAGGTACCTTTTTAATAAAGGATAGAAGTTACATCGAGGCCGCACAGGACATGCCAATGGTTATCGCCATTAGTAATCAACATGTGAGAGACAGTATGTAACCATTTCGTCCTTAAAATCAACACGGTTTTGGATGTGAACAAATGCGGCTTGTTTCCAAGCAAATCCGTGTGTGGTTCGTTGTCTGGCGCCTCGATATCAACACGGGTTTGCCAATGAATATTGCAATACTTTCCCGTGTTTATTTCAAGACCGCGTCGGTTTGAATTGAACACGGAAACGTAAAATCGCGTCCTGGACTCCAAACTAACATGGGGGTCGCAAATAGAACGAGTAGTGAGGAAGGGAGTAGTGACACTCTGGCAGCTGCGTCGAGTGATAGGGAGGACCTGGGGACTTAACCCTCTGATCCTTCATTGGATTTACACTGCGATCGTCAGTCTGAGAACCCTCTATGGCGCGTTGGTCTGGTGTGAACCAAACTACCAGCAGGAAGCTGGCCAAACTTCAAAGGCTGGCACTCCTGTGTATCAGAGGCGCTATGAGGACGACACCCTCAGCCACGCTAGAGGTCTTGTTGATGCTGTCACCGCTTCCCACCTGTATCAGAAGGGAGGCTATGGCGTCGCATCTTAGAATACGAGACTCTGGAAACTGGTGCGGAGAGGAGCAGTAATAGGGCATGCAAGAGTCGCCAAGGAGGTGGAAAAGGAAATTCGGATTTCCGCCATCAAGGTACGGGATGCCGAGGACGATATTAGGTTGACTGGGCCATATATCCTCAGGATCCCCAGTAGAGATCAGTGGAGGGAAAATGAGGTTGCATTCCAGCCCGCAAGCCTGGTCTGTTTCACCAACTGATTGCGGCTGGAGGATCAACAATCCTCCGGGGCGGGAATATACATCCGAGGGCCTGGAGGTGCACACGAGTTATGCTCTTGGCGCATATACCACGGCATTCGAAACAGAGGTGTACGCTATCCTGTCTGTGGCCAATAGACAGGATGTGAAGAGAAGTCCCGAGAAATGTGTGTACATCTGCTCGGAGAGCCAGGCAGTCTGTGCAGCCAGAATCAGGTCTACACTGGTTCAGGAGTGCTCTGACGCCCTCAAAGGACTAGCCAGGACAAAGGAGATGCAACTGGTGTGGGTTCCTGGACACTGTGGCATAGCGGGGAATGAGGTAGCGAATAATCTCGCAAGGCTTGGTCCCCGGCGGCGGTTTTGTGGCCCGGAGCCTGTGATAGGCATAAGTAGGAAGACAGTCTCTGTCGCCTTAGACAGGTGCACTGAGGAAGCAATGGAGAGGCACCGGGGGTCGGTTGGTGGCTGTAGACAGGCGAGGGACTTCGTGGAGGGGCCGGACAGAGATACAACTGTCTGGCTACTCAGTAGGAGTCGACCTACGCTGCGCCACATCCTTGAGGTGCTGACAGGCCACCACACCCTTAGAAGACACCTCACATTGATAGGCGTAGAGAGGGATCCCATTTGTCAGGAATGCGGCGAGGATGAAGAAACGTCCTACAACTACTTGTGTGAATAAGAGGTTTTTGGGAGTCTTCGAGCAGAATTGTGGGGATCGAGGACTCTGCAGAGGAATCAGGTAAGTACCGTCACGGCCTTCATCACGTGGTCGAGGTGGTTTGGTGACGGAATCGAGGAAGAGTAGAGCATGTTTGCAGAGGTTGGCAAAAAGGGTCCATTGTGGCCTACTTGCTTGGCGTTAGCTTCCCCACCACTGCTAGTACTACATATGGCTCGCCGATTTTGTGTTGGGAGGCTTCCACAGGTGATTTCAAAGCAGTTTATTAGAGTTCTTGTTTATCCTGCATAATCCCAGGTCAATGTTATCTTAGATAACGGGAATGCTTTACATTTAAAATTGGCATAAAATTTAACAAAGAAATGGGGTTAGTGAAAAAAAAGCAATAAAATATTTATAACTTTATTACAAACTACTGAACACAATGAAACTTACACAGTAAAACTTATTCTAAACTTTTAAGTCTTACATCAAAAATATATTTCTTAGGTATAAAGTCACAACAAAACCTGAGTAGGTTTAAATCACAATAAAAAGCGTATATGATTTTCCAAGCTGCCAAATTCTGTTGGGTGGCCTAACGATTAACATACAAAATAAAGAACACAAACAAAATCATGAAGGACTGGCAACCGCACAGTCTTTGACTAACTTGGAAGGTACAGAATATCTAAATATAAATCACAAATTGCTTAAGGTAACAAGGTTTTTCCAAGCTCCTAGAGTTGATGCAAAACTGCACCAAAGGAGCGTATATTGTACTACAGTTTGTAATCGACTGTAGTACACAGGTACATTTAGATGACAACAGGCTTAGAGATAAAACAAAGTATTTTCCAAACTCCTGTGTGCTGTCCTATGCAGGTGTTGGGCCACAAAATAGGACAGTTTATGGGCATACTGACAAGGGGCTGGTACCCGTACTGTACCAGACCAATTGAAGTACATATGTGTTAATTTATATGTCAAAATTTGCATCTTGTCTGGAGGAAGTCCCATCGTATCCTCAATAACATTATAGCTTGTTGGTGCTACCGTGCCTTGTCTGACACACTGAGACACTATGAAAAAATCATATCTGAAATTAAAAAAATTAATAGATTTGAAGCCAAGTTTGATCTGTAACTCTTATTATATAAACACTATCTTACACAGAAAGTATTTATTTTTTTATTTCAAGAACACACCACGAGGGCTTATAATTTATTTTTATTTTTTTTATTTCAACAACCCACCACGAGGGCTTACAGCCTAAATACTACCGTACTGTGGGTGTCGTCAAGGAGGAAAGAGGCAACTTGTTAATTCTGGACTTGAAGGTTTGGAGGTTCGGGGGAGAAGGAAAAACATGTGCCGACAAGGAATTCCACAACTTGGAAGTCCTCGGGACAAAAGAGCGGGCATAACAAGATGTTCTATGTCTGGTGACCTGGACAGTAAAAGGGTGCATTCGCTCTGTTCCCCTAGTAGATCTGTTGGGGGCAGCAGGTGGAGGAACTATGGAAGAAAGCTCCTCTGAGCAGTGCCCGTGCAGATATTTATAAAAGAGAGAGAGAGAGAGGTCACCAATGGCACATTGGTGGCCAAGGGATGGCAGCCTTTGGGTGAGGGTAGGGTCACCAATGAGACGCATAGCTCTCTTCTGAATGGAGCCCAGGATAGCGAGTGTAGAAGCGGCAGCAGGACCCCAGATGTGGGAGCAGTATTCGAGGTTTGGCCTTATTTGTGAAGTATATAAGGTATAGAGATTAGCTGGTGAAAAGTATTTGCGAGCCCGGAAGAGGAAACCTAATATATTACGTTTTGGACAAAACCAAATTGTGACTACTGTATTTTTGTAACGATCATTTCACCAATATCAGAAAATAAATAAAATTTAAAAAGACACAGGTAAATTGTGTTTGTGCCGTGCACCTTACGAGTGCACGCCTCTGGCCTGAGACTTATGTCTCTTGGCCACAGGTTGTCTGTTCCTAAATTAGTGCATCACCAATGACACAGGTAAAAATATATTTACAAATAAGAACACAGTAAACACTAGCGGTACAAAAAACCCTTTTGGCACACTTGTTTCTTAACGCAAATGTTAAAATGTTTTTATGCTATTAGAATAAATTATGTTTCTTAAAGCTATATTTAAGAGGATTTGGTAATAGCTAATCTAGCGGATCTTTTATTACACATCAAGAGTCTTCAGCTGAGTCAGAGAAATAAGCACAAATTAAGAACCTGATTTGCAAATTACTTTTCCACAAAAAAAAAAAAAGCTTTTATGACATCATAGAAAAGTCTGGACACAGCAAGTGTGTTATCGCAGTGAATTTTTATAGAAATTATCTGGCACGAAATACTTTTTTTTCTTTTAACATAGAAATATAAATTTTGGCATATAGTTTCCCTTTAATATCGTAAACTTACATAGCAAGTTTGGTTACCATAGCTTTTCTATTTTTTTTTGAGATAAATTTTTTCCCCCGAAAGAAAACCCAAAATTTTCCCGGAACACCTGGTTCGATTTTCCTGGCTATCGAACTTATCCAAATCCAAGCCACTTAAAAGGAAGGTACATGCTGAATTTTATCAAAATCCTTTTATTATTTTTTGAGTTATCGGTGTGATACATACATACATATACATACATATACATACATATACATACATACATATACATACATACATACATACATATACATACATACATACATACATACATACATACATACATACATACATACATACATACATACATACATACATACATACATACATACATACATACATACATACATACATACATACATACATACATACATACATACATACATACATACATACATACATACATACATACATACATACATACATACATACATACATACATACATACATACATACATACATACATACATACATACATACATACATATATATATATATATATATATATATATATATATATATATATATATATATATATATATATGAGACATACTTGCTTCTCGGGTTGAACCGCGTCCAGAATTTGTGAACACTCAACGTTTCGGCTCCTGTTTTGAAGCCATTTTCAAGAGGCAAATGAAATTATGTAAGGACACTCGCAGGCCTCAATCTGCCTACTCCTTAGAGCAGTGGACAAAGGTGGGTTGGGTTGGTTTCAAGAGGTAAAGGAAATATGTAAGGACACTCTAAGGCCTCAATCTCCCTACTCCTTAGAGTGGTGGACAAAGGTGGGTTGGGTTGGTTTCAAGAGGTAAAGGAAATATGTAAGGACACTCTAAGGCCTCAACCTGCCTACTCCTTAGAGCGGTGGACAAAGGTGGGTAGGGTTGGTTTCAAGAGGTAAAGGAAATATGTAAGGACACTCTAAGGCCTCAATCTGCCTACTCCTTAGAGCGGTGGACAAAGGTAGGTAAAGGAAATATGTAAGGACACTCTAAGGCCTCAATCTGCCTACTCCTTAGAGCGGTTGACAAAGGTGGGTTGGGTTGGTTTCAAGAGGTAAAGGAAATATGTAAGGACACTCTAAGGTCTCAATCTGCCTACTCCTTAGAGCGGTGGACAAAGGTGGATTTCAAGAGGTAAAGGAAATATGTAAGGACACTCTAAGGCCTCAATCTGCCTACTTCTTAGAACGGTGGACAAAGGTGGGTTGGGTTGGTTTCAAGAGGAAAAGGAAATATGTAAGGACACTCTAAGGCCTCAATCTGACTACTCCTTAGAGCGGTGGACAAATGTGGGTTGGGTTGTTGTAGCTCGATTACCAGGCCTCAATCTGCCTACTCCCAAAATCTCGCCGGAGATTGTCTGTGAGGTCTCAGTGTGTTCAACCCTAGGCCTCAGCGAGATCTGATGTTGAGTTTCCAAGTTCGAGGCAACATATTTACTTGGGTTCGTTCCTAACTCGGTTTGAACGAAACATGGCTTCACACACCTCTAATTATTGGATAATAAGTTTGAGCGACTGAATCCCAACAGGTTAACAAATATTGCCTCCTCTAAGATAGAACATTATAAAATTTAATTTAATATGTACTACCAATGACCAAAGCTTACGCACAGTACTATAAGTAAAACTTCTAAATTTTCTAATATGCTAATTTCTTACCTTTCTGGTAGGGTAATGACATCATCAACAACAGTGCCTGGGGGAGGATTGTTATCATCGCAGAAAATCCTCGTGTTTATTCTCTTGGAAACGATTACAAATGCAAATTTCAAATCATTATTTGTATATATTGTCTCCTTTAACTTTTGCTTTATCAGCCCCACCTCTTGCTCATAGACATATGGGATCTGTCCATCTCCAACAGCATCCCTGTATATAAGAATCCTTTCTGGGTAACGTCCTTCTGACTCCTTGTACTTATTACATGCAATTAAAATATATGATGCAAAGTTTGTAGAAAGCTCCTCTTCATGCTTATGCTCGGCAGCATAGCTGAAATATCTCGTTATTTGCCTATCCAGAGACGACACCATTCCAGAGAAACTTTTAGATTTATTTGCAGTGTCTCTGCATACATCGTACCCTATCACCATCAAATTGGATAATGGAACATTGACAGTCCAGGGAGCTCCACCAATCTTGCAGTTCAGTTGTATTGCTATCTTAGTAGCAACGGACATAACACCTCTAGAGATGAAGTGTTTTGACAGCACAACCTAAAATAAAATCATTGTCTTAACACAATAATTATGAACACAAATCTAACAAATGTGAATTAGTGCCTGGCATTTTTCATAATATACAAAGAAAAAATTTACAAATTTAGACAAGCAAAAACAAAAACAAAAATAAGACAATACTTCGCAGATTTAAAACTCTACGCACATTTGACCTAAACTGATTAAAGACATGCCAACCATATCAAACTTTTAACTACTCTGCTGAGGAAGCTGTATTTGCCATAGTTCGTTCGCAGGAATCCACTACGCAGCATGCCAAGATTACAGACAGTAGGTGGACAAACTTATCCTGAATTGAGACAGGATATCACAGCTACCTGTAAATCCATTGGAAACTTTATAAACAAAACATAGGTCGGAGAGAATATGCCTAGTATGAAGGGAATGTAGATCAAAATAAGAGAGCAATAAACTGTAACTATAATTATAAAAGCGCATGGAATTTATATAACACAAACTTTTGACAAATCTTCTTTTTAATTCTATGAATATGCACAGTGTAGTGAGGTGACCAGATCACTGAATAATAATCAAATAAAGACAGTACAACCGAGGAGTAGAGGATGCCCAATGTGTGGACACTGCTAAAAAGATTAGCGATTCTAGTTATCAAACCCAACATTCTCGCAGCTTTTGAAGCAACGACGTCAATATGAAGTGAAATTCTAAGCTGTGAATCCAACGTGACACGAGATCACGCTGAGTATCAACCCAACTTAATGAGATGCAATCTATGAGATAATCAGAATCTCCAGTGGTAAACTGGTAGAACTCTATGGGACCACTTCATGAGAAAACACTGATCTATATTCAAATGAAGATCATTTGTATGACCATAAAGACAAGTGCTCTAAATCATGGGCCAGGGTCGACATTTCAGCAGCTGTATAGATAGAAGTGAAAATTTTTTAATCATCTGCAAACACTAAGTAAGGCGACCTGAAGGACATTCCAATATCATTGATGAAAATGTTGAATAGAAGTGGCCCAAGGTGTGAGCCTTGTGGAACCTCAGAAGTGACATATATAAGATCAGAGTAACGTCCACTACGAATGGAGCCATGTCAGCAGCGGATCTCTAATGCCACATGCATATGATTTCTGAATTAACAGAGAATGGTTTACAAAACCAAAAGCTCTGCTAAAATGAGTATAGACAAAGTGTACTTCACCACAACTTTCAAACGATGAAATTGTATAATTATTAAAATACAACAAATTTGAACTTGGTCTCAGAAGAATTCCGAAAGCACGAAAAAACTCGCCATTAGAAGTCAGGGAATTAATAAGTCCCAATATAGATTTAAATGCTAGTGATTATTTTGAGCTTATTGACTGGTAGAAAAATGTAGGCAAATCACCTCCATTATCGAGAGGTGTAACAGACGACAATATAAGGACAATGATAAAACATTTTCAGCCCTGGACGACATGGAGTTCCATTTGTTTCCCTGTCACACGCAACCAGTGGAGAGATGTGTGTCACTGAAACTTTCAATTCAGTCGCCAGATGTAGTTTTCTCTCCACCCTACTGCCTACTACTTGGCGGCAGATAAGGCTGGGTTGGGTTAAATGAAGGATAAAATGTCATATATTTAATTTTTTTAAGTAATTTGACATCCGTGTACGTAATTAAAAATTTAAATCTGTAGATACAGGCACACTGCACGGAGCACTCACTTGATGTCTAATGTTATGGGCACAGTGCATGTATCAATAGCCGCTGATATTTGTTTTGGCTCTTACTTTATTATGTGCTTCATTAGCAGCCACCCACAATGACATTACATAAAATATATTAAGTATATCAAATATAAAGTCTGGAAGCAGCAAGTGCGTTACAGTAGTGAATTTTCATTAAAATGTTTTGATTAGCAAATACGCGTTTTATAAAGAAAGCAAGCCACAAATTTTCTTATGACCTATATAGTAGAAATAATGTATCACATATCAACAAAATAACTTTATGTTTGAAGATGTACAAAAATAAACTCAAATGTTCCCGAAAAAACTAGTTTCCTGGCCAACGAACCTTTTAGTTAATAGCAAATTGATCTATTCAAATTTGAAGCATTTAATAAAAATTCGCTAGCATAACGCACTTGCTGCGTCCAGACTTTATTTTCTTACAAACATGCATTATAATTACGTGGTTGAAATTTGATACCTTAAAGGTCAGCTCAGAACTGGCACGAGCCGTGGGAATCTGACTGTCTAATTAAAAAAACAACATATTGTTTAATCTATTTGGGCTGAGCAGATTTTAATAAAAATTCGCTACCATTACGCACTTACTGCGTCTCGAATTTATTTTCTTACAAACATGCATTATAAATAAGGTGGTCGAAATGAGATACATTAAAAGTCAGTTCAGAACTGGCATGGACAGGGGAATCAATCAATCAATCAATACATAAATAAATAAATAAATCCATCAATCAATCAATTATAATTTATGTGCTCGAAATTAGATACATTAAAAGTCAGCTCAGAACTGACAGGGACGGGAGAATCAATCAATAAATCCATCAATCAATAAATCCATCCGTCCGCTCACCATACCAGAAACATGTGCATCTTGCAACACAACGCTACACGCCCAATATAATAAAAATTAAAAATCGAAAGATGCACAAATAAATTTGTATAGCAAAATTTACTCACCTGAGAGGGGACACCTCTGTCAACGGCGCACTTCTTCTTAATAGCGGTATACCTATCTGAATTCTTGTTTGGTACAATACATAGAATTAACGTTGGTTGCTGCGAGTTTACAATGGATTCGATTTTTTCTAAATAAGATTGTGTTCTATCGTCAGGAACATCGAAAACTTTATAATTTCCCAGGCTCCACCTTAGTCCTCTAGCGGTTTTCTCCAGTAGCTTCATAAAGTCAACAGTTGGATCATAAAGCTTCCTTGGTGTTATTATAGCCATCTTTTTCATTTCTCCAGCGACAAACATAGCAGATGAGCGGATGTCTTTTGTCCAGTCCGCATCTCTACCAACTGGGTATTTCATATTACCACCACAGATAATGTTCTCAGGTGGTAACACCCTAGCTTGTATTTTTACTAAAGACTCCGCTATTTTAAGGTCCCACTTGTTCAACTCTTCAATGGCCCCTGGATTCCTCCTCAAAAGCCTATCACTGAAACTTACAAGGCGTCTCATACGCTCCTTGGGACCAATTCTTGTGTACTCTGCAAGGGCTTGCATCAGTTTGAAATTTTCCCTTTGCTTGTCTGTCAATCCAGTCATACGACACAACTCAGGGACTAGATATACTATTTCTGGCATCCCAGCTCTAATCTCACGTGGTTTACTTCGTGAAACCAACATTGGTTGCTTAAGCTGTCTAATATTAACACCATACCTCTGTAATTATAAAAATAGAAATCAGAACACAATTATATATTTAAATACTTTAAATCACATAAATTGCAAAGAAACAATCAATTATATGTACCTGTTTATAGTATTCGATGTATGATATTTCAGAACCGTCAGACCTTTTGAATCTACTCTCTGGAGTTGCCTGGAAGTCTACGTCGTCGACCCTATAAGTTCTATTATTATAAGCAGTCAGGACGACAGCACCAATAGCTCTATTTTGGAACTCTTGCTTAAGATGAGGTCCCTCGCATTCTAATAATAAATCAAACATTGTGTCCATTCTCATGACTTTAAATTGAAGTTCCGCATTCATTAGAATGTCTCTCTCGTGCTGCTTGATCGACGTGAAATATCCAGGCCATAACGTCAAATTATAGTCTTCTAAATTGATCTGGGAAAAGATTAAAGGTGACTTTATTTATTCACGTCTAACAGGCAAATTCCAATACAAGACCAATGCAAAGAATAAGAATACAACAAATAAAATAACATAATTAAGTCTGCACCTCAAACTAAATACACTAATATTTATTTATTTATTTAAATTTGCACCTACAGAATTAAACAATTCCAAATGGTACTTTAAAAAAATTCAAAGTAACAAAATCACTGTCTTAAGACAGTTTTTATACTAGACATATCAATATAAAAGATATTACAATTAGAAAAATTAGCATTATAATTATGCAACCAGCTGTCCACAGTTGGTTCTGTGTGTTCGCTCAAAAAAAGTTGCTGTTGGCGAGTTGAGTGTGGTGGAACATGGAAAAGGACCAACTCGAGCAGATCATTACAGTCAATGTGACCATTAATTAACTTATATATAAACATCAATGAAAGATACTCATGTCGCGCTTTGAGACTGACCACACCACAAAGAAGCAATCTGACATCATACCCAATATCTTGGCAAGGAAAGTGATGCTTATAAAGAAGGTACTTAACAAATTTGTTTTGTATCCTTTCAATATGATTAATGTGGCAAGCATAGGATGGAAACCATACAACACAACAATACTCAATATTACTTTGAACCAAGGATGTATACAAATTAGTGATTGCCCTTGTGTCAGTCATATGTTTAGTGTGTCTTTTAACAAACCCCAAAAGTCTGAAACATTTTACAACCACAGCTTCAATATGCAGATTAAATGACAAATCATTTTTGAAAATTACACCAAGACCTGCAACTGAAGTGACAACGTCCAACACCGTGTTATAAATGGTATAGCTATGAACAATCCAATTCTGACCCCTAAAATAGCTCACAACCTTACATTTACCCACATTAAGCGACAACAAGTTTGAACTGCACCAGCGAGTCAAGTTGTCGAGATCATGTTGCAAAGTGTTGACACCATGGACAACTTCAGAAAAAAACTTCAAGTCATCTGCATACAATAAACATTTCGATGACTCAAAACAACTCACAACATCATTAATAAAAAGCTTGAAGAGAATGGGACCTATATGTGATCCCTGTGGTACCCCAGACAAGACGAGGACTTTCATCTGATAGAGCACCAGCAATGCTAACAAATTGCTTTCTGTCAGACAGGTAAGATCGAATCTACGAAAGATAACAACCACAGATGCCCATTGCAAACAATTTTTGCAGAAGAAGGGTATAAAGTTAAAAATGGATTTGTACACTTGGAGAACTCAAATCACCAAAACACATTTTTAAAAACCAGACGACACTTAGTAAAGTTAAGGCTTAGGTCAGCTCAAATATTAACTCTGAATAAGGCATCGGTGGTGCAGGGGCAAGAACGGGTGCCTCTGAACCGAAGTTGTGGCATTGTATTTGAGCAGGTTGAATGTCTGCACGTTCCGCCCTTCGGAGGGGGCGTGAAACCGTCGGTTAGGTGTCCATGCGTTAAAGATCCCTACCCTTCTTACAGAAAGGCTGGGGTTTGGCAAAATTTCCACGATAGAGAGGTGAAACTGCTCTCTGGTGTCGGTGATTGGCCATGGTTGTAGAAATAAACGGATGTAAAAGGAAAGCAACAAAAGAGAATTTATTTGTTCCACTATTACATTTTAAAATAACCTTAGGCCGCTTAGTACAGGGGTGTGAACCCATGTTTTTCTCGAACCGAACTATATACGATCCGAAGCAAATATGTTGCTTCGAACTTCGAACCTCCGAATTAGTATGTCTAAGGTTCACACTCTAACTTCGAACTTCTTAAAAACTCAAAATAGAATATCGAACTAACCAAAATTCTTCAATATTCATATATCATTTTCTCAAATACAAAAAGTCTGGACGCAGCAAGTGCGTTATGGTAGTGAATTTTCATAGAAATGATCTGGGACCAAATATTTTTTTATAACTTTTTTTCTTTTAACATAGAAATATACGTAAAAATTTACGTACCAAATTTGGTTAACATAGCTTTTCCATTTTTTGAGGAAAACTTTTTTCCGCAAAGAAAACCCAAAAATTTCCTGGAAAACCTGGTTCGATTTTCCTGGCTAACGAAATTATCCAAGCCACACAACAGACCGATTTGCGCCCAGAGAATTTTTCTTGAAGAAACGCTGAAACATGTCAATTTTAATATTGAGGGGGACATGTTTTGACATAAAACTCAACTTTGTCACATCAACCCCTTAAGAGTGGTGATAACAACCCTTATATTTTAAATAGGGAACATGGGTCGAGTGTTACATCATTTGAAAGCTCTTTTTTTTCTGAATTCAGCACACTAATTTTTGGAAGTTTTATAATATCTTCTAAAAATTATTCACAGTTGAAGATGCAAGAACGCATTTCACTCATTCCGATATGAAATGTGCTGATAGTCAATGTTTTGTTGGTTTGTAAACAAAAAATTGACTATCAGAACATTTCTTATCGGAATGAGAGAAATGCGGTTTATTATTTCAGTTTATTGGTCGGTTTGATACTTGATAGTACTACCGAAAATTAATTTCACAATGGTGTATTCTGTAGAAGAAAGAGTTGAAATAATTACTCTTTTTTTCAAAAACTGACTATGCCAACCGTACCGCAAATTTGTTTAATGAATGACATCCGAACAGACATGTTAACAGAAAATACATTTTGGAGTTAGTTGCAAAGTTTCGACAAAGTGGTTCAGTAGCCAACAAAAAACGGGATCCTGAACGTGAATTTCCGGTTAGAAATGAGACTACTGACATTGAAGTTTTAGGACAAATTGCTGCAGACCCAACTTTGAGCACGAGAAAATTGGCCACTGTTTCAAACATCAAAAGAAGAACTATTCAGCGAATATTGAAGCATCATAAATTTCACCCGTATACAATTCATCTTGCACAACAACTGAATGAAGATGATTTTGATCGGCGGCTGGAGTTTTGTGAAGTTATGACTGCACGAATGGCTGATAACGGGAACTTTCTGTTCAATATCTGTTTTTCAGACGAGTGTACGTTTTTATTAAACTCTACAGTCAATCGTCATAATTGTAGTTATTGGGCAGATAATAATTCAAGAAATTTTCACGAAATCCACACTCAAAGTCCACAGAAATCGAATGTCTGGACTGGCATTTTTGGAGACCGTTTAATCAGACCAATTTTTCTTGATGGCAATTTGAGTGGCGAAACGTATTTGGAGTTACTAGAAGATATCGTTTACCCTCTACTAATTGACATTGTTGAAAATGATGATCTCTATCAAGAAAATCAATTAGTGTTTCAACAAGATGGAGCTCCTCCGCATTTTTCACAACGTGTTAGGGAGTTTTTGAACAGAGAGTTTCCAGAGCAATGGATTGGGCGTAGAGGTGCTATTGAGTGGCCCCCTAGATCACTGGATTTAACTCCTTTAGACTTCTTTCTATGGGGCCATTTAAAGAGTAGAATTTTCGCAACAGAACCAGAGTCTCTGGAAGAATTACGAAAATGCATTGTTGAAGAATGCCGTCTAATAACTCCACAAATGCTCCAGAATGTCAGAGTTCGTTTTGAACAAAATTTGTACTTTTGTATGGAAGCTGGTGGTCAACAATTTGAACACAACAAAATAAGATTTTTTGAACGTTTGGTTTTGTTTTTAAGTTTGTTTTTTTTTTAACGAAAAATTGACTAATTAGTGCATTTCTTATCACAATGAATGAAATACGTTCTTGCAATTCCAACTGTGAATAATTTTTAAACGAGTTTATAAAACTTCCAAAAAAACTATTGTGCTGAATTCAGAAAAGAAAGAGCTTTCAAATGATGTAACACTCGACCCATGTTCCCTATTTAAAATATAAGGGTTGTTATCACCACCCTTAAGGGGTTGATGTGACAAAGTTGAGTTTTATGTCAAAACATGTCTCCCTCAATATTAAAATTGACGTGTTTCAGCGTTTCTTAAAAAAAATTCTCTGGACGCAAATTGGTCTTTTTCATTTTCAATTCGCCACCCTGTATATATATATATATATATATATATATATATATATATATATATATATATATATATATATATATATATATATATTGAAACTGACCCCGGATATGGGTTGAGGTCCTATATCACGCTCATTTGAAGAATTTGCAAAAGAAAAAGTTGAGTTTTATGTCAAAACATGTCTCCCTCAATATTAAAATTGACGTGTTTCAGCGTTTCTTAAAAAAAATTCTCTGGACGCAAATTGGTCTTTTTCGTTTTCAATTCGCCACCCTGTATATATATATATATATATATATATATATATATATATATATATATATATATATATATATATATATATATATATATATATATATATATATATATATATATATATATAGAAACTGACCCCGGATATGGGTTGAGGTCCTATATCACGCTCATTTGAAGAATTTGCAAAAGAAAAAGTTGAGAGGACACAGCAAGTGCGTTATAGTAGTGAATTTTCACAAGAATTCTATACTATTAGTAAGATATACGATTAAACCGAATTCTTTAAATTTAAATAGATCTTTGAGATCGGTTTTAGAGTCCTACTTAGCGATTATTTGAAAAAAAATGTACACTGAATGGTTTTAAAAAAAATTGTGTTACAAATTTCATTAAAGTTACAAAAGCTTTTCAGAAAAAAAATAATTATTTACAAAGGGAATGTACCTGTCAAATTATAAATATGGCACGTATTTTTCTTTATTAACAGCTTGGCTTCTTTTGTTTTAGTCAACCCATCCAGTTTTTGCAAACAATAAACAACAAAATAGGTTTTTCAAAACAAATTTGTAGTTATCCGTGAAGCTCATTATGTTATTTTTCTTTAATTTATTACCCACGTGCGTTTACATAGGTGTTACTATGGTTCAAGGTTGAATATGCTGGCTTAATGGGAAATTTATTGAGCTATCGGATCTGAAATATTTTTACAGAAATTTTCTACCATAACCTAAAAAACCGCATGTTTCAAAATTTTTGCTAGGAAATAATTTAATACCACATTAATATTTTTTCAACCGTACCCGACCAGGAACAATGGACTGTCTGATTAACATCACTACATGTTCAAAGTGACAAAATGGGTCTATTTTAAATAAATTGTCTGTGCAAAGATTTCAATTAAAGGAAGAAAAGTAACTATTGAAACAGAAACGCAAGACTTTGTAAAACACATTTCATGCAATTCTTTACAAACTGAAATTGCTCTGAGATCTTTGTTTAAAAATCGCTAATTTTGAAATTTAATTGCGACAAAATCAACATTTGCTTCTCACCTTGTGGTTGGTTAAGATCTACGACTCTCCAACCATTTTTGAGAATTTAATTCAATATCGTGTTGACTTTGTAAAATATTGTTTATAAAAAGTCGAAACCCAGTGTGTTATGGCAGGATTTTTTTTCAAACTCTGATAAGTTAATATTCTATTATCATAAATACTTCAATATGAATATGTTTCTATTAATCACATCTGATTTAAATTATTTTAAAGATATTTTTTTACTGCATTTTCATTAAAGAATTTTCTAAACGAAAATTTTGACAAAAGTTTAAGCATGTTGGAAGTTAGTTAGATATTTAGAGACTACACAAAAATGTCTTTACAAATGCAAGCAAATAAATATAAATAAAAATATCCAAAGCTCAATCAAATAAATATTGATAGGAAATAAATAAAATATATTTTGTTTAAACATCATTAAATTCTGATTTTACTTACACCTGCTGCTGGGTCAAAATAATTCCTGCCGACTAATTGCAGCTTCAGTTCAACAAGACACTTCCTTACAACGATATTGAAAACTTGGAGATAATGCATGTCACCCCAAGCTACCTCTCCAATTAATCGAATTTTGATCTGCACTGGCTGGTCATCTGAAATTATTAATCGTTTATTAATTACATTACTTAAAATTAGAATCAATGTCTACTTACTTTCATCTTGCACAAAATATTCTTGCATGTCTTGTGCAAATCTGCATGGCGTGAAAATAACTGTCCCATCAAAAATATAACCACCGAGTCCCTGAACTTCTCGCAAGGCAGTGTAAAGCAGCTTCTTCTTTACGCTGGTGTTATCTATTTCAGTTCCAAAGTCCACCCGATACTGTAGCAACTTCCAAGTACCCGCCTGTAGTAACTTGAAATAATTTGATGCTACTGTAATTTTTTGACCACTGGTTCCTGAAATAATTTTTTCAATGAGATCTCATCTACAACTTTAGATGTATGAATGATGATTAGAGATGCCAGGTCCCTTTCAGATGCAGCGCAACGAGACAAGTCGTAACCAGTCGCACGAAGTGCACACCTCTTACATCGGCAGCCGAAAATACAACGCTTCGGCCGAAAGAGTGGTCGTACATTCAATATTCGGCCAAATCACTGTTTGTGAAAGCTCTATTAGGGACTGGATAAGTGATGATAAATTATCAGTTCTAATTACACTATCGAACATATTGTCTAAGGAAGCGGAGGATAATAAGGGATAATTGATTTTAACTAGGATAATATGGACATGGCAACGATGTAATTTGTAATAAAATTTAATATTAATAAAAGAATTAACAACTTTTACAAACTAACTTAATCGAATAAAATTTAAAACCAAATCTGTACATAATTAAATTAAAAAGTCTCACGTCTTTACATTTTAAGAATCTAATCAAAAATCTCAGATATTAGTCTACATTTTCAAAGCAAAAGTCAAAAGTCTCTTAATGTATACCAACAACACTACTTATAACCTTGCTTGGTGTACATAATTCACAAATTGCAAACCTCATCAGTCAGCATTCCTTATACTGTACTCTGCAATTCCAACTTGTTTAATATTTATCTAAACTTGGAATATGAGCAATTTCAGGTCAATAATTATAATTTCTATGCGACCTACTTAATTATAAAAGATATTATTTGGATTTATGCTAGCGAATTTTCGTATAACTATTATAATATAAAATTAATATTAAATATATTTTCACAATTAGGAATGCCCTCTTGGATAGTTTTCTGTTCTATGAACACATACTTTATTGTCAATGGTGCCATGGTGAACTCACAAAACCTCCATATCTAAATTAGCAAGTCTCAATCCAAGTGGGGCAAACAAAAATGCGCGAGACAGAAGCACACTAACTCGTTAACGAATTAAGCCAAAGTCAGCTCGAAATTAACATTTTTTTTAACAAGACGGTGCAAGCGATTAGGTGTAGTTTCTGTTATGGCAGAGACTATAAACAGCATTTTCTTTCGTTTTATTTACGGTCCTTTTCAGACTAACATGCAAATCAGTTATAAAGTGATATTTATGAAAGAAGTAAGGGAATTTTATTTTTATTACATAAATCCCTAACCTTTCAACTAAATGCAAATGAGCTTAATTTCCAGCCAGGACAGAAATCAAATGGCTGGTATCTTTTTTTTTTTTGATACAGGAGGGAGAGATGCCTCATGCACACCTCACTCACAACACCGTAGTGCCATAGGATATCGGGGTACTGTGACTCATACTCTTAGTACACTTATTCACTAAAACTTCCTCCCTAGGAGTACCGGACCTTAGTTCATACCTCCGTCGGAAAGAATACACACAATCACTTTTGGGTTTGAATGTTTCCGTTCTGATTTTGCTGCTGGGGCGTTAGCAGGTAAGTTTAAGCTTTGGACGCTTATGCTTATATGGAAGTTACTCATCGTAGTCGGTGGCACTACGGAGAAGAGCATTTGGGTGAGAAGCGGCTTTTGCGAACTGAGTTGTGGATAGCTGAGTTATAAACTGAAGTATCGAAGGCATTTCCAGATCAGAATGAATCTGATTGTTTCGGACAAACCATGGCGCTCCGGTAACCATTCTCAGAATTTTGTTCTGGGTGATTTAAAGGGTCTTGATGTGTGTTGCGGCCGCGGTGGCCCATGCAGGGGATGCATAGGTCAAGGCTGGCCGGATGACGACTTTGTACACGAGCAATTTATTGTTCATGGACAGTTTGGAATTTCTATTTAGAAGTGGGAACAGCTTCGAGATGAACATCAAGGCTTTTCGTCGGGCGTGATCGACATGGGGGCGCCATGTTAAGTGTTTGTCGAGGAAAACCCCGACGTATTTGCCAGGGCATTAGACGATTGTCTAATGATACATGTTCGTGAGGTGTGTGTCTCCTCTTGGAAAATAGGACTGCTGAACATTTATCGGGGTTTATGGCTAAAAGGGATTTCCTATACCATGCATGCAGCTCGACTACGGCGGTCTGAAGTCGTTCGGTTATCATCATTCGTGAATCATGTAAACCTTTGTTTAAGAAGTATTCCATTCTCACCTTTTACGACGCTTACATATATGAAATTTGTTGTTTTGTTCATAAGAATTATCATTACTTCACAGGAAATCAAATTTATCATGATTATGCTACCAGAAATAAGAGACATTTTGAGGCCTAGTGCACATTGTACTGCCCTATACCAGAAGAATGTTTATTATAATGGATGTAAATTTTATAACCGACTGCCATCTGCTGTGAAAGCCTCTAATACTTTTTATACTTTTAAGCACACCCTAAAGAATTTTCTGTTGGAAAAGACCTGTTACTCTCTCGAGGACTTCTTTGTTTAGATTAAGTGATGTGCTTCATGTTTGTACCGTGCTATATTTTAAAATTTAATTTTAGTTTTACTGATGTATCGCTTATACTGACATTATCACGAACAGATTTTATGCTGTATCTGTGAAATAAATATCTATCTATCCTCGGCTAAGTGGAGCTGCTGAGGATGGTAGTGTCGTCTGCGTACAGTGCGTATGTAACGTTTAGAGGGGCTGTCGGAATGTCTGCGACATATATATTGTACAGCAGAGGGGAGATAGCAGAACCCTGCGGGAGACCAGCTGTGGCTGAGTATGTTCTAGATCTGGCTCCCAGATGTTTGACCTGGTACTTCCTCTGTTGCAGGTATGACCTGATTAGCAGAATCAGAGAGAGAGGATAATTAAATGATAGAAGTTTGTTTAGGAGGCCCGCATGCCAAACCCTATCGAAGGCTTGAGCAATGTCAAGAAATATTGCACCAGTCGACTTGTTTTTATTAAATCCTTCGGTGATGTTTTCCACCACATGAAGGACTTTGTCAGTGCTGGAGTGCTGGTGTCTGAAGCCATGTTAGTACGAGCTGTATTGATGGAGATGCAAAAATGAAACATCAAATTAACATAGTGTGGTTTAAAAGATAGAGATAGAAAGTAATTGCGTGCTTATTTCGAGTAAAGGACATCACACAACACTTGAAAACATTCATAGAAAGACCACTCCGACAACACCATTCATCAAGGATCTGAAGACTGTTCTGGAGCTGCAGTCACCAAGACTCGAAATATTTGCGAAAATCTTAATATCATCTGCATACATTAAAAAAGGAACATGCAAAACATGTTCTTGGTCAATAAATATATTAAACAGTAATGGACCGAGTATTGAACCCTGCGGCACTCCCGAAGCTATGGTATAGATACTATAAGCATCAATAAGTTATAATAACAACCAGAACTGTTTGTGTCTTGATATTTTAGCTTACCTTTGGAGGTTCAAGAGAAGCTACGGAATATAGGAAAGAATGTTTTCTAACATCTCAATCTGTCTGATCCTACGATCAAGCTGGAAACTGATGATATGTAACTTACCTGATTTGCTGAGAATCTGAGCTGGGCGTGTACGTATATCCGCAGCTCTGGCAGTTCGTCCTCTAACACCTCCATTACCACCACCATTGCCACCTCCACGTGGGACTGTACGTGTCATTTGAGGCTGATCACCTCCACTAGAAACCACTAAACAGGTAGAAAAAAAAAACACTGATTAGAATTGCAGAAAACTTAAGGTCATAATTTAACATGTTACAATAATTTTGGTAATCATTTCAAATTGTAAACTCCAGAACTTTAACGATACAGTACAACTCCACACATCCAGGCATATATGGTTCCACTAACCATCAGATTAGAAAGGTCTCCTAAAAATCAAAAATACGTATCTAACAGGAGTGTAAACGTTGTTTAGGGTGAACACAAGATTATTATTGTTGTGTTAAGTACAGTATAAAATCCACAAGAACTCACCTTAAAAAAAGTCTGGATGCAGCAAGTGCGTTATGGAAGTGAATTTTCATAAAAATGTTTTTAATAGCAAATATGTATCTCTAATGCAAGCAGGCATTACTCTGGTTACCGGTATAACCTATATAGTAGAAACAATGTACCATATTTTATCAAAATTACTTATTGTTTCAAATGTACAAAAACTTTCAGAAAATAAACATTAAATGTTTCTGAGAAAACTGGTTTCCTAACCAACAAACCTAAATTTCAATAACTCAATTCGCTATTACAAATTGAGTTATTGAAATTTGAAGGATTTAATGAAAACTTGTTGCCAAAACACACTTACAGAGTGTCGTTTTTCTTTTTACAAACATGCACCATATTTCGATAAAAAATGCAGTAATGCAATAAGGGTGTTCGAAAACAAAAAAATTGTAGGGATCACGAAAGACTTATGGGCCAGCCTGTGATTGTCAAAATATTTTTATAAGATGCAGCTTAAGACTGCCTATAATTAACGTATACAATTTTTTCTCGTATCTTGTATAATAACAATTGTATTGAGCTTTACCGTAGAAATGTGTGACCCTGTATATATGTAGGCAGATAAAAACTGAAAGTAAACCCGGATATGGATTGTAAGTTAAGGGTTTGCAGAACACACTTCTTGCGACATTTTCTATACATAATCCGTATTTGTTTAAGATTCTTTGCCTAAATGTTGCCAACTTTGACGTTTTAAATCACGACTGATGTTTTGAGGAAAAGCACAATTTTTTTTCTTTATATTCCTATAATTTTTTTGTCTTTTACCTCACAGACCTAAATCTTGATAGGTGGGTCACTATTTATAATACAAACACGTGTGCCGATTTTGGTTGCCCTTACTTTGTTATTTCCAGATATAAATTTTTTATGAAAGAAAACCTGGGCCGATTTTCCCAGCAACAAACTTATCCAAGCCACTGGCAAAAGGAAGGTATCTATCTACTCAGAAGTTTTGATCAAAATTGGCCCATTATTTTTTGAGTTATCGGTGTGAGACACACACAAACACACACACACAAATATATATATATATATATATATATATATATATATATATATATATATATATATATATATATATATATATATATATATATATATATATATATATATATATATATATATATATATATATATATAGTCTGAAACCGACATCAGATTTGGGTTTCAGGAATCCTAAATCATGCTCATTTGAGGACATTTTTTCAAAATGCGAAAGTCGGAATCTCCTCATTAGTGAATTTGTTAAAGAAAATTCACTAAAATATCAAAAGCTTTTATACTACCACATCAAAAACAAAGTCCTCTTAAACTCCAGCGGCAGCAAACCCTTCTGGACTCTTGCTAAATCTATTGGGAATAATTTCTGCAAGAGCACGTTCCCACCTCTTGTCTCAAGTGATGAAATTGTTTCTACCGCCCTGGGCAAGGCTGAACTTTTTGCCTCATTGTTCGCCGGCAACTCTACTCTCAACCCACCTCCAAATGTTCAACCACCAACAGTCCCCAATGTCGCACATAAAATGACTGATATCATTTTCAAAACTAAAAAGGTACGAACGATGCTCTCTTCTCTTAATACCAGGAAAGCTTCTGTCCTTGACGAGATCCCAGCAATTGTTCTCAAAAAATGCGCACCAGAACTTGCTCCTGTCCTGACTCGTCTGTTTCAGACATCTTACAATAGAGGCATATTCCCTAGTAACTGGAAAACTGCTTGAGTACAACCCGTCCCTAAGAAAGGATCCAAAGCGCTTCCTAGCAACTACAGGCCTACTTATCTCCTTTCAGTCATCTCTAAAGTGATGGAAAAGTATATAAACACTGAATTACTAAAATAACACAGTCTATTCCACGACAGGCAGTATGGATTCCGTCAGCTCAGATCAACTGCCAACCTCCTTTCCTTTGTCACCCATTCTTGGAACAAGTCTATGGAACTACACGGTGAATCCCAGATTGTCGCTCTAGACATATCCAAAGCATTCCACCAGGTCTGGCATGCAGCGCTGCTTAATAAACTTCCGACCTATGACTTACCACCAAAACTCTGTACCTGGACAGCAAATTTCCTCTCCAACCGGAGCATTTCTGTTGTCGTGAATGGCCATTCCTCTAAACTGTATTTAATTAATGCAGGAGTTCCTCAAGGTTCAGCTTTAGCCCCTACTTTGTTTCTTCTCCACATCAATGACTTCCTCTCTAGCACTCCAATCCAGTTCACAGTTACGTAGACGACAGCACCCTCCACTTAAATATACAATATTCCAAGCCTGTCTCTTTAGCCCAATTAGATGAGGATGGCAGACTCATGGAGAGTTCTGTCTCCGTGGATCTCCAAAAAATATTAGACTGGGGAAGTAGAAATCTTGTACAATTTAACTCCACCAAATCTCAGTCTTGCTTTCTATCTCATAAGAGATACAGCAGCCCTAGACCCTTCACAATGAACAACCAAGTTATTCAGAGTAATGAGTCCTTTTCACTTGTTGGCATTTCTGTGGATCGAAATCTCAATTGGCACCAACATGTCACATCAATTGCAGAAGCGGCTGCTAAGAAATTAGGTTTCCTCTTCCGGGCTCGCAAATACTTTTCACCAGCTAATCTCTATACCTTATATACTTCACAAATAAGGCCAAGCTTCGAATACTGCTCCCACATCTGGGGTGCCGTTGCCGCTTCTACACTCGCTATCCTGGTCTCCATTCAGAAGAGAGCTATACGTCTCATCGGTGATCCTACCCTCAACCAAAGGCTGCAATCCCTTGCCCACCGACGTGCCGTTGGTGACCTTTCTCTCTTTTATAGATATCTGCATGGGCACTGATCAGAGGAGCTTTCTTTCATAGTTCCTCCACCTGCTGCCCACAGCAGATCTACCAGGGCAACAGAGGGAATGCACCCTTTTACTGTCCAGGTCACCAGGCATAGAACATCTTGTTATGTTATATATATATATATATATATATATATATATATATATATATATATATATATATATATATATATATATATACATATATATATATATATATATATATATATATATATATATATATACATACAGTGTGGAACAGCCAAATGGAATAAATTCGATAACGGATAAATGAGGGCGTGTTGGGAAAAACGCTTGGACACGTCGATTTGTATTTTTAACTGCGCATCTTTTTCAAGAAAAAAAAATTATATAGGGTGCGTCATGTGACAGTGGCCAATACCAACTTTCTTATTTTAAACACAAGCCCCTGTATATTATAAATTTTTTGGATTCTTCAGAAAATTCTAGACATAATTCATGTACAATGTTCTATACCTATCTTCAACTGTTTCGGAAATATTAAGTATTTTCAGATTTATTACAAAAATTAACATTAAAAATAGAAAATTATTTTATTTCACAAATTCGCTACATTGCATTCAATACTTATTTCCCATTCAGCTCTTGATAATGAGAAAGTAAACAAAAACCATTCCTGCGTTTCTTTTTAATGATATGAAATGAAACAAAAACAAAAACAGTTTTCTTTCTGTTCGTATAAAACTCGTAGCCTTAGCAACTTGTTGTCTGCCTGCATGACAGTAGTGATTAGTGTCAGTGCTATTGTCGTTTGAATTTCGTTAACTGTACGTAATAATATCAGAAAAATGGTTCATTTAACAGAAATGCACAAAATAACCATTCTACAAATGATTGGTTATGGAGATAACACACGGACACAGATGGAAGTGTCTCGCTTATTTCACGAAAAATTTCCAAATTTGCCGCCTGTATCCCAAGGAACAATTATCAAAATAGAAAAGCAGTTTCGCGAGCTTGGTCATGTGAGACAGATAAAAAAAGTAGCTGCCAATGCAGTAAGTGATGATACGAAATTGAATATTACGCTTGAGTTTCAAGAAAACCCACATACTTCTGGTCGACAAGCAGCCCAACTATTCAACGTTAGCCACACAGCAATTTTTCGAACATTAAAGGAAAGTAAAATGCATCCCTATAAAATGATACCAACTCAGGAGCTCATGGAGGACGATTTCGATAGGAGAACGTATTTTTGTGAACAAATGATGGCAATGTTAGATAACAATGTGATCCAATTAGAAGATGTTTTGTTTTCTGATGAGAGCACATTTACACTTCACGGTCATGTTAATCGTCAAAATTGCCGCTATTGGTCTAATGAGAATCCTCATTGGATGAGAGAGGAACATACGCAATATCCTGAAAAAGTTAATGTTTGGGCAGGAATTGTTGGAAATCATATCGTAGGTCCCTTTTTCATTGATGGCAACTTGAATGGGGATAAATATTTAGAACTGCTCCAAAATAATGTCGTGCCAACTTTGACAAACTTATATCCAGATCCAGCAAACCCACAAGTTCCTGCCAATAAAATATGGTTTCAGCAAGATGGAGCACCGCCCCATTACCAAATCAATGTCCGGCAGTACCTGAACCAAATTTTTCCAAATCGGTGGATAGGGAGGCGCGGATCGATAGAATGGCCAGCACGATCTCCTGATCTGTCGCTATTAGACTACTTTTTGTGGGGATATGTCAAAAGTATTGTATACAAAACTAAGCCCCTCAACTTAGATGACTTAAAAAGACGAATCACGCTTGCGATTAGATCAGTCACGCCTGAGATGTTGAGTAATGTTAGAAGACATTTCTATACCAGATTAGCATGTTGCCAAGATGTTCGTGGCGAGCATTTTGAACATTTACTACATTGACATTAATTTTTTTTTGTTTTTTTAAATTATTAAGAAATAATCAGTATTTCTTATTAGAATTTGTGAAATAAAATAATTTTCTATTTTTAATGTTAATTTTTGTAATAAATCTGAAAATACTTAATATTTCCGAAACAGTTGAAGATAGGTATAGGACATTGTACATGAATTATGTCTAGAATTTTCTGAAGAATCCAAAAAATTAATAATATACAGGGGCTTGTATTTAAAATAAGAAAGTTGGTATTGGCCACTGTCACATGACGCACCCTAAATAATTTTTTTTTCTTGAAAAAGATGCGCAGTTAAAAATAGAAATCGACGTGTCCAAGCGTTTTTCCCAACACGTCCTCATTTATCCGTTATCGAATTTATTCCATTTGGCTGTTCCACACTGTATATATACATATATATATATATATATATATATATATATATATATATATATATATATATATATATATATATATATATATATATATATTTAATATATATATATATATATATATATATATATATATATATATATATATATATATATTTAAACACAGATCTCCTAATTTTTCGTTTTATGAAAAATTCGCTAAAATTAACATAACTAATGTGTATTATTTATCACTTCTGGAAGGTGCTACAATCTGTTTGGCATTCTTGCTGACAGCTACAATTATTGTAACAAAAATATGTTGTCAGGGGGAACAGTAGAACCTACACAATATCTTTTTTATATAAGTTACCTGTAGCATGCTCTCGGGCACCATATGCTCCTCCTCCTTCTTCAGCAATACGCCCACCACGTCCGGCCATTTGAGCCTGAAACATAAATCGCATTAGCGTCACAGTATGTTCTTTTATCAACTTTAACATTAACGTCTTTTTTTTTAACAATTCTGTTACAAAAATCGCAAAATATTGACACCTAAAAACTAGACTACAAATGTAATGAAAATAATTATAAGTGGTCACTTTCACAAATATCGATTTTATGTTTTTGGTTATTTTTTTGGTGATGATTTTGGACTAACACAGCGGACATCAACAAGACCACTTATTGCACAATATTTAAAAAAGTCTGGATGCAGAAAGTGTGTTATGGTAGGGAATTTTCATTAAATGCTTCAAATTTGTATAACTCAAATCTCTATAAACCTAGAAAGTTGAGTTTTGGTGGAGTAAGATATTTACAAGGGCAACATACCAACCAAATTTCATCAAAATAACTTGGTTTTTTATATACAATTTTTTTTTTCGGAAAAATTATTTTTTAAATTTTTGCAGTCTCACCATGGATACCTCTATATTATAGACTTTTTAAAAATAAAAAACCCTAATTTTTTTAAATAAAAATTCGCTAATAACAAAATAGAAAATGTCACTACCCAAAAAAGGCAACAGTACATGGCGTTACTATGGTGTCACCCATCCAGACACTGACCATGCCAGAGGTTGCTTAACTTTGGTGAACACAGGAGAATCGGTTTTTCCAAGGTGCTATAGCTGTCAGTTGAAATGGTTGTTTATCCAAGGTTTATATAGTCTTCATTAATTTTTAAGTTTCGATTTCAAATAAAGAATTAAATTATTTTCAAATTTTGCAATATTTACACAATTTTTAACAGTCCTGATTGCATACGTACTGTTCCTGTGTAAGAATTTAACGTAACAGGGTTCCCACTAAAAACAGAATATCAATTTCCCTGACTTTTCCATGATTTCCCTGACATGCCAAAACCTATTTCGCTTTGATATTCTACAATCTACTCCAAAAATGTGTAACACACTACTACAGAATACAGCAGTTCTTCGCCGCATGGAGGAAAACAAACTTCCCCAAAATTATATTTATAAAACACACAATTTTCCTTTATACATATATGCACCTATCATTGTGTTTTAATTATTTACCATAAAACAGAAACAACTAATTTTTCCCTGACACGGGCCAAAATTCCCTGACTTTTAGTCAATTTCCACGAAGGTGGGTAAAGGAAATATGTAAGGACACTCTAAGGCCTGAATCTGCCTACTCCTCACAGACGATCTCCAGCGAGATTTGGGGAGTAGGCAGATTGAGGCCCCGTAATCGAGCTACAACAACCTAACCCACCTTTGTCCACCGCTCTGAGGAGTAGGCAGATTGAGGCCTTAGAGTGTCCTTACATATTTCCTTTACCCACCTTTGTCCACCACTCTAAGGAGTAGGCAGATTGAGGCCTCAGAGTGTCCTTACATATTTCCTTTACCCACCTTTGTCCACCACTCTAAGGAGTGGGCAGATTGAGGCCTTAGAGTGTCCTTACATATTTCCTTTACCCACCACTCTAAGGAGTAGGCAGATTAAGGCCTTAGAGTGTCCTTACATATTTCCTTTACCTCTTGAAAATGGCTCCAAAACAGGAGCCGAAACGTCGAGTTTTCATAAATTTTGGTCGCGGTTCAACACGAGAACCAAGATGACATATATATATATATATATATATATATATATATATATATATATATATATATATATATATAAATACAAATTTTAACGGAGCTTGGTTTTGGGTTCTAGGGACCCAACTTCGTGCTCACCTGAAGAAATTTTTTCAAAAGCTTTTCATCGTGACCTCTCTAGCGAATATTCCTTAATGAAAATTTGCTAAAATAAGGCCTTCAAAGATACCAAATTCCCACCCATAGATGACCCACAAAGTCTAATTTACTATTAACTAAATATATATTTCCTTTCTTTGTCATACCACAGAGAGTTCTAGAAGGCACTGTCACCTGTGTTGGATTTGAAACTTGGAGAATAAGGCCAACAGCCAAAATTTTAGCAAGTCTATGTAAATGTGCAACAATATTCTAGGCCAAACAACAAACCTAGGGAAATGTGCAGGAATATTCTAGGCGAAAATGGTCACAACATCACCAGAAAGAGATTATTGAGCAGAGAAAGACAAAGCAGTCAATTGTCATATTAATGAGTCTTTATATATGTGGAATAAAGGAGTTAGGAGGAGGGGTGGTACTCTGCTGCATCATAATGCGATAAGTACTTGGTGAGTTATTTCAGTCTCAAAAGTCAATATGTAACGAAATATCAAATTTTGATTGGCTACCAGGTCATTATAAAATTTCCGACTAAAGAAGACAAATGAGTTAAAACTATTATGGAAGAGATGTCTGCAGTTTAGAAGGACTTGTTCAATGCTATCGGGGCGGCAAGGCCGCAGATGAACCCTGAGGGAGAAAAAAAAAAGAGAGAGAGAGAGATTTGTTACTCAGAAAACCATGAATTACAAGCAGCATAGCTATGTTAAGCAAGGCAGACCCATGACAAATTTGGTAATTGAAGACTCAGGTTTAAAGAAGAAACAACTTGCAGAAATTGTTGTAGTATCCCATACGACCATTTTTGAGATCCTGCATGAGCACCTTTGTATGATAAATGTCAACGCAAGATGGGTTTTGGGAATGCACACACCACCGCCAAGACAAAAATGAGGTTTTCCAATAAAGTCCATACCTTATTAAATACCATCACGCATCTACAGCATCAACATATTTTATAAAACAGAATTATATATAGTTTGACACGATAAAATAGATATATTACTTGTTACCATTACACACTTGCAGTCAGTATTCTTAAATTTACTGTCCCAATAAGTCCATACCTAATTTGTTACCATAACACATCTGCTGTGGCAATACATTTTTTCAAAGTTACCATAAAAGATTATACCTTACTCAGTTTATAAAGAGAAGGAAGTAGCAACAGCCTGTAAACTCAAATGCAGAAATTCATGTTGAGGGAGTTAAACTAAACGATTACTGAAATTTGCTAACCTTACTAATGTTGTCCATTTAAAGAAAATCTTGCAGTCTCACCATCTATCTCCCTTTTAGGGAATTTTCTTTATGATATTTATAGAATTTTCTTAAAGCTTACATTGCGTGTATTTCACAACAAAAAAAAACTATAAATGTGCCTATATATTTACATGTGCAGATGTATATACACTAGTGCATACAGAGTTTTTAATAGATATTTTTTAACCTCACATATCATTTACTAGATAAAAGATAAATGCATGAGCATGATTTATTTTCACTTATATAAATATATATAAATAATAAAGGTAAAGAACTAAATGACCACAAACTACTAACCTGTGGCAGCTGTGGTTGCTGTTGTTGGGGCTTAACCCAAACATTTGGTTGTGACTGAGAAGGCTGTGGCTGTGAGGCCTGCTGTTGTGCTCTGACCCCCCATGCACCTTGAGGCTGAGAGACCTGCTGTTGAGCTTGTGGTCTGCCTCCCCATGCACCTTGAGGCTGAGAGACCTGCTGTTGAGCTTGTGGTCTGCCTCCCCATGCACCTTGAGTCTGTTGTGGAGCACGCTGTTGCTGGGGACCACCCCCTGGCTGTCTCTGCTGTTGGGGCCGACCACCTTGTTGCTGAGGTCCAGGGCGCTGGGTAGGTTGCTGCTGGCCAGGCTGACCTCGTGACTGCCCTCTGGCTCGTCCACGTCCACGTTGTTCCATAACTACAGAACAAGAGGAAAAACAAAAATATATAATTTCTCCCGCGGGAAACTATAAATCACTAAAAATATATGAGACACTACAAATCAAAAGCGACTAAATAGTTCGAAAAACATCTAGAATACTTTCAAAACAACATATGCTTTTTTCCTGTACTCAATGGAATATAAATTTGAACTCTTTAACACAACAATGTGAAAATACCATAACCATAATACCGACTTAAATACTGATAAAACTAAAACTACATAACCCAAACAATTATTAGTATCTTCTCTTACTCTTACCTTATAAAGACAAACAAAATATATTATGAAATTGGAAAATGAAACCGTAGCTAGACAAAATGGAGAAGGTGCATGAGATTAAGGACGCTTGGCTTAACCCAAAGAGGTTGTATATGTTAGAGGGAACAAAGCCGAGTTTGCAGCCTGTCGATTTCCCACTCCTGTCACCGTCCAATCACAAACAAAATTTTGAATAACGCGCTAATGTGTTTTGTTTTGATTCGTTCCCCCAACCGCTCTTGAAGTTATTGTCAGCTGTCAACAAGTATTTGAAGTGTTTGTTGATTTGCGATTAGAGGTTATCTTGTGTGTTTTGCCGTTTTTTAGCAGTGTTTTAAGAGTGTAAAAGTTAAAAAATGCCAAGGTGTATTGTGAAGAACTGTATGTACAATAAAAGTGCCAATTATGAAAAGGATAAAGCAACTGTGCATTTATTTCGGTAAGTTGTTTACATGTCTTCTGTTTCCTTGTTTGGCGCCAAATGTTTATTGGTTTTCACAGGTCCGTATTTACACATTGTATTGCTTTTGTTAAATCTTTAGCATTTATTATTGTCAATTGTGTTTTTTTAAGAAATAAAATCTTAATAATGCATTATTTATTGAATATTTGTAATGAAATTAAGCATTTTGTTTGGCAATTATTATTTGAATTAGATGTATTTACCTATGTAGTTCCAGTAGAAGCAGAAAAAAAGTAGAATAGTTTCGTTTTATCTATTACTGCATCTTTCTAGAGGTTCAGTCACTGATAAAGTAGATAATTCGAGATATTATTTTCAGATTTCCCAAAGCTGGTGAAAGATACGAGGCTTGGAAACGAGCATTAAATTTAAGCGATGAAGATATTTTTATGAACTCAAATGTGTGCAATTTAAATTTTACCGAGGAATCTTATGATTTAGAAAAATCACCTTTTGCAGTGTACTTAAAAAAAAGTTCTATACCTGTATTGGTAAGTACTGAATCAAGGTTATTAATTTATGTAACTATTAGTGATATATATATATATATATATATATATATATATATATATATATATATATATATATATATATATATATATATATATATATATATATATATATATATATATATATATATATATATATAGCCAAACAGCGGTTTTTCAATGGCACTGCTATCAGTGATGGCTATTTTTAAATAACAGGGACTTTAAACAGCTACTGCGATTGTGGTTTAGCCATTTACAATGCTGCATGTGCGTATGCTATTATTTTAAACACTTACAAGGTGTTAGTGTTAACCGCTTAATTGAAACCACAATATGATCTTCAGATAGCTTTTAAATTATATTAATTTTAAAACTACTCAGATTTTTACTATTAATAGAAGTTCTATAAAATTAGCATATTACAAGAATATACGATGAGAGAAATCTACATATTATTTTTATTTTAATATAATGAAAAAGTTGGAAGGCATATATATGCTACAGTTCGGTGCTGCTTTAATTTTAGATTCAGCAGGTTTTTCCATGATATAATGACTTACAAGATATATGATATTGCGCATATGCCCCGTCCCCTCCTATGACATCACATGGTGAGTAACGTTATAGAAGGCCAACTACACACTTAACACAAAGTCATTCGCAATCAAAAAGTTTCTATACGTCAGTTTAATGTGGTTGAAGTTACATTCCATTCCATTTTTATATTACATATATATATATATATATATATATATATATATATATATATATATATATATATATATATATATATATATAAGTGAAGTATAATAATTAAGGGGAGCCCTGAATTAGCATTGGTGATACACACACAAACTTAAAAAGTAGAGAAGACGTTCGTAGACATTTACAGGGGGCGTTAACATTCATAAACTTGATTTGATCATCATGTCACATAATCATAGTATAGTATTCTGATCTTAAAAAATTAATTCCAGCTGTATGCACTCAAATATCAGTAAAATACCTAATTTGTTAAGGGGTTGTGATGAAACGTCAAACTCCACTGTACGACAGCATATTATTATTGCATTGGACTCACCACATGACGCCATGCGCGTGACGGTTCTAAAAATAGATAGTCTCATTATCATATCTCGCGTTATTTGTATCATGAGTTTTTCGTTTTCTACCTATAAGAAAAGGAGAAATGTTGTATTCTAATACTGGCGAGAAGGAAAGTATACAGATACTTCTACTCGCTCGCACAAACTGCGATTGCGTGTATTATGAATACAGCAATTGCTGTTTGTCATGGAGTTTTTAGTATAAGATGAATTTCATAGAAATAATTACTCTAATGATTTGTGTAAATCTCGGTTTTCACAATCGCTGTTGTTTTGTGTTTTAATAACAGCTGCTAACAGCGATCTTTTAATAGAAGCGATTAAATCACCGGTAGCTATATATCGCTCATCTCTAGTAACTATGCTACTAATTACATTCACGTAATATATTGTTATGATATTTATCGTAATTTAATTAGCCCTGCAAATTTACATTAATGGTATTCGTTTCAAATTTATTTATGCAGGTAACAAACAAGCCATCAACACAAGTCGTTTTTGGCGAGCAGCCAATGACTGATATAACTGCTATCAATGTGCCATTTGCAGCTGACCCGTCAACTAGTACTTGGTCTGGTAGCAATGTACCTGTAATGGATTATTCTCGGCCATCAACAAGTGCTGGTTTTTATGAAGAGAAAACTGTTGTAGAGGTACCGCAAAGATCGTTTAGTAGTTTAGGATTTGCTGAAATGAAAACACCTTCAATGCCACCCACTTTGAAGGAAATGGTGAGTTAAATTCAGTTTTTGCCGTTTATGAAATCAGTATAATTTTAAAAAACCTAATATGTTATTCCATCACATTTTATATGGTGTTTAAGTTTGTATAGTCCATGATTAAATAAGTTAGAAACAACTGTTTTGCAATTTATCTCAACCACTATTAACCAAAATGTGTTGTTGGAAATTTTGTTTATATATTCATTTTACTTGAGAAAATAAATGGTTTATCATTGAACATTTTTTATAGGTTGTTACACCGCGCAAACGTAAACTGAAGAAGCAGTTATTCGATGCACGAAAAAAAATTAAACGGCTCAGCAGTAGTGTTCATCATTATAAGAAGAGAACAGCAACCCTTGCGAATATAATCAAACAACTAAAAGGTAAAGTAACCGACGAAACATTAGAAACATTAATGCAAATAGGACCTAATGAAGAATTTTTACAAAGACAATTAGGTCGTAAACATAAGTATGAAAATCAACTTAAAGCTTTTTCTCTTATGCTGCATTATTACTCTCCCAAAGCTTACAGTTTTGTCAGAAACACATTTAACTCGGCTCTTCCTCATCCAAAAACTATATCTAGATGGTATCAAAGCGTTAATGGGGAAGCTGGTTTTACGTCAGAGGTGTTCAACTTATTAAAGTCAAAATCAGAAAGCACAGATGGAAAACTTATATGTTCTTTAGTCATAGATGAGATGGCAATTCGCCAACATATAGAATGGGATGGGGTAAAATATTATGGGTTTGTAGATTTTGGTACAAATCTTGAGACCGATTGTAACCCTGTAGCCAAGGAAGCTCTTGTTTTTATGCTTGTTAGCATTAATCAATCATGGAAGCTTCCTCTTGGATATTTTTTAATCGACTCTTTAAGGGGTACACAAAAACAAAATTTGGTATTACAGTGTTTAACGCTACTAAATGAGTCGGGCATATACGTGGTCTCAATAACTTTTGATGGGGCAACAAATAACCTAACGTTAGCAAAAGAACTTGGCTGCGATTTGAATTGGAGGAACATTAACTCTACGTTTGTTGATCCTAGTTCAGGTAGGAAAATTGCAGTCTTTTTTGATCCATGTCATATGATCAAACTGATAAGAAACACATTAGGCGATAAAAAATTAATAATTGATGAGAATGGGGAAAATATAAAGTGGGATTATTTAGTAAAATTAAATGAGTTACAGGATCAGGAGGGCGTTCATTTGGCAAATAAATTAAGAAAATCGCATATATTTTATACAAATCAAAAACTGAAGGTTAAATTAGCCACACAACTTTTTAGCCACTCAGTGGCACATTCTTTGGAATATTGCAATGAAGTTTTACATCTTGAGGAGTTCAAAGAATGTGAGGGAACTGTGAAATTTATCCGACTTATAAACAATTTATTTGACATTCTTAATTCTAGAAATTTAAACAATTCAGATTTTAAGAAAGCAATAAACGCAGAAAATTTTGAAAACATTAATGTATTTTTAAGAGAGCTATCACAATATTTAACGTCACTTAGGATAATTGATGGAACGCTTCTGTGTGAGAGTGGTAGAAAAATGGGTATAATTGGCTTTTTATTTTGCATACAAAGTTTGCAATTTGTTTATAAAACTTTAATTGCCGACAATAATTTTTTGCTGTATTTTCCCACTTACAAAATCAGTCAGGATCATATTGAGCTTTTTTTTGGGCAAATTAGATCCATGGGAGGCTATAACAATAACCCATCAGCAAAGCAATTTAAAAGTGCATATAAAAGGATGATGGTGCATCTTGAATTAAAAGATTCATTTAAAGGAAATTGTATCCCTTTGGAAGCAATTCCTATTCTGTCACCCATTGAGGTAATAAATAAAACTTGTGGGCGAGAACGAATATCTGAAGAACCAGATGAAGACATGAGTCAAATAGATAATTTTGATGACGACACAGTTCTTCAAATATTAGATATGAATATATCAGAGTTTAAGAAAGAAGTCGTGACATATATATCTGGCTATGTAGTAAGGAAAATAACAAAAGCTCTGAGATGCGAAGAATGCGCGGGTGAACTTGTTGGGGAGAGGTCTGCGTTATTAACATCGTTTATAGATCAGAAAGACAAAGGTCAACTCCTCACATACCCATCTGACGATGTAATATCTATTTGCACTATTGCAGAAAAAGTTCTTCAAACATACTTAAATGAATCTGCGGTGATTATAAATGTAAAGGAAATAAACATGCGAATATTAAAAACTATAATAAACCAAAACAGCATATTTAAAAAACTTGAAGTTCACTTTCGAGAACAAAATCTTTTGACTTGCCATTATGGCCATCTAATTAAACTAATATCATCTATGTATGTTTCTATTAGAATACATCATTATAACAAAAATCTATTTGATAAAAGTAGAAGTTTAAGGGCTGTTTATAACAAACTTCTCTTATTTAAGGGCCAATAATTCAGTGTACATTTCAAGTACTCGTATGTCCTTCAAATAATGTTATCGGGAAGTTATTATGTCTTATAATATGACCAATAAATTTTAGCTTCCTCTCGATTTCTTTGAGCAAGCCTCTTTATTCGTTCACCTCTCCTAGCAAACTTTGAAGCGTCTTTCTATCAACCTGCACTGTCTTTGACATTTTTCTTGTCTACATTTCAAAAGCTTATATTGTCTTCATATCCTGCTTAACTACAGCCCAAGTTTCCGCCCCATACATTACCATACTCCATACACGTACGACTTGCATTTGTTCCTCATGGACAGGTTAAAATGTTTATTAGTGAGAACAGTACTTTGGTTATTGAATGCTTATTTTGCCATCGCGATCCTCTTCAGACCTTTCCTACACTTACCATCATCTGTGATAATACTTCCAATCAATTATTTGAAATAATCTAATAAATCAAGCGTCATGTTATAAGATTTAAAAGCTACTTTTGTATTTGTATAGGTATTCAAAATTTGTGAAATGCACACGTAACGCAATCTACATCGATCAAACTTCTAGAAATTTTAACACCCGATACAAAGAACATATTTTTGCATTTAGAAATAACCATGCTGACAAATCTACATTTGCAAAACATATTATTGATACCCAACATAGACCCACAGTAAATAACGGCATAAAACCACAACATTTTTGTCATGACAAGTGTAAACTAGACTTGTTTTAAGCTTTAGAAGTAAAAAAGCATATACACGACAATATTTAGGATTTCTGAGATATTCTTCTTCCTAATTAAATAAATCAGACAACATAAATCTAACTATTTTTTCCAAAAAGTTGTTATAAGACATGATGTGTGTCGATATTTTCATTGTATAGTCTGCTTTATTAATGTGTTTGTTTAGTTATTTTATTGTTGTAATTGTTATTATAGTTATTACTGTTATAGGTTTCTTCTATCTTTATGTTAAATATTGATATACATCACGTAGACATTTTAAAGGCGTCATCCGTCATTTTGTTTTATTTTATTTTCACTTTTAAAGATTTTTTTGATTATAACATCATAAAATAGCAACAGATCTTTATTTGTAATTGTCATGATTTCGTATTAATTCAAATTTTTTCTGTCTGAGGATACTATCAAGCAGCAAAACCAGTAACAGAGACGTTGAAGAACATCTAGAATTCAGAAGGGCCACTTGCTCCAGTTAGCTTACGCGCTGGCTACGTCCTTCACCTACAAAAACGAAAACCAACAGTGAAGCCAGAGAAGTAGTCTCCAAGTCTGTATGAAGTATGGACCAGTTTCATGAAGTAAGGGCAACAGCAATCAATGAAATTAATCTCTATTTCTTTAAAAAAGACAAGGAATGTTAACATTAATTTGTAAACAGTACAATGTACTTTATTTTGTATTTTCTTCTGTTGTTGAAATAAAAACTATTATTATTTATCTAACCTTTTGAATATAAAACTTTATCCAATATATTCATCCAACAATTTATCCAACCAATAACCCAAAAAATATTTCACTGATTTGGAGAAAATTTTGGAATTACGCTTATTTTGCTAATGGCTTGGATGAGTTCGTTCATCAGATCTTAACACATAGTTTTTCCTAACAAAAAATTAAATATATTTTTTTAAACGCAATAGCTTTCAAATTGTTTAAGTGATTGGAACGAAAATTTACAACTTAAAAGAACATACAGAGATGTGGTTGTGTACCAATTTTCAAGTCTTTTGATCAAAGAAAAATGAAGTTATTCGAAATTAATAATAAAATAATCCTCGACATCACTTCAAATTCTGTAATGCAATATCTACAATGTTGGACAAAGGCAGAGCAATACAGCACCTGTACTGTTATGCTATTTAAATAAATTGTAGATAAAATCTAAACAATGGAAGTTACAACCATTGCCAGATGTCAAGATGTTGCTGACCAGGATTGCCCGATCTTCAGAAATTTCATGTAGTTAAACCTTTCATGTATAAACATATGAAATTTTTACAACTTCTGATAATAAAGAAAACATTTTATAAAATTTAATTTTATCAGTCAGTTAAAAAATACTGTATTTAATACCTGCAAATTTCGAATTACCCATTTCTCATGATTTTTAACTTAGGTATCCCTCCGATCATAATTTACTCTGTCCGACAACTTTGTTAGACTGCGTCTGTGCTGAAGCTCAGCTGTCATTTGTCATTGTGTGGTAGTGTTATTTATTGACAATATCAAATTGGAAATTTAGGACAGTAGAAACAGACACCATAAACAAAGAAGAAATTGGAAATTTAGCCTCTAGTGTAGGTTTTTGACATGATACCATTACTAGAGAGATATGATAATGTGGCAGCATAATAATATTATGCTAATGCTGTGGTACAGTCAGTTTGGCGTTTCATCACATCTCGTAACACACCAGCTGTTGTGTGCATACAGTTAGATGTAATTTTGTATTATCAGAATACTACTGTAACATGATGAAATCAAGTTTATAACTGTTAACATACTGTAAATAATTTCTCCACTTTTCAAGTTTGTGTTGCTGCAATGTTAATTAAGGGTTCCCTTAATTATATGCTTATTGTGCTTATAAATGTAATATAAAAATAAATGAAAATGCAAGTGAACCTATTTAATTTAGCTCTGTATTCTACATTATCTGAAAAAGACATTATAGGCGACGAAGTAGAATGTAATTTCGGTAAATTTGCAGTTGACTGCATGAGGGTTTTAGATATTTTTTTCCAGCAACATGCTTAGAACCTTCCTCGGCCACAAGGCAAATTTTCTGGCAAACAACCCCCAAGAAAATTAAGGGACTTTGAAAACATGCGTTTTTCACATTTTACAGCAATACCTCCTTTAAACCCTGTCTACCCCATATTCGCCCAGGTCCAGCAACCTTCTTGGGGGTTGCTCACAAGAAATTTTTCTTGTGCTTTATGCTTTGAAGGTAGTTGTATGCATGCACAAGGGGAAGGAGAACCCCCCGAATTTTTGGGTGAGGAGCAGAAACCCTCTTCCTCCTGGGGGTTCTTCTCCTGCATGCATACAATCACCCTCAATGCATCAACCAAAGGATTTTTTTTCCAGCTTTCTAGTGTATTTTTCTAGAGTATATTTCCTGTTTATCAATTGCTTTGTTTGAGTTTTGTATCCAAATTACTCTATAAATATATGTCATAGATCATGTTTTTGCTTGTCCTTCTTTACCTTGTTTTACTGTTCCTAATTAAATAAATTAATTTTCATAACTTTTAATATAAGGCTAAATCTTACAGCTTATATAAATATATTATTTAATATTGTTATGAAAATTCACTATCATAACGCACTTGCTGCGTTCCGAACCTTTTTAGGTTACCTATTTATACAAAAGCTTAAGAAATTCATGAATAAGCATTACATTTCAATGATTGAATAATTTCAGTTTTATTTCTAACCAAACTAAAAATTCCTAAATACGTCCCTGACGTTTCTCCCACTCAAGTCACCGAACTCCGCCCAGTTTGGAAAAGTGTACAGGCTTCTTGTATTGCAAAACTGCACCTTTGTTACCTCTATCCCTTACAACCTCTTTGGCTTAACCTAATAGCCAACTTGCCTATTTCTTAGTTGTAAAATAAATAAATAAAAATTTTCATATGTGGTCAGCTGTGATCACTACAAACAATAATACTGGTCGTTTTCAAAATGTTAACCAATAAGACACGAGTTGTAGGGGCACGTGATCATATTTTTACAGAACATGCGTAGGCATATATAAGAATAGAAACACATTTGCCAACATCATAATAACAATGGACGAATTCACCAGGCACCAAAACAAAACTGTCAGCAGCCATATTGTTAACCTTTCGTCAACATTTTTGATTGACATAACAATGCAGCTACTGGCAGGGTTGACGCCTGGTAAATTCGCTCAATATACCAACAGCACAACATAAACAAATAAAAAATAGAATTAAAAAAAAAAGTAAAATAAAAACGGCAACTATATGGTACACAGATTCCGAAATTGCAATTCCATTGGATGCACAGTTAAACACGTGTTTTTTCTTAGTTGTCGCAAGTTTACGGGGAAAAAATGTATATTCAAATACAAAAAATAAGTACCTTCTCAATTAAAAAAAAACTGGGGTCAAAAGAAACTAACATAAAATAGTATTAGAATCTAATCCTGTTTATAAAGCTTTAAACATTCTACATATCAAGGTAAAGCTTCACTTTAAGCAGGCTACCATCGAATAATTCGCTGTTAGCATTTTAGATATATTTAGAAACAGAATAAATAAGATACCTAATATAACTCATGATCTAATGACTTAGAAGAGATATGATATTGCGCATATGCCCCGCCCTCTCCTATGACGTCACGTGGTGAGTAACGTTATAGAAGTCAAACTACACACTTAAACAAAGTCATTCGCAAACAAGAAGTTTCTATACGTCAGTTTAATGCGGTTGAAGTTACGCCTATATTGTCTTTTTCAGATAATATAGATCGCAGCACTAAATTTAGTCTATTTCATTTTTATTATTTTCAACTGTACGCACCTAAATATTAGTAAAATACGTAATTTGTTAAGGGGTTGTGATGAAACGTCAAACCCCACTGCACGACAGCATATTATTGTTGCACTGGACCTAAAAATAGGTAGTCGGAATATCATATCTCTCGTTATTTGTATCATAAATATGACTCACCTTTCTATTTTTTCACTTTACTAATTTATAAAATATACACTTGAACTCTTGGTACACACTCAAGGGAGAGCACTAAACTAATTTTAGGAAACTTAAATTGCAAGGAAAAGGAGAGCCAAAGCTAAACCAAACTCACTCTTTCTGACTCGAAAGTTGACTAGACCATAAACCTGTTACTTTAAAACTAAACGATAACGATAACTGGACTCATGAAGTGAATGAAGAACTCGAACAGACTGCTTATGGCTTATACTTAAACGTTCGTTAAACGCTTGACCACTGTGGCCAACAAAACAAATAAAACAGGTGAATACTGAATACCTGCGATTGGTTATTTGAATGGCGTGACGTGACGACAGGAAGCGTTGCCAACACCGCATAGGATGGTGACATTCCACGCGTTCAGCCAACAACTGTCAAGGCCTGCGTCCAAGACAGCTAAAATTTATATCAAGCAACTACATGCGATCGATTAAAATGCTGAATTTTATCAGCGACAAACTACTTGCAAGCCTAACAGCCGCTTTATTTTTGCGCTTGTTTACTTTTTACAGCTTACTAAACTAAAATAATTAAAGAATTAATATAAATATTCCAATTACAGACATTAACCTTACTATGGCAATAAAATGAAGCTCGAGAGTTAATAACTGAAAGCTACATTATGTTGAGTTTAACCGTTTGTTAAAGATTTAATCGCGCTTTGTGAAACTGGGCTATATCGTGTTTTCTATTTTTGCGATAATTACCTTTATTTGTTAAACATGCCTTACATAATTATTTCCACTTATTTGGATAATAGGGAAAAAATAACTAATGCATCTGGTAGTAACAGTATCAGCATTTTTATTGATTGTCTCCGTACGAAAGACGATATTTGTTACGTCCCCTGTATCAAATTTATTATCATGGGTCTCAAGCCTCAATAAAGTTCTTTACGATTAACAAAATCTGGGCACAAAATGAGATAGGTACTCTCTGAGCTACGTTAATAGCTCCACCCTTTTTACTATCGATGATTTCGTAGATTAGTTGTTTAATTTTTTTACCATACAAATAGCCATAGAAATAATCTTGTGGGGTTTGACCAATAAAGGCTCTTAGATAAGTACACTTGGAGAGCCCAAATCACCACAACACATTTTAAAAAGACCTGACGATCGTTTCACTAACCAAGTTAGCGTCATCAGAGGATGAAACATTCTGTTAAAGGCTCTTAGCCTAAAAATGTGCGAAATAAAATTATTTACATTGTAGCAATGTCTAATAGGGCCCTGTTTCTTGGTTTAATTTAAGAAATATTGTAAATCGAGTGCTTACACCACACTTAAGATTATAATTTAGCGACATTTTGATTTTATATTTTACGCAAAATAATGTTGTTTTTTAGGTTATTATATAGTCAGTAAAAAAATGTTTGCGTGTGTAAGAAATTAGGCGGTAGAACCTATATGTTCCGTTGTTGATTTAAATGCACAAGTTAATGGAATAAACGACATATGTCTTCTAACTACTAAGATATCCGAGCGGTAAATTCAAGCAGAATTAAAAAGACTTCGATATGAACAGTTTTTGTATGCTGTGTGGCGTTTCCATCACACATCCTAGTTAGGAATAATTGTCTTAGCGAGAGTCAACGGTTCTATGACGTAGCCGGGTTCACAAGGCGCCAATATAGGTGAATAGCTGTGTAAGCATAGACGTTCAACAGTCCCGCATCGTTTCTGCTGAAACCCAGCTGTTGCCGATTTTGACAAAGCAAATGACAGACAGCCCTCTATTTTTAGTGAATTTTAATTTTAAAAAATTCACTCATAGAGAGGTATCGATGGTGAGACTTTGCAAAATTTTTTTCAAATGAGCGCGAATTAGGACCGCTAGAACCCACATCCGAGGTCAGTTTCAATTTATATATATATATATATATATATATATATATATATATATATATATATATATATATATATATATATATATATATATATATATATATATATATATGTGTGTGTGTATGTATCCAACAGATAACTCAAAAAATAATTAGCCGATTTCGATGAAACACGGTAAGTGTCTTTCTTTTATTAATGGCTTGGATGAGTTCGTTAGCCAGGAAAATCGAACAAGGTTTTCCGGGAAAATTTTGAGTTTTCTTTTGAAAAAAATTTTTTTCTCCGAAAGTTACAGAGCAATTTTAATGAAATTTGGTGGATACGTTACATTGGGAAAGGCCTTACCACATGCCAAAATTCAACTTTCTAAGTTTATAGAAAATTAAGTTTTTCAGATTTTGAGTTTTCTTTCGAAAAAAAATTTTGTTCTCCAAAAATTACAAAGCTACTTTAATGACATTTGGCGGATATGACTACATACGAAAATTCAACTTTCTAAGTTTATCGAAAATTGAGTTATCCATAAGTTTGAAGCATTTAATAAAAATTCACTACCATAACGCACTTGCTGCGTCCCGAACTTTTTATTGACCTCGAAGTGTTAAGTGAACAAGACATTTTCGTCTGGTTTATGCAACGAGGGTAGTTGTATGCACACGAGAGGGGAAGGAAAATCCCCATGACGAAGCAGCTCCACCTGCAACAAGGGGGCCCGGGCTGCTTAATCGTGGGGATTTTCCTTCCCTTCTCGCGTGCATACAACCGCCCTCGTTGGATAAACCACAAGAAAAATTTCTTGTTCATACCCCCCCCAAGGAATTTACGGGACCTGGGGGAATAGGGGTGCTGTGCGGGATAGGCAGGGTTTAAGGGTGATATGGCTTCAAGATGTGAAAAAGACAGCTTTCAATCCATTTTCTTCACAATATCTGCTTATATTTACTTTTTACTATATGACTCCGCCCAGCACCCCTCTTCACTCCTGGTCACGTAACTTCCTTGGGGGGTGAGAACAAGAAATTTTTCTTGTGGGCTGTGCATCCAGGGGGGGGGGTACCAGGCATGTTTCTGCAAACATTTTTTTGAAAAGCGTTCGGAAGCTAATCTGCAAATCTACCAAAATTTCGATAATTACAACAGGCCTCGTTGTGTGTATTCAATTCTCAAATTGTTATGCTTATAATTTAATTTAATTTTTTTTAATACTTTATTAGTTCCATAAATACCCTATTGGGTGTAGAACATGTCATTTGCAAATATAAAATAAATATAAACATCTATACACACATATATAACAATATAACAAACAATAACAAATGTATACACTAAATCTAAACATAAAATAAAATATCGTCAATGCAGTATTAATTCGATAATACAAAAACTTACAGACTTAACAAAGCAGCCACACACCCGCATATACACCCCACAAATATTGTATTAACCCCCTCAGAGAAAGCATGCAATGGTGAATGTTGCCATGCTAAAGTGACAACTATTAATCTTGATCTTGGAGTGGTGGCCATATGTCTCCGTCTCTGAAGAATTCATTGCAGGAATAGTAACACTTTCTCAGTAGAATATCCGTTAGTTCTTTTTTCAGTGTTTTTTCGTCCATATTTTTCCAACAGAGAGGTAGGTGATTGAATATTTTTATCATCTGATATTCTGCATTTCTCTGCACTTTTGTTAATGGCGTTTTTGGAAGTAGGAGTTTCTGATTCAATCTGAACCTTGTATGATGCTCAAGCTCAGGCAGGTATTTTGAGAAAAACGACATATTTTGCTTGACAAACAGGACGCATTCCAATATGTATACACAATGTAGGGTCAGTATCTTCTTCTCTATGAAATACTGCCTGCAGGATTCTCGAGGTTTCAGCGCATACATGGACCTGACACAAGACTTCTGCAGTATGAATATGCGGTCCACATCCACAGAGTTTCCCCAGAACACTATGCCATACTTAAGTATATCATACACATACGCATAATAAACCATAACATGTGCCCTCATCCACACTTCTCTGCAGCACTCTTAAGGCATATGAAGAACTAGAGATCTTGGGAGCAATATACTTTGTGTTTCCTCCAGTTCACATTATTGTCTATAATCAGGCCAAGAAACTTGCAGCTTTGTGAAGTCTGCAACTGAGTGTTACCACATTCATTGCTTCTCCTCCAACAGCAGAAAATTTAATTAGCTGTGTTTTTTCAGCATTCATCTTCATTTGATTTACGCTAAACCAAGCGTCAAGGTCTCTCATGACATAAATCATCTTATATTCTAGTTCATCTATCTGTCGCATGCGTAGGATGATCGAAGTGTCATCTGCATATAAGATTGTTTTGTCGAGAGAAGTGTAGACAAGTCATTAATGTAAATTATAAACAGCAGTGGGCCCAGCACTGACCCCTGTGGTACCCCTCTCTTAACTGTCTCTACTGAAGAATAAATGTTTTTACCTGTAGTTATGTGTTTACTACGGATACACTGTTTTCTGTGAGTCAGATATGATTTCATCAACTCCAGCACCGTTCCCCTTACATCAATCATCTCCAACTTTTCATAAAGTATCTGACAGTCTATGCTGTCAAAAGCCTTGGACAGATCCGCGAAAACACCAACAACCTCCTCTCCAAGAGTCATAGTCTGAAGAACCTCTGAAGTGAATTGGTAAATTGCTCTTGTGCTTCTTTCTCTTATGTAAGCATTCTGCAAATCACTAATTATGTTGTATCTTTCAAGATGTTCCACAATTCTGGTGACAATAACTCTCTCGTATACCTTTGCTATAACTGGAGTTAGCATAATAAGTCTGTAATTTGAGGGGTCAGAGGTATCACCCTTTTTGTAAATTAGCACACCAGCCGACATCTTTAGATCATCTGGAAAGGCTCCAGTCATCATACATTCATTGATGGCCTCTGCAAGAGGTGTAGATATAATGTCAGCATTTTCCTTCAATATCTTAATAGGCAGCTCATCAATTCCCACCAACATGATATTCTAGTTGGGGTATATTTCTTAGAGAGAATACTTAATAACGATACTTGGTCGTGCCAAAAGCAGGCAATAAAATTTTATTTGCAGGTACTTTCAACTAAACGGTGGGGGTTTGTCTGTTGATGATTGCTTGTCAACTAATATATAAATATTACTAGTTCTAGTTTTATTCGCTTAGTTTATTCATTACTCTGATGATGCTAATGTTATTAGTGAAACAATCGTCAGGTCTTTAAAAATTTGTTGTAGTGAATTGGGTTCTCCAATGTGTACTTATCAGTGCTCAATGTTCCAATCTTCGCTCCAAGTGTACCGTAAGATGGGGCTACTTGAGACGATTTTGTGACAATTTCCTAATAACCAAGTTAATTGCAATCGGATCGATTTTATTTTCTGTTACAATAATCTAAAAAGTATACAGAAACAGAAAACTACTCCAACTTTTCATACATACATCAATTTCGATTTTTTTTCCATTTTATGGTGTCTCAAGTTACCCTTATTGTGGGGCAACTTGAGACAGAGGTTTTTTATCATGAAAAAACATATACTGGCTCAAGGTATCCATTGTAGGGGTTACTTGAGACACTTATTTTATATAAAAAAAATGTAAATTCAAGAAAACGATATTTAAATAAAAAATATAGACTTATTTAATGATGTGAAAATAAAAACTTTATTCTTAGTGATTCTATGGTAACAAAATAAACATGTAACATTGCATAACATTGCACAAGTTGTAAAAACCATAAAAAAGCTACAGTACAATATCATTTTCGAAAATATGACGTCCTCGGTTTATATCAGGGTCCTTTAATCTGCATACCACTTGATTTATGTTTATTTCAGTAATATCACGAACTTGGGGAAATATAAAGATGTCTTTCTTTTCTTTGTAGTTTCGTAGACAGTCCACTTGTATTTCACTTTTTTTCATACATAATATTTTGCAAACAAAAAATTTCTCTACTTCCTTTTTTGTACCTTTGCTGTAAATAAATCTGGCTTTAATGAACATGCCGTTTTCTAAAATGTCAACCGGCAATTCAACACTAGTTGCTGCCTCGTCTTCACTTTCAGAATTAGCAATAGAAATATCTTTATCTTCAGCCTCCATTAAATTGTCTCGTGTGTTTTGACCAGGGTCAGCACTGCTGCTGTCTTCAGAAATTAAAGCGGTAAGCGACACAGATTGTCCTGGCATAATATTTAGCTTTTTCCTTTTCTTTGCTGGTTGATCGGGACCATTATCAGATTTTTGATTGGTAGAACAGCGTTTTACTATTTTTTCAAATGCATTTTCCATGGCTTCATTATTTATTTCTGGAGTAACTTTTTTATAATATTTTAGATTTTTCAGAACTTCTTCACTATTCAATGGATATATACCCGTAGCCCTAAACCCCGACCTTATATTCTTTTCCATATTTTCTTCCATATTCTCAAGTGTTTTTTTCAAAAGGCTTGGAAATACACTTTTAGGAACACAGCCACGATTTTTAATTTTCCACTCTAATAAAGTTTGCCTCCACTTTATTTTTAGTGGCCGGAAAAAAGAAACGTCTAGCGGTTGAGTAAGGTGGGTTGTGTTGGGAGGAAGGAGAATGAACATGATATTATTTTTTTCACATTCCTCTATAACTCTCAGCGAAATGTGAGACGCTAAATTGTCTCCGATAATACACTTCTTACCCTCACATTTTTTAAAATACGGCACAGCAATCTTCAAAAACCAATCTTGATAAATTTCAGCATCAAACCAGCCAGAGGTTGAGCGATTATAATGGGCTCCTTTTGGCCCACCCTCTACCCACTCAGTATATAAGTTCTTGGACTTATAAACCACGTAAGGGGGCAATGCCACACCTGCTGCGCTCACACAAAACATGATCGATGTAGAACTTTTTGAGAAGTCTATGGCTCTACTAGGATGCTTGGCTCCTCGACGAACCACTACTCTTGTTTGGCCGGGATCATCCGTTAAATTGGTCTCATCATAATTTAATAAATTTTCTGGCTTCATGTCTCTCAATTCTACTTCCAGCTTGTCAAAATATTCAGTTATACTAGCTGCAGTGATGTTGCTACGTACTCTCTTTACATTCTGACACAATCTGACTGATAAATCCCTGTGTCTTTTAAGAAAGGACTTAATCCAGTCATAACCAGGCAAATTACGCTTGAAACGTTTTTCAGTTACACCTTTCCGATTTAGGTATTCTTGCACAAAAAGTCGAATATCTAATTCTGACAAGGGAAAATCCCACTGTGCCGCTGTAAAAATGGCTCGAACAACGGCTTCTTCCTCTTCCTTTGACAGACAAGGTTGTCTGCCAAAACTTAATGGGTGCCTCCCACGCATTTTGCGACTTAACGTCGACCTCGATACCCCATAGCGGTCTTCGGCCTCCCTTAAACTAAGGGTGCCATTCGCCACATCTAAAAGGGCGTTATCTAGAGTTTCTTCATTGTAGTTGGCGTATCTTTTCTTTGCTCCTACCTTTTTTTTATATGCACGCACCATGTCTCAAGTTAACCTAAAAATGTCACCTTTTTATAAAATGTGATAGTGCAGCAATAATATTCAACATTTTTTTTTTTTGATATGCTAATCTCTACTCCGCATTTGAACTTAGAATCGGGATTTTCAGTTTTTTTAAATCTTCAGTATTTATATACTTACAGCTGAGACTCTACGGACATATGAATTCTTATAAAATTGTCTTATTATTCTTGCTCACTTTTTTAGTGAAAATAAATAAAAATTTGCCATAATTCAAACAGAAACATAACCTAATGAGTCTTACCGACGAAATGACATTCGATGGAAATTCATATTCAACTACTACCTGTAATAAACAGACCTACTGTCAGAGTAGGCAGAATATCTCAAGTTACCCTACTGTCTCAAGTAGCCCCATCTTACGGTATAGTTTTTCAATTTTGCATATAAAAAATGTTTGGGACATAATGATATTCAAAATGTTTTCAAATAAGGAATACTTAACATTTTTATATTTTTTATTTTATAAAGATATATCTAATATTTTAAAGAGCTTACATGAACAAACAATATATATATATATATATATATATATATATATATATATATATATATATATATATATATATATATATATATATATATATATATATATATACACACACACTAAAGGAGACCACCAACTAAACCAGAACTAGATCCAAAATTATTTCTATTTCCCTTAGGGTTTCCACTTGGCATTAAATTTCTACCAAAGATACTCCCTAGACCCAGATCTGCATTGTCCTTTGTCTGCTTCTGTAAACTTTTTGGATTTATTTCGCCAGCTGGTTTTATATTCTTTCCAGTAATACTTCCCATGCCAGGTTCCTGACCATTTGAAGCAGTGTTACTCATAATTTTTCCACCTAATATATCTTTACCCATAATGTTAGTTTTCCCTAAATCAGTTAATTTACCAAGTCCATTAACGGTACCACCGTTATTTCCATTACCAAAAATACTGGAAATCTGTAACTTTCCTAAGAAGCTGCAACTTTGAGATTTCAAACGATCTGCTAAACCCAGCCATAAGCCCATCTCACAATATTTAAACCCATTAACTACTTTAGGTTTCGGTTTAATTTGAATAAAATTATTGTCTTTAGTAGAGAAAGGATTTACAAAATCTTTTCCAATGCTAACTTTTCCATATCGAGCAAAGTCTGCAATCATCTTTGTATAGACGTTACGCACCTCAACATCTTCTTCGGTAAGCTGGTCTTCATTGGAATCTAAAGGGTTTCCATATATGTCATGGGCATCAAAAAGATATGCAAGGTCATCTCCGTGGCAAACCGTACCATTTAGGTCATCTGGAATTTTAAAAATTGAAATGGTTATCAAAATTTTAATTAGCAGATAATTTACCTTCAGGGGGCTTGCTGCCTACTAGCGGAAGACCCCTTAGAAATGAATAACCTTTTTTTGCTTTTCCACTATGTTCGAAGCTGTATAAAAATGCAGGTGTGCCTGATTTCGACCATAGATCCGCCGTTAAAAATGCAGGCAAGTTAAATAGTGCATCAGCTAAAAAAAAGGAAGGCAATAAAAACAATACTTTAAGGAACTGCAGCATTTTAACCACGAATTTCACAATAGCGGTAACTGGCATATAATGGGACAATTTTCTAGCAAATCAAAAGGCAAAAAGTTAATGATTAAACTAATTTTGTTCTACTGCTGTCATATAGGAATACTTTTACCATATTTCTGGAAAACATAAAGTTAAATGTACACAATAATATGCCATATACAACTGACACAATATTATATCAAATATTCCTACGAAAACATAGTTTAGTTACCAAGTGTCAATACGGTTTCCGGAGTGGTTTATCCACGGAGGAAGCTACTAGTGATATAATACAACATCTTCACGAGGCTTTAGATAAGGGTATGCACGTGGTAGCTGTCATGTTCGACGTATCGCGCGCGTTTGACACGCTTAATCTGGGTTATGTAAGCGAAAAATTGCGAAGCCTGGGTATACGTGGACTGGCAAATGACTGGGTTTTGTCATTTTTGACTGATAGATGGATGGTGGTTTCGGTTGGGGGCACTTTTTTGGATTCATGCGATAAATATGGGCACTCCATAGGGTAGTATTTTGGGTCCGTTGCTGTTTGTTTTATATGTGAATGACCTGCCCGACTACATAAAGGCGGGTAGGGTGTTCATGTACGCGGACGACACAACCGTGGCTGTGTCTGGTCGTGATGGTGACGAGGTAAGTCAAAAGGTAAACACTTTAATATGACAGTTTGGTGAGTGGTGCAAAGCAAACCACCTAATCATAAACCATGATAAAACATCATTCGTAGAGATCAGGAGTTGCCACCAACTGCCTCTTATTCTGCAGCTTGAGGATGATATGCACTGCTGTGCTATGGGGGGAAGGTTCCTTGGGGTCACGGTTGATCAGCACTTGTCCTGGAAGTCGCATGGTAATTACGTCTGTGGCAGGCTTAAATCGGCGTATTTTATGATATATAATCTTAAGAACTCTCTACGTGACACACATTTGCTTTCTGTCTACTATTCAGAGGTGTATCCATTGCTGTTATACGGCATTGTTGTCTGGGGTCGGTCCGTAGATGTTAACACGGTTTTCGTGCTTCAGAAGAGAATACTGAGGGCAATTTTTGATATGCACAACCTCGAGTCATGCCGAGAACTTTTTAAGCAAACGAAATTTACCTTTATAAGGTACTGAGTTTCATTTATAGCAAGAAACATATGTTGCCAAGACATTCAGACAATCACTCGTATTCCACTAGGCACTGCAGTCACATTAATTAAAATTCAAAGAATGGCATACAAGAAATCCCCTGTGTATGCGGGTAGTGTTTTGTACAATTTGCTTCTGGAAAGTGTAAAATCCACTGGAAACATAAGCACTTTTAAAGCCGGTTTAAAAAATATTTAAGTGAGCGATCATTTTATGCAGTTAATGAGTTTGTTTGGTGCTCTGTGAGGTAGATGATTTAATTGGAATTTTTTGATGTCTTTGTACTTGATTGTTTTGTTGTTTAATATTGTACATGTATATTTTTATTATATTGCAGTCTATATAAGTGTATACAGATGTTTGTATCTCACTGTTTTAAGTGTTGTGGTTTTTTTTTTCACATTGTGCACTTTTATCTTTGTTTTTTTTTTGTAACTGAACAGCATAATTGTTTTTATATTATACTGTATTATATATTGTATGTTCATGTTATATTGTTTATATCTATTGTGACGGAGCTTATCCATGTATTGTGGCAAGAAGGCGAAAATAAATTATCTATCTATCTATCTATGCCCCTGCATATACCATATACTGTTGATACCTAGAGGGGGAACTGTAGTTTTTATCATGTTACATATTGGGAGAACTGTAAAACCAAATCGATAGCAAATGTCTTCGTGAAAATGAAGTCAGCACGTGTGACATGAAAAACAAGACGCTTTATTTAAGCTATATTACCCTAATCTTAACTACACTTTCTTTTATTACAGCATTACTTCTTTGTCCCAGAATATACCAGTTACCCTACTTCTTTTACACATACTTATTCATACCTGTAGCATCTGCAATTTTTCCAAGTTCTTCCAAGACGTTACCTGTGGTGCTTTTTACGTAGTTTCTTACTTGTGAAGGATCGAAATTGCCTAAGTTTCCTAGCAAAGCAGCTGCACCAAGACCATCTAGCTTATCTCTAATAAAGTTTTTAAAGGATACAGTATCTTGTAAACCTTTTATAACAACTTCTTCTAAAAAGTCTGGTACAGTTTTTAATTTATTGATTATTTCGTCTTTGTACTGAACTGGAAAACAGAAAAGTCAAAACATTATTTGCCTAATTTCTTTGACATATTACAAAACTTTTCTATTATAACATATTTAATTTTTGATATTTATAATAATAATATCAATAACAACATGACTATTAATAAAACGATACAATACACATATCTTTTCAAAAATAGATAGCATTGTTGAAGTTGAAGTCTAGTAAATTGTTACACTGCTTAACGCACAAAGTAGGAATACAAATAGCTAAAAAGTCTGGACGCAGCAAGGGCATCATGGAAGTGAATTTTCATAAAAATATTTTTAATAGCATATATGTCTCTCTAATGCAAGCAGGCATCAATTTGGTTATCAGTATAACCTATATAGTGAAAACAATGTACCATATTTTATTAAAATAACTTATTGTTTGAAAATGTACAAAAATTTTCCGAAAATAAACTTTAAATGTTTCCGAGAAACTGGTTTCCTAGCCAACAAACCTTAGGTTGAGTTACATAGAGAAATTTGAAGCATTAAATGAAAATTCGCTACCAAAACGCACTTACCGCATCTCGATTCTTGTTCTCACAAATATGCGTCATATTTCAATAAAAAATTCAAAAATGCAATAATATAAGGGTGTTCGAAAAAAAATTTGTAGGGATCACCAACGACTTATGGGCCAGCCTGTGATTGTCGAATTAATTTTATAAGATACAACTCAAGACGCCCTCTGCTTAACGTATACTATTTTTTCTTGTACCATGTATAATAACAGTTATATTGAGCTTTACCATAGAAATGCTTCAGCCTGTATATATGTAAACAGATAAAAACTGAATGTTCACCCGAATATGGATCCTAGGGGGCCTATTTGTGCTCATTTGAAGAAATCTTTTTAGAATTTAAAAGTCGCTGTCTCCTCATTACAAAATTTTTCTCCGAAAATTAGCTAAACATTATAGACCGTTAAACCATAAACTTAACTAAAACTACCGCCAAAGCATCAGAGAAAGGGTCTATTTGAAATGCATTTTCTGTAAATATTTGAGTAGAAAGAAGGACAATGACTGTTGAAGCTGAAACTGGCAAAACACTCTTCTTGCGACATTTTCTTTAGATAATCCATATTTGTTTCAGGTTCTTTGCCTAAACGTTCCCGATTTTGACGTTTCAAATCGTGACTTTGACGTTTTGAGGTAAACCCCAAATTATTTTTCTTTAAATGCCCATAACTTTTTCGTCTTTAAACTTACAGACCTATATTTTTGTATATGGTTCACCCTTTATAATAGAAATACGCGTACCAAATTTGGTTGCCCTTACTTTGTTATTTCCGGAGATATAAATTTTGCCGGGAAAACCTGGGCCGATTTTCCTGGCTAACGAACTTATCCAAGCCACTTGCAAAAGGAAGGTACTCACCAAAATTGATCAGATCAAAAGCGGCCCGTTATTTTTTTAATTATCGGTGTGAATATATATATATATATATATATATATATATATATATATATATATATATATATATATATATATATATATATATATGCATCATACTTGTCTGAGAGGTCTCATTTTGTTTGGTATTCTGGATGTTCTTCAGTTGAGTTCCCTGTTAGATCTGGTGTTCCTCAGGGTTCTGTTCTTGGGCCTCTCCTTTTCAACATTTTTATCAACGATATGGATGATGTCTTAACTATTCCTAGACTTTTCTACGCTGATGACCTTAAGATTTTTCTTTCTATATCATCCATTTCAGATTGTACCATGATTCAAAAGAATATTGATGTTATTCTTCATTGGTGCAACTCTAATAAGTTATTCTTGAATGCCTAAAAATGTAAGGTCATGTCTTTCACTAATAAAGTTAACCCTATTCTGTTTGGTTATGTCACTGGTAACCACCATCTTGAGCGTGTTTTAAATATTAGAGACCTTGGTGTAATTTATGACCCCCACCTTCGTTTTAATCTCCATGTTGCTTATGTTTTGTCAGTATCAATGAAAATCTTGGGCTTTATTATCAGAAACACCAAACAGTTCTCAACTAGTGACACACTAATTATACTGTACAATTCTTTATTACGTTCTAGACTTGAATTTGCAAGTTTATGCTGGTTTCCACTTTATGAGTGTCAACTGCATTTGTTAGAATCTATTCAGCGAAGATTTCTGAAATATCTGGTCTACTTCGAAGAAAGACAGTATCCTCCACGTGGCATCTCCCAAGAAATTCTCCTTAGTAGATTCAACCTTATGTCTCTTGATAAAAGAAGAATTATCATGGGACTCTCATTCTTGTACAAACTGATTCATGGGTTTGTTGACTCTCCGGAGCTTCTTTCTTTGTTACCTTTCCGGGCACCCCAATTTCCTCACCATACCCGTTGTACGGACACCTTCTCCCTTCCTACGCCCAGAACTAATATTCTAGTAAAATCTCCAGTTTATTTTATGTGTTCTAACTACAATAAAATACCCCTTGACGTCTTTATGGATTTTGGTAGTACAAGAGCCTTCGAAAAGCAGCTTATAGAGTTAACTCTCTCTTAAATTTTTCTAGATTTTGTATTATTTAGTGTTAGATGTAGATTTATCCATGTAATTGGGCCTTTGGCCTGTCTTGGATTTTTGAATTAAAAAAAAATATATATATATATATATATATATATATATATATATATATATATATATATATATATATATATATATATATATATATATATATATATATACAAACTGAACCCAGATATGTGTTCTAAGGGGCCTAATTAGCACTCGTTCGAATAAATTTTTTAAAATTCAAAAGTCGGGATCTCCCCATTAGAGAATTTTTTAAAAGAAAATTCGCTAAAAAGTAGCACAATCAAGATGCTTTAAATTAAAAATGAAATAACAATAAGCATTTTGAACTTCTTGGATATGATTTTTGTTTACCGTATCAGGACAAGGTGAGTAAGTTTTTACATTACAATATTGTAGTTCAAAAATATCAAAAACGTTCGGGACTCAGTGCGTTATGGTAGTGAATTTTTATGAAATGCTTCAAACTTGAATAACTCAATTTTTTATAAACTTAGAAAGTTGAATTTTGGTACGCAGTAAGGTCTCTCTCAAGGCAACATGTGTAGTAAATTTCATTGAAACTGATTTGTAATTTTCGGAAAGAAAAATTTTTTTTAGAAAGAAAACTCAAAATTTTTCCGGAAAACCCTGTCCGATTTTCCTGGCTAACGAACTCATCCAAGCCATTAATAAAAGAAAGGCACATGCTGAGCTTCATCGAAATCGGTTAATTATTTTTTAGTGAATTTTCTTAGAAAAAATTCACTAATGAGGAGATCTCGACTTGAATTTTGAAAAAATTTCTTCAAATGAGCGCGATCTAGGACCCCTAGAACCCATATCCGGGGTCAGTTTCAATTTATATATATATATATATATATATATATATATATATATATATATATATATATATATATATATATATATATATATATGTATCCCGACTTTTGAATTTTAAAAAATTTATTCGAACGAGTGCTAATTAGGCCCCTTAGAACACATATCTGGGTTCAGTTTGTATTATATATATATATATATATATATATATATATATATATATATATATATATATATATATATATATATATATATATATATATATATGTATCACACCGATAACTCAAAAAATAATGGGCCGATTTTGATCAAATTTGGCATGTACTTTTCTTTTGTAAATAGCTTGGATAAGTTCGTTAGTCAGGAAAATCGGACGAGGTTTTCCGGGAAAATTTTGAGTTTTCATTCAAAAAAAATTCTTATCTCAAAAAGTAATTAGCCGATTTTAATAAAATTTGGCATGTACCTTTCTTTTGTAAATATCTTTGACAAGTTTGTTAGTCAGGAAAATCGGACGAGGTTTTCCGGGAAAATTTTGAGTTTTCATTCGAAAAAAAATTTTATCTCAAAGAATAATAGGCCGATTTTGATAAAATTTGGCACATACCTTCCTTTTGTAAATGGCTTTGACAAGTTCGTTAATCAAAAAAATTGGACGAGGTTTTCCGGGGAAATTTTGAGTTTTCATTTGAAAAAAAAATTTATCTTAAAAAATAAAAAATCTATGATAACCAAATTTGGTAGGTAGGTTAAGGATATAAAAAGTAAACTATACACCAAAATTTAGATTTATATCTTACAAGAAAAAAAAAGTTATAAAATATTTTGTGCCAGATCATTTCTATGAAAATTCACTACCATAACGCACTTGCTGCGTCCAGGCTTTTGATTTATTGGATGGATATATATACTAACATATTGATATTTATTTACTAGCTACTTGGTGATAGTGTAGTGATATTATTATCTGTTATTTTGTCATAGACTATTCTTTTACATATGTAACTTTAAATCTTCAATTACCTTCTACTGCTCTCTTTGTTTCGTCCTTCGTAATTCCCGTTAACAGTGGTATTTTTGGGTTATGTTGGGCTGATAAATCTTCAATTGGTTCTCTCTGTATGAAACGTGGTAAAGACCTTCTATCGTCTTCGCCTTCTAATCTGGGTGCAGACGCAGATCGGCCTGACATACTTGTGACAAAACCTCTTTGCTGACGTTGGAAATCTATTTCACGATCACTCTGTAATATTAATAATACAAGCATTTTCATAAAAACCCGCTAATAAATAACTACAGATGCACAATTTCCAAATATTGTGTGTAAAAATTATAAGAAAAGATAAGGGGGCAAAAGGCTAGTAATAGGGAATTTGCATAAAATTTAATCCACATCTATTTCCATTTTTTCATATCTTAATCTTATGATAAACATCTATTATCAAAAATAAATAAGAACTATTTGATTTTAAAGCTTCTATACATGTGTGAAAATCCTGGCTATTTTAAATTTTGTTCCTGTTTAATCTCTAAGATTTTGTCAATTTTGTAAATTTGTGTGTGTGTGTTTTTGTTTCTTTAACGTCGGCCTATTTCCGCGACTATGGCCAATCACCGACGCCAGGGAGCAGTTTCACCTCACTATCCTGGAAATTTTGCCGAACCCCTGCCTTTCTGTAAGGAGAGTAGGGATCTTTAACGTGCCCAACATCGCATAAACGCGGGACCAACGGCTTTACGCCCCCTCCGAAGGGCGGAACGTGCAGACATTCAACTTGCTCAAATACAATGCCAGAACCTCGGTTGATGTTAATGTTACAGTTTGTACTGAAAAAGTGAAAGGAGTACCGTGGGATCGAACCCAGTACCCTTCGGTTCAGAGGCACACGTTCTTACCCCTGAACCACCGAGGTTCTGAATTTTGTAAATTTAAATACATAGTTTTTATTTTGTAATTAGCAAATTTTGTCTGTAAAATATCTAACCTATACATTCTCTTTAATATCTCTTAGTTTTCATAATTAATACAGAAATTTCACGTAGGGAAATACTAATAGATTTTCTTTCTTTGGAACCTCACTCAAGAACTGGCCAGTTAGTTCACAAAAAAACTAGTAATTGATTGACAGATGTCAAGTAACTTACCTAATCATTTGTGTTTATTTTTGAGCGATACCCTAAGTAATTAACAGTAACATTTTAGTAATATACAACTATCTTTATCCCATTGTTTTGGTACATGTACGTAAATTATTAATTTCTTGCTCTTGAGATTCTTGCTACTTATCTGATTGTTCTTTGTGTGCAAGTAATGTTTATCTGAGATTTACCAACCATTTTTATTTCATTTTGTTTGCTATTCCAAATTTAATCTATAGGAATAAACTTATATATTTTGTTATATTAAAATATCTGTTTAATTGAAGATAAACTCCTCCCCAACCTCTCCTTTCTTTTGACATCAGCGCAAATAATTATTCTTACTAACTATTATCTAGATATCTAAATTTCTATGTAACCTAGCACTAGCCTGGAGAGCCCACAAATATAGGACTCTGGGCAGTGCGAAGCAAACAAAGCAAGAGAACGTGAGTATCAAACTATATCCAGATCTGTCAATCTCCTAAAAAGTGCTGCTAATCTTAATAAATTTGATAATCTGATAGATAGCTAGTTTAGGGTAGGGTGTTATAGGCAATTGTGACCTCACCATTGAGCAGATCTATATCCATCTGAGGTCAATCACAATATACCACGGTTCTTGTACTTAAAGCTTTTCTTTGAAGGAGGTAACAATCTTTCGATGCAAGCTTTGTCTTGCCAAAAAGCAGGTGTCTTGTCCTGTCTGCAGCCGGACAGGAACATAGCACGTGCTCTACTGTTTTGTCACTACACAGCCGGAACTCAGTCTCTTGACCGAGGCCATTTCGGTGCATGTGGTGACGCAAGCGGCAGTGTCCTGTATACAGGCCAACTAGGGTTCTCAGTTGTTGTCTGTTTAGCTCTAAAAGTTTTTCGCACTTGACTCTGAAAGGCCATTTATGAAGGCCTTAGAGTGTGCTAATCCTGGCAATTTTTGCCATTTCTGGATTGTCCTTCTATCTGTCCAGGTCTTCAAGGTTCGTTTTGCTGTGCATGATGATATCGCCAGCACAGTTTCTGGTCCGATATAGTCCTCCTGGGCACCACCACTGGCAAGTGCGTCGGCCGCTACATTCCCATCAAGGTCTGAGTGACCTGGTATCTAGGGGAGCGACACCTCATTGCAGCTGCCTGGTTCGTTGAGGGCAGATTTACAGCTCCATGCCGTTTTTGAATTTTAACGTTAGGGACCAAGTGCCTTTATTGCATCTTGGCTATCTGAATATATTTTTATCGATTTGTGTGTGCAACGGTTTTGCGGTGCTTATCATGCCCGCTATCATCAGACAAGCCTGTCTCTGTAACTGTGCCAGTTTGGCCCTCGCGATCCCACAAAGTGCCTTAGGCCACCAAACTATAGCTCCATAGGTTATCATTGGTCTGATAACGACTACATAGAGCCAGTACATCTGTTATGTGCTTGTTCCCCAGTTATTTCCACAGATTATTTGGCATGTCCACAGGGACAGTTTGGCCCCATGGATTACATTCTCTAACTGTATGTTCCAGTTGGGCTTTTTATCTGGAGTAACCCCCAGATATTTCGCCTGATCCATAAATGGAATTGTTTCCACCATAAGAATAGGTGGTTTTAATTTGTCCAACCTTCTTCTTCTGGTAAATGGAACAATGGTGGTTTTGCGGTGGTTCACAGACATCTGCTCCCTCCGGCACCAATCATTCACTACATTTAGTGTCTCTTGAAGAATATTTGAAAGTTCGTCTTCACATTTACCTCTAACCATTATGACAAGATCATCAGCATACGCCTGGACCTCAACCTCCCACAGTTACAGGACAGCCAGCAAACCGTTCACAAAGAGGAACCAAAGCAGAGGGGATAACACTCTTCCTTGAGGGACCCCAGACAGACCTGAAGCTGATAACCTCCCCCTGCAACAAGGTAAAAATGGTCCGATTGTGAAGCATGCTACCGATCCAGCCACAAGTTAGGTTCCACCCCTCTAGCGACAGCAGCTTCGTAGAGGGAGTTAGATAGTGCATTGTTAGATTCTCCTTCAATGTCGAGAAACGCAACCACAAAATACAGATGAAGGAACAATGTTTGACAACTCTCTTATTCGCTGAAGACCAGATAATTAGAGCGAATGATGACAACACCGCAAACTACTTGTTTAGAAAATTAAGCAAAGAATATGAGAAATAGGGTCTAAATATAAACATAGCTAAAACAGAATATCTGAAGATAGGAGATTCACATGAAGAAGACCCAGATCTACAACTGCGTAGACTGAAACAATGTAGCGAATTTAAACACTTGGGAATAGTCTAGTGGCGATCTGATGCTACATGCTTATATAAGAATATAAGAAGGGAAAACTAGGCGAATGGACACTGCATCCGAAGCCAATAAATCCGATAGAAAAAAAAACTTGGGAAGCATTATTTCGGAAGATGGAACAACAAAAAATGATATCAAAAATAGGGCACAACAAGGAAAGAATGCAGTTCATTTACTGAACTCGTTACTCTGGCCAGGTAAAATTAAACTCCAAACCAAAACGACAACCTACACAACTATATCGGAGCCTATTTTAACCTATGGCTGTGAATGCTGGCAGCTTTCAGAGAAAGGGAGAAAGATGATAAAAACTGTGGTCTTCGTAAGAAGATCATGTAATATTTCGAGCATATAATACATCAGAAACGAAGAAATAAGAAGAAAAACGAGGCATGTATTTACAACAGCAGAAAGAGTAGAACCCAGACAGTTAGTATGGTACGGGTCTGTAATGAGAATGGAGGAGGCACGATGGCCAAAGAGAGCTCTGGAGTATACACCACATGGAACGAGAAGAAGAGGAAGACCAACAACGCAATGGATAAAAGGAATTGAGAGAAATATATATCGAGCCATCAAGGTCGAGGACTGGAAGGATAGGTAGAAATGACAATCGAAATGCGGGATGCGGTATAGGCTGTAAGACCCCGTTATATATATATATATATATATATATATATATATATATATATATATATATATATATATATATATAAAATATTCATCACATTGATCAAATAAAGATAATCCTTAATATATTTGACCTATAAAATGAACAAGGAGGTTCTTGAACAAAAGTGAGTTCTGAATCTTTCATAAACATCCAAAACATTTTATAAATTGAACTTTACACTTTAAAAGAACTTATATCACATATCATAATATCCTATACTTTGAAAATAGATCTGGTTAGTTTATCCTTATCGCCCCATGGCGATTTGCAATTTTTTTCTGCGACTTAAAATAATGATAAAATTACTGTGGAAATAGGTCTCATATCCTAAAAATTTTGTAAAACATTTATTATCTTTACAGTTTATTAAATGTTAGTTCATAACCATTGCTTTGTATGATAAGCTGGTATCAATTCATATGCCCAGCTCAGCATTCAGCATAATAGCTGAGTCATCATTCTCATAATTCTTAATTACAAAAAATTAGAAATCGATCAGAAAATATGACAATAATACCTCTATGATACTCTGAGCAGGAACATTCTGTAAGCATCTAATCATTGTATTTACTGAAGTATTGGGGCAACCATTTGACTCTGCAATTTTCCATGCAGTATTTGTTGGTGTATTTTCTACTGCCCAATTTGAAACAGCACTACCAGACATAGCTATTACACCTGCCAATCCTAAAATAAAAAAGGCAAGATGTATATTTATTTATTCATCTATTTATAAAAATGATCAACAGAAACAATTTCCTTTCACATGACATTTAAACTAACACACTATAATCAGAATACTAATACACAATCATCTATACAAAATACAAAATCTAGTTAATAACTCAAGTATGTGACCCAAAGGAGAGGATGTGATTTAGAGAGTCCGCGCTTATGTCAAGAGTTTTAGCAGATCATACTAGTTAATTTAAATGAAATACATGGGGACCCTATCATTAAATTTGACATAGCTTGAGGATAGTCAAAGAAACAAGAACGAGTATTTTGCCGAGGCAGGAGGAAGTTAATCTGACCCTATAAAAACTTCAATGACAGAATTACTCTACGACCAAGTAATGACATCCCGTCGAAATATAGTAGGAAGTTTACTTGCTTGAGTCCTCTAGGCGAGTATGAACCCTTAATTTCAAAATATTGGTACTTGAGAAACTTCCACTGAAACGTTTCTGGACAGGACACATAACGGCTATAATATAGTCTCCACACCAGACAACAAGAGTACTCAAGTCTCAACCCAATGTAAGCATAGTAGAGTTATTCAGAGCCGATAAAACTATTTGTGAAGCACGTTGAAGGAAAGCTGTCAGTGAAATATAACACACAAATCTATCACTGTATCGCTGCATCTGTGTTTAAGGAGCGGAGGATAATGGGGGGGTTTTATCGGGATAACTGTTATAATTTGAACTGCACAGACATGGTAACGATCTAATTTAATAATAAATGAATAAAGTCTCTAACAAAAAAAGTCTCTTAACAACTATCAAACTAAATCTAAAAAAAAATCTCTTAATATTTACAAACACCTCTATATATAGACTTACTACGTCTTAATAATACGTAAACATAATTAGTCAGCATTACTCAATACAGTAAATTAAGTCATATAGTATTGCAAGCTGCCATCAGCAAACTTGCGTATTGTTTCTATAAACATGTGAAGTGATGATGATTTCAATGTCAACGATTACAATATCTATGTGACCTACTTAACTACATAAAATTTACTCTAATTTATGGTAGCGAATTTTCATAGAAATGTTTTTAATTATAAATTTAAATAACATGAAAATATATTTCCACGCCTAGGGACGCCCTCCCGAATAGCTTTCTGTTCCATGAACATATTTTGTCTAAGCAAAAAAGTGGGATTTTTCTTTCTCAAAAACCCATTGCCTTAAATTTAAGATATGTTCATGTTAAGAAGATTCCTACTACACTATGCATGCATCCTAAAGGGCACAGTGGTCCCAAATAAAATAAATCTGTGCATACAATTTAAGGTAATCCACAAACAGCAGTCGGCAGATCGTTTACAAATATAGGAAAGAGAAGAGGTCCCATATTTGACCCCCAAGGTACACATGCTTATAAAATTTATGTAATCTAATATCACCACATACATAACTTTATTTCTTACCTTTTGATATATTTGAGAGGGTAACTAAAAGAGCACCACTTCCTCCAGTGCCTTGACCCATTACAACAATTCTGTAAGGATTTCCTCCAAAGAAACCGATGTAATTTCGTACCCATTGCACTGCTAAAGCCATATCCCATAAGGCAGCATTTCCAGGCAGTTCCTGTGATTCAGACGTCAAAAATCCCAAAGAACCCAGTCGATATTGTATTGTTACAATGATTATACGCTGGGCCACCAAGTGCCTGACCTTAAAAAGCGGAAAATAATTATTTTATTACACACATCACTTTTTACCATGTTCAAAATGTTGATGTTTTGATGAAAGGTGACTGTATTTATAAATTGATTATTTAATACATAGTTACATAACTGATCTCTATTATAGTTTTCAAATCGTAATCTTATTTAGCTCATATAAGGACATTATAACAACTATAGTGAATTTTTATGAAAATATTAGTAGAAACTTGGGCTAGAAGGAAAAATTCCGTACTTATCTCTGAATTTAAGCCACTTTTTTTAACACTTTATATGATATGAAACAAAATTAGACTTACTCCATATTGCGAAGCTGAACCGATTCGATAACCTCCGCCATGAATCCAGACTACCACTGGAAGTCCTGATAAACAGAAAGTTTATAATAATTTTATAAAGTCTCTTAGAACATAGTTAACCTACAAATAAACATTGAGGTAGCGAATTTTCATAAATATCTTTCAAATCACGAAAAATTCCTAAGAAGTAAAAAAAAATTGTATCTCCAAAAACAAATGAAACTTTATACACATGAAGATTTTATTACATACCAAAATTTAATTTTCTAGGTTGGGAAAAATTAAGTTATCAGAATAAAAAAACTATTTTGTGAAAAATTCGCTACTATAACGCACTTTCTGAACTTTCACCAGTGGTTATGTAGGTATTATAAACTATTCGCTCGCGAAAATTTTGCCCTTTTAAATTTGATGTAAAATTTGATTGCTGCGAGCAAATTGAACTCCGTTAAAAGTGCTTGAAAGCACCATACTTTTACTATTAGCCCGTTGCTCTGTAAAACATCAGGTAAATCACATAAATTTTAAATTTCAGCTGCCGCAACATCGCAAAATGGGCATATTTCAAACAAACTGTCTGCAAATACTTTACTAAAATGAAAAACAATAGCTGTTCAAACAGAAATTTGAGACAATGTTAAACACACTTTATAGAATATTTGTTGTCCATAATGTGCATTCGTTTCAGAATCGTTGTTTAAAAATCACCAATCCTGGTGTTTTAAGACGATACTTTGACGTTTCTTCTTCACCTTATGGCAAGTCATAATGTATAGCCGGCATGTTCGCAACAGAGAACTTTATATATCAATCAAAAAGTACTTAAAAAATAAGTTACTGTTAACACAGAGTTTAACTTTACTAGCCTTTTTTCCAATTATTAGTTCTAGATTACAATAATTATTATTTTCCAACAGTCGAGAAACCGGTTACGAGAGCAGTGCGACATTTAAGATTTATAGTTTAAGATTAACTTTTACCTTCCAGTCCTGTTGGTAATTCTGGAGTAAATATGTTTAAAAATAAGCAGTCTTCATCTCCAATAATTTTACCAGTTTGAAAATCAGGTTGAACACATGGTGGTGGAAAAGCTGTTGCATTCACATAACCATTTAGAAAGTACTCCCTTGGTCTCTAAAAACATTAACTGTTTTAGTATTGTATATAATGATTTACATAGACAATTTTCTTTACAAATTGAGTTTCGTGTTCTAATTTGATTTAACCCTAGAACAGCACAGTTATTTTATGTCACAGAGAGGATGTGTCATGACAAATGGTCGGTAGAAATAACTCAGGAACTAGTTGGACTTCAAATCAGAAATTTTGTACTTTGGGATATCTTTGTTTCATCTACACATATACAATATTAATATAGTAGACACTCGATTTACCGGGAGCTTATTAACTGGAATTAACATATCGATCGTCTACATGGCAGACATATTTACTTAGGATTTAAATATTTCATCAAAAGAATACTTAACAAATGTCCTAACAATACAAGTGAGTTACCAACGGCCGTCAGCAGGTATTTTAGAGCTCGACAAATTCCTGTTACAGGAGTAGCGTGCACGGTAAAAGCCCTGCAGTTTTTTTCAATAACTTAAGTTAAGTAGTGACTTTAATGCTTCTTTTGTTTGGCTAACTCGATTTAAACAGCAACGGCTAACTAGATATAAACAGCAACATGGCATACAGCAAATAAGTGTTCAGAATGAAAAACTGAGCAGTGACCAAAATACAGCGGATCAGTTTAAAGAACACTTTAGCAAATGTATAGAAAAGTCTGGTTTCAGTCCAGAGCCAATTTATAATGCAGACGAAACTGGGTTGTATTGGAAACTTCTATCCACTAAAATGTTTGCTTCTGAAAGCGAAAAAAGTGCACCATACTAGAACATTCCAAAGCAGCGTTTGACAGTATTGTGTTGCAGGAAATCATTTTTTGAAGCCTTAAGTTATTGGAACTGCAAAAAAACCACGTGCTTTATCGAAAATCAATGTCAAACATTTACCAGTGAATTATTAAATAATAAATCTGCCTGGATGGATAGAGATTTTCACTGACTGGTTCAAAAACAAATTAATTCTACAAGTTTGTGCAGAATTATTCATTCTCTTATGACACCAATTTTGGATTCAATTTATATATATATATATATATATATATATATATATATATATATATATATATATATATATATATATATATATATATAAATATAAATATAAATATCTATATATGTATCCATCCGATAACTCAAAAAATAATTAACCGATTTTGATGAAACTCTGCAAGTGCCTTTCTTTTATTAATATCTTGGATGAGTTCGTTATCCAGGAAAATCGGACAGGGTTTTCCAGGAAAATTTTGAGTTTTCTTTTGAAAAAAAAATTTTTTTCCAAAAATTACAAAGCTGCGTTAATGAAATTTACTGGTTATGTTGACTTGGGAGAGACCTTACTACGTACCAAAACTCAACCTTCTAAGTTGATAGAAAATTGAGTTACTAAAATTTTAAATTTTCTTTTGAAAAAATTGTTTTCTCCGAATATTACAAAGTTATTTTAATTAAATTTGGTGGATATCTTGCCTTAGGAAAGACATTACTATATACCAAAACTAAACATTATAAGTTTATAGAAAATTGAGTTATTCAAGTTTGAAGCATTTAATAAAAATTCACTACCATAACGCACTTGCTGCGTCCTGAACATTTATATGTGGAAGCCGGCGATTTACGGCTTAACCGGGAAATCAATTCATCAGAAGAGTATTTTTTCCCGGCCATCCTGGAAAATTGATAGACAACTCTACTTGTCTATTATACCGGTTATACTACCATTGACTTTGCTACTTTAAATATTGATACATTTTTTGATCCTACATAAAATTTTAGACTGAAGGTTCTATAGGATTAATGTTTGTAGTTTTTGACTTATTGACAATTTTGCAGAAATTTTGACAAATGCAAGTTTTTAAATCTTAATATCTAGGCCCCTGGGTAAACGATGCGCTTAAAATTATGTTTAAGAAGCTATCAAACTTATATCAATCAAATGCTTGAAGAAAAATAAACATTTTCAGCAAGGTAGGTGCGAAATTTCAGAAAAAAAAACTTCAAATTTTTTAGATTTTAAACGACAATAACTGACATATTTCAGAAGGAGCAGCCTGTATCCACTCGATTTACTTTCAGCCAATACCAGGGTTTCCTATAGCTAAACTGATGATTTTTCTTGCAAACTGGAAAGGAAGGCGTTTACTAACAGTTTTTCATGTAAAGGTTTAATTTATGCTAGAAGGAACATTGTAGTGGTTAAAAATGAAAACAAAAACAAAAACGTCTGGATGCAGCAAGTGCGCTATGCGTTTTAATAGCAAATGCGAGCAGGTATCAATCTGATTACCAGTATAGCCTATGTAGTAGAAACAATGTACTATATTTTATCAAAATTACTTATTGTTTAAAAATGAACAAAATTTTTTAAAAATAAACTTAAATGTTGGTTTCCTAGCCAACAAGCCTTACATTAATCACAAATTGAGTTATTGAAATGTGAAGGATTTAATGAAAATTTGCTACCAAAACGCACTTACTGCGTCCAGATTTTTTCTTACAAACATGCATCATATTTCGATAAAAAATGCAAAAATGGATTAACGAATTTGTTCTACGAAAATTAGCTAAAAATTATAGACTGTTAAACCATAAACTTAACTAAACATACAACGAAAGCATCAACTTAACTAAACCGACAGCCAAAGCATCAGAGAAAGGGTCTATTTGAAATGAATTTTCTGCAAATATTTTAGTAAAATGAAGGGCAATGACGGTTGAAGCTGAAACTTATGGTTTCGCAGAACACTCTTCTTGCAACATTTTTCACAATCCGTATTTGTTTCACGTTCTTTGCCTAAACATTGCCAATTTTGACGTTTCAATCGCGACTTTGACGTTTTGAGGAAAACTCTTATTTTTTTCTTCAACTGCCCATAACTTTTTTGTCTTTAAACTTAGAGACCTAAATTTTGGTACATGGTTTACTCTTAATATTACAAACACGCCCTTACTTTGTTATTTCCGGAGATATAAATTTTTTAGAAAAAAAAAAAATACAAAATTTTCCAGGAAATCCTAGGCCGTTTTTCCTGGGTAACGAACCTATCTAAGCCACTTGCAAAAGGAAGGTACTCACCAAATGTTATCAAGATCGGTCTATCATTTTTTGAGTTATTGGTGTGATACATATATATATATATATATATATATATATATATATATATATATATATATATATATATATATATATATATATATATATACATATAAAAATTCAAATGTCGGGATCTCCTCATTGGTGAATTTTTTAAAAGAAAATTAACTAAAAAACTAGTGTCAAGTCTTGAAGAAGTAAGTAAAAATCACAAATAATAAAATATTATTTTGGTTTCCAACAGTTCGCTAATTCTGTCAAAATATGCTTGGAATATTCTCGATAGATTCTAATCTTGTTAACAGGTTGGATACCAATAGTGCTAAATAAAATATTTGAACAATCCTTCATTAAATGCTAACCATTTAGTTCAATTAATCCTTGTGTAATGCTTCTTCGTCTCTCGCCTTCATTTAAAGAACGACAATGCCCTTTACTTTGCCCGAAATATAATAATCGAGATTGGTTAAGTCAGTGGATCTTCGTGGCCATCTAAGTGACCCATTATAGGCAATGCAGCAGTCTTCAAACATCCCTTCCAGCAAATAATTTACTTGATTTGTATTGTGCTCTGAAGCTCCATCATGTTGATACTAACAACTCCTGGATTCTAATAAGGGTACATTTTTTATACTTCCTTGGATGTGGGACCTTAAAATCTCTGCATATCCAGCACCAGTTAGATTTCAATCAGAAATATAAAGACAAATACACTGTTGTCTTTGATACTGCAGTAGACATTGAGCTTAACATGATGTTTATTTTTCTGCTCAACTTTATCGATCAAATAGTGAATTAATGATTTATTACTACTTATGAGCATTTGCATGACTGACTGCTTCAAAAATAAAATATTTAATGTGACAGATTTCCTTTTTGTACCTGAAGAGGTGACATCCTAGTGAAGCAGGCATAGTATGTGTTGTGTCCTGATATTGTTAATCCTCACCCTCAATCTCCCCGAGTCCACCCTGTCCATCCTTAGTCGCCCCCCCCCCCATGCCCTCCACAGCAACTAGAGGTGCACAGACGGCATTGGTATCCAAGTGAGAGTTGTCATGGAGCATCGGAATTGTTGTGTTATCAAAAACTGTCATGTGTAAATAGAACTGTCATATATAAAAATATATGAAAAAGATCACAGATTAATAAAATGTCAACAACCGAGAGAAGGCGCTACAAGATAACCCTAGACTCGATCACTTCCTCATCATCCAGCGTCCAGTAAGGTCATGGCAAGACCTGCTGAACAGTGTGTGGTAGCCAGACACGGCATAATAGTTTATATGCTGTGGTCTCACCAAAGTTAACTCTGTCGTCATTCAGCAGTCTGGGAGCATCACAGGAAGATCGCCTGACCCGCGACACGTAGTCAAGTCATCAATACCCACGGTTGCCACCATTGGCACGTGGACAAGTCAGTGAGCCTTGTTGTGGGAAGAACCACTCTTTCTACGAGCGACTGACTTAGAGATCCCTTCAACCGCATCATCGCAATCCACCACGTGCTGATCACCGCAAGCTGCAGAGTCGTCACCTGGAGACGTGAATCACCTTGGTCCTTTGGACAACGCCATCAGGTACCATTGACATCATCCACGTGTTGGTTGCGGCAAACTACCTCTCCAACCGTAAATCACCGTTTTGTTGTATCATTATTAGATCACAACACCCGCATTCACCCTTGTATTTAAATTGGTAACTTTGTAGTATTAAATTGTTATTGTTTTACCACGTGTATTTATTACAAATATGTACCTACAAAGAACAGTTCCTCGGGTCCTTCTAAGCTAGCATTTTCTGAACCGTACAGTATGTGTAAATCTTATATTTATCTGTTTTATTAATTTAAAATGGATTTACATCAAGTATCAGCACTGACATCTCACAAAATTAAGAAATGACCTACCAAAAATCTCTCCCTTTTAGTCGGAGAGTAGGCATAACGTATACCCTTGAAAACATAGTGTGGATAATCTCTACCACCCTCAACTCTGGCATTGTTTCCATTGAACCTCGTATAAACTACTGGATCGTCTGGTGGTGGTGCAGGGGCCGGCACCCCTCCTACTATCCTTTTCACTCTGGCACTTCTCTCGTCACACAATACATGAGAAGTTATGCAAAGGATGCACAGCAAAAAGACTCGCCTAAACATGATGCTGTAAAACACTCAAAAGTTTTCATTAATACCAATCAAGTTGTTTTCATAAAAAAATATATTTCAAATCAAAAATATAGACGATAATTTTAGAGATAATAATAATAGTGTTTATTGTTGCACATTTCTTACAAAACAATACAAATTACAGAAAATTGCAAAAAATACAGGTAATTAAACAAGACAAATAATACTGAACAAAATTAGTTACAATACATAATTGAAACAATCCATTGAAGGCGAACCTTGTTAGTGGAAATATTTAAAATTCGACATTATTGTTTTCTGTTGCGCTTGCTTGACCCTGCCATCAGTCGTACATGTTCCAGGTACATCAGTAACGCCAAAGGCGACGTGCATAATGCCCTTCCCTTTGCAAACATAAATGCAATCAAAAGCACGCACAAGCATAGAGATACACAATCATACACACACGTAAATACACACACACACACAATGGATTCGCCTCTAGGTAGTAATGCTATTCACCGCCTGACTCTTGTCCTGAAGAGCTTGACGGAGTCTAGTCCCCTAATCACAGATGGAATTCTGAAGTAAAATCTCGAGGCAAGGTAAGTCAGCGATCACTGCCCTATAGGTTTCTTGCTTCTTGGTATACTTCCCGAGGTTTCCTTTAACTTTGTGCTCGAAGAATAATCCACCATGTTTAAGATATTTCTATTTTTGAACTGCCATTTCAAAATCGAGCACAAACACAACTGCTTCACGTCAAAATGTTTAGTGTCCCATTATAACTGGTCTGACGAATATAGACGTGGTTTTCCATACATTACTTTCAATATAATTTCTGTATGACTTCCAGACATTGAAGGTGAGTATCTGCGACTCCTCCCCATACCTCAACTCCGTACCTAAGAAGAGCACAGTAGATAATCCGTAAATAATCACGTATAAATACCTTTTTGAGTGTCCTCACGCTAAACAAGATACACCTCAATTGTTTTACAAGGTACTCCATGTGATGGTCCCATGTCAGATGACAATCAATTACAACCCTGAGATACCTTACCGTCTTACAAGATGATATACTATAAGCGCCAGAACCCTGTATTTGATCTATATATTCGTACCCAGGTTGGTTATTTCTCTAACACGAGAATCGAATAAACTTTGTTTTACTATAACTTATAGTGAGCAGTCTGCTGTTAAAAAATGTACAATGTTCTTCACGTCGTTTTCCATTTTTCTTTTCAGGTTGTGCCAATCAGTGTCACTATAAAACACGGCCGTATTACCTGCGAAGCCCACAACTTCTCCCACAGTCTTAACCCTAAATAAATAATTTACGTAGATATTAAATAGTATAGGACCCAGTATCGTACCATGTGGTACTCCACAGAGGAATGGCAGGGGCGCGCTAACAACATGGCCCACTCTAACCATCTGCTGGATGATTTATTAGGTTATCCGGGGTTCCTCTGAAACCTATGATAGATAACTTTAGTATTATGAGAACAAAATGAAGGCACCAAAATAAACAAATAGGTGTCTATTGTATGCAATGGTTTTAAACAGAATCTTCCTAAAAATATATTGTCTCTTGTTGTTAAATTTAAAAAGTCACCAGTAAGTTTTCAAATTATTTTACTTAAAAGTAGCTTTTACTATATCAGTAAGTTGAACGAAAACGTGCAACAATATCTGGTATGAATTTCGCACGGTAGGCTTCAAAATATGCAATAACTGTAATTTCCATGACTTCGCTTACAATGAAATTATTTTTGTCCTTGTTTGGGGTGAAAATTCTCTGCCTCTAAATTTTCGACAGAGTCTTAGAAAATATCACTTAAATGGCTAAATGCGGAGTCGATATAATTCAGCATAGTGTTATTTTGCTCTCAAAGAGGATTTTCTGCACACTAAATTATACACACATTATTTATAAGTGTAAACAATTTTTATTTCCAATTAATAACTGACACAAGCAAAAAAGTTATAAGAAAGATACTTATAGTTAATACTAGACAATATTTGATAGAAAGGATTATCAGTTTTCCAAAGCCTTCTAGATACATGGATCTCTAGCTCTGCGATATATCGCTTATCCTAATGTCATTGTGAGGGTTATGTGGTTTTTATAGTCATCTTAATATTTTAATACATATAATATTTAGAAATTGTAATATCGCAGAGTCGATTACGAGGACATCTTGCTACAAAGCTACAAGCGCATTGAATATTTTCAGGATATATAAAAAATTTCAAAATCGTCCAATAAGCTTTACATCATCCAACAATCTCTGCGTCATCCCACAATCTCTGCATCCATTAAGACACAACATGAAATTCACAAAAATGAATTAACTGCTGCTTATCCCATTTGACAATTAGTTGCAAAAAGTGGTGAAAGGTACAATATTGGAAACACTTAAATAATACAGTTGATAAAAGAATTTGCCTCGACAATAAGATATACTTGAAGCTTTAAAATTGTTGCCCCCTAAGCGACAACACAGTAAAGCAAGAAGAAGAAATGGTAGTTAAATGTTAAAAATAAACTTATAGGTATTCTCCAAAACTCTCCATTTTGTATACAATTTGATGATTCTACCATTGCAGGTTAGTTTTGTACACACAGAAGTTCGTCGTTGGCTGTCAAATGGTAAATGTTTTCCTCGTTTTGTAGCAATGCATGATAGTGTCATAGAATTTTTATATTAATGCCAACAATTAAAAACAGTAAAAAATGATGCCTTTTAGTTAGCAGATACTTTTGAAAGATTTAATAAAATCCATTTGCAGTTTCAACAAGCTAATAAATTTATAATTGACGAAAAAATTAAAGGTTTTATATAATAAAAGGAGAAAATAATAAATTTCATGAGGCAGTAAGTGCGTTATGGTAGCCAATTTTCATTAAATGCTTAAAATTTGAACAACTCAATTTGCTATAAGCCTAGAAAGTTGAATTTTGGTGAAAAGGTCTTTACTAGGGCAATTCACCTACCAAATTTCATCAAAATAACTTTGATATTTTTTGAGACACAAATTTTTCGGTAGAAAAATAAATTTTTTGAAAATATGGTCTCACTGTGCTGGCTAACAAACTAGTCCGTGGTCTTAACAAAATGAAGATATATATATATATATATATATATATATATATATATATATATATATATATATATATATATATATATAGGTTTCGCGTTCTAGGGGCCCAAATTCGCGCTGATTTGAATTTTTTTGAAATCTCAGCATCGATACCTCTCTATTAACGAATTCTTTTAATGAATTTTTTAAATAAAAATTCGCTAAAAGGATAAATGAAAGGTTTTACTTCCAGGCAGTTTTTTTAATTTAAAACCCTACGTGTTTTGGCTCTTTCGAACCATCATCAGAGGTTATTACTTTTCTGCTTGTATTACCTAAACTATACTGAATGAGAAATTGTAAAAAGTTAGAATTTGATCCATTGTCTTCAGTTTTCCAGACAAAGGTAACATCGAAGGAGAAAACATCAGCATCTCCAAACTTGAAGCAGCAAAAGCATGGATATAAAACGATGCTTCTTTTAAAATAGCAAAATGGAGTGCACCTCTAATAAAATCCCTATAAATTGCCAAAATCTTATGTCATTATTTATCGACAAACGTGATCCTTGTCCTAACCTATTGAAGACAGAATTACATCAGTTTCCCGAATTATTATCTAAAAAAGATGATGACAGCCTCGGTGGTCTAGGGGTAAATACATGTACCTCTGAATCAAAGGGTACTGAGTTCCCCTTTCACTTTTTCAGTACATACTGTAAAATTAACACCAATCAAGGTTGTCGCATGGCGATGTTGAGCACGTTAAAGATCCCCACCCTCCGTACAGAAAGGCAGGGGTTCGGAAGTTTCCAGGATAGTGAGGTGAAACTGCTTCCTGGCATCGGTGACCACCGACGTTAAAGGTATAAAAAAAAGGATGATGTAACTCCAGAGGAGATTGAAAGATTCAGTAGCTATCTTGTTGAACTTAAATTGGATATGGAAAATCGATTTAAAGATTTTTTGAATTTGAAGGTGTATAACTGGATGCAAAATCATTTTACTGCAAACATTGAGGAGGCTGATACCAGTTGTCAAGAAGAACTGTTAGAACTCGGATATTATGAAAAGAGTAAATATAATTTCGACAGTAATGGATCTAAAAAGCTAAGGCTGACTAACAAAAGGGCTACGTTAGATCCAAATGTGAAAAATGATATTAGGTACATGTATTGTCACCTTTCCTTTACTTATTTTTTGTAGAACCAGGCTTTATTGTTGTTATTATTGTTATTTATGTTACTATTATCTACTTTATTATTATTTATTTAGTGAGATAGTAGTTATAAGATGTACTATGCAAAAAAGGTTCTGCTATGGCTAAACAGAAAAACTGTCTGAATATATCCGAAACGGAAGACCTTCATTTGTTCCTTACAAAAATTGAACCAGATATCAATATGTCCTTTCGTAGCACCAGCCTCAAGCATCTCATTAATAGTAAATTAAATGTATTTTTAATAGAATTTATAGTTTTTATATTTAATTTTCTTTTCCTTCAATTTAAGCAGCTTCCATGTTAGTACGAGCTGTATTGACGGAGATGCAAAAATGCAACATCAAATTAACTTTTCTTTAAATACATTTTTATTAAAAATGCGCTAAAAGTAAAAAGTCTGGACGCAGCAAGTACGTTATGGTAGTGTATTTTCATAAAAAATGTTTTTTAATAGGAAATATGTGTTCTTTTTTAAGAAAGCAAGCATCAAATTTGGTTACCAGTATAACCTATATAGTAGAAACAATGTGCCATGTTTCATCAAAATAACTTTATTGTTTGAAAATGTACACAAATTTCCGAAAGTAAACTTAAAGTGTTCCTGAAAAAACTGATTTCTTAGTCAACCTTATAGGTTAGTAGCAAATTGAGCTATTTAAATTTGAAACATTTAATGAAAATTCGCTACCATAACGCACTTGCTGCGCCCCGAATTTATTGTCTTACAAACATGCATTATATTTCGATGGAAAATGCAAAAATGCAATAACATAAGGTGTGTTCGATTAAAAAAAAAAGAAAATTTGTAGCACCAATGACTTATGGGCCATCTGTGATTGTAGAAATATTTTTTTAAGATTTAGCTCAAGACACTCTTTAATTAATGTATACAATTTTTTTCGTATCTTATATAATAACGGATATATTGAGCTTTATTGATTTTTTACGAAAATTAGACAAAAATTATATACCATTCAACGATAAACTCTATAGCTAAGACTACTGTCAAAACATCAGAGAAAGGGTCTATTTGAAATGAATTTTCTGGAAATATTTTAGTAAAATGAAGGACAATGACGGTTGAAGCTAAGACTTCAGGGTTTGTAAAACATTCTTCTTGAGACATTTTCTTTCCATAGCCCGTATTAGTTTCAAGTTATTTGCCTAAATGTTGCCAATTTTGACGTTTTAAATCGCGACATTGACGTTTTGAGGCAAACCCCAATTTACTTTTCTTTAAATGCCTCTAACTTTTTTATCTTTTAACTTAGAGAGGTAAATTTTGGTAAGTAATAATAAACCTATAATGATATAAATCCGCGTACCAAATTTGGTTGCCCTTACTTTGTTGTTTCCCGAGATGTGAATTTTTTTCTAAAGAAAACACAAAATTTTCCAGGAAAAGCTGAGCCGATTTTCCTGGCTAACGAACTTATCCAAGCCAATTGCAAAAGGAAGGTATTCACCAAATTTAATCAAAATCAGTCTATTATTATTTGAGTTGTCGGTGTGATTAATAACATTTATAGGTAAATTAGCAGATTAGCGTATTGTTTGTTTTTTTGAAAAAAAATTCAGAAACATGCTTAAAGGAACCCCTTTATGCATTAACCATCGGACAAATGCTGTGATCTCAACTCTACAATACAATTAAGAGACCTAAAGTAAATTTGAGGTTCTGTGCAGGGTAAACATACTACAACGGAGCTAGAAATGCAAACTGTAAAAAACTCACCTTACAGAAGTCCATAGAAAGGAGAAACTCTTTACCAACACCGTGTCTTCACCAAAAAATCCTATTTTTCCCAATTGAAAAAAAAAACGCTAAATAATAACGTAATCTGATTATTAGAATGAAATAAATAACTGAAACTGCTACCAAAGCATACATAAAGGGTCTATTTTCAATAAATTTTCAGCAAATAGATTAACAAAATAGAACAATGAAGATTGTAGCTGAAACTTAAAGCTTTCTAACTTCTTACGGCATTTATACTGCATAGTGGTATTCATTTAGGTACTTTATCTAGAACATGTCAATTTTGACGTTTCGAATCGTGGATTTTTCAACGTTTTAAGAAGAAAAACTTATAACTTTATTTTATTTTAGAGATTCAAATTTTGGTGCATGGTTGGTTTTCTTCTTATGATATAAACCCAAGTGCCCAATATGGTTGCCCTAACTTTGTTATTTCCGGAGATATAAAAAATTTCCGAAAGAAAACGCAAAATTTTCCGGGAAAAACTAGTCCGATTTTCCTGGGTAACGAATCTATCCAAGCCACTTGCGAAAGGATGGTACTCACAAGTTTTATCAAAATCGGTCCATTATTTTTTTAGTTATTAGTTTGACACAAATATATAAACAGTTTATATTCTGTATATATAAACATATAAAGTCTGAAACCGACCTCAGATTTGGGTTCCAAGGATCCTAAATAGCGCTAATTTGAAGAAATGTTTTCAAAATTCAAAAGTCAGGATCTCCTCATTAGTGAATTTTTTTAAAGAAAATTCACTAATTAAATGTATTTTTAATAGAATTTATAGTTTTTATATTTAATTTAATTTTCCTTCAACTTAAGCAGCTTCATGTTAGTACGAGCTGTATTGATGGAGATGCAAAAATGAAACACCAAATTAACTTTTCTTTAAATACATTTTCATTAAAAATGCCTTAAAAGTAAAAAGTAGATTATACTATTATATTATTATTTTTATTTAGTTAGCATCCAGTTTTATGGCAAAAACAGTAATACACTTTAAAAGAACATTTAATTCAAAGATTGCATGGAATTTTATCATTTTTTTACACTCTATTATACAATAAAATATCATCATACTTACCACAAAAATAATCACAAATTAACTATTACAAAGCCACACAAGTATTGGGATTTAACAGGAAATGTGTTCGCTATTATCAGTTCCTTATCACTCACTTCACCCACTGCACTGGCACGTTTGTGAGTAATTAATTAAGTTAAAACTAAAACTTTTATAGAACTATTTATTTGAGTACAAATAACTTTAATTAACATTAAAGACAGTATCACTAGTTACCTAGCTTATTTAACTAATTTAACTAATCTTACAACTTTAAACAATTAACAATACTCAATAAATCACCAAATATCTTTTAACATAAAACATACCCACTCAAAAATAATGTCACTCCTAAATGATAAGTGTTTTATCACAGATTTTAAATAACATTCCCCTTCCAGCTGTAGAAAATACATACTCACATGATAAAATTATACACAGTACTGATGAACATAAATTAGGATGTATGTGAAACATGTCAATATCCATGAAATTAATTATATACTGTTTTTCTGAGTCAAGGTATTATCCTCATAGTTCTCTAAAACATCAGCCAAATGTTCATTATCTCTGGGTTTCTTAAATGTCTTCTTTCTCTGGCCAGTTTTCTTTCTTTTTAAATGTGTAATTGGTTTCTTACGACCATGTTCTTGCATTGAACGTATACCTGAAAAAGAACAGTGTTAACCAATACTCCTAGAACGACTCTAGAGAAGTTCACAAGAAAATATTTTGAGGCTATTTTCATTTATTCTGTATATAATTATGTGGTAAATCTACAGACAACCTCCCAAAGGCTTTCTTGATTTTTTTTAATTTAGAAACACCGAGAACCCCCGATGGATTCCGAAACCACAAGAAAATATTCTTGCTAACAACCCCAAGGAAGTTACGGGACCAGGAGTAAATAGGGGAGCTGCGAATAAAAGGAAATATGAGCAGAAAATGCGAAGAAAACAGCTTAATTTAACATCGAAAAGTTGCCTTTTTCACATTTTGAAGACATACCCCCCTTAAACCCTGCCCACCCCACACGTACCCCTATTCACCCCCCCTATCCCGTAACTTTCCTGAGGGTTGCTCACAGGAAATTTTTCTTGCAGTTTATGCAACGAGGGTAGTTGTGGACATGCAAGAGGGTAAGGAAACCCCCACAACAACCCCCTATCCGTTTTTCCCAAATGAAACGCTAGGGGGAGGAAAACCCATGTACAATATTAGTACTCTTGTTTGTACAAGTAACAGAGAGCATACCATAGCAAATACTGTCAAACGATCGAAATTTAAACAAGATGGGTAAATTTACATAAGACCTACCTTTGCCATCTCAAGCAAATGATGTAGGTCCGCCCCTTGGCTGCAAACAAACTGCGACCTTGCATTTTCCTTATTGAAAAAACAATCTAGGAAACAAATAATATGCCATGGATCACAAAATCGAGGCACACACGCTCTAGAAGCACCGCAACACCATGTAGAATGGTCACAAGAAGAACAAGAGGAACAGTGCACAATTTCAGAAATGAGGCCTCTGAACACATTAATAATAATTAAGAACCCGAAGACAGCATTATGTGTACTAAAAACTATCTGGTAATAGAAGATAGAAGCCAATAGCACAAAGAAGAAGACATGCCGGGTCTGGAATATTCCAGTTACTCTTATTGTGAAGTGTATGCCAAAGTTAATGTATGGGAGGCGAAGGGGTCCCACGGAGCAGAACCATACTGGGAAACTGTTAAAGAAAGTATGTGTAAAAAACTTTAACTGTAAATAACTCGGCAAATAAAGAAGAACCAAAGGTAAGAATAGTTTCAGCGTGCATGTAAGACACCAAACTTTATCTATAAGCAGTCGTTTTATCTAAAACTGTTCGGGAGCTTGTCTGCAGATCCACCAATTAAATATTCTTAAAGCCTAATATGGCCTACTAAGACCTAGTATGGCGCACTGGCTGTACACAAGAGTGCTCAGATCATCGTTAACGTACACGTCACTGGTCTGGTGGCCTAAGGTGACACAATCCAGTGCCAAACAAAAACTAGGCAAGATCCAAAGGATGGCTTGGCTAAGCATCACAGGGGCCATGACTTCAACCCCAACAGCCGTCATGGAGGTGTTGCTGGATCCCCCCCCCCCCCCCCCCCCCCCACACACACACACACACTTAGTTATCATGGGGGAGGCCAGGCTAGGACTATACAGACTAGCCTGCAATGGTAGACTGAAGATCAACCCAGGCTTCAGCGACCACTGCAAAATTTGGGAGATAGTGAAGGAGCCCATGCTTGAAATGAGGTCAGACTTCGCAAGCCCGCGAATCTGCAGGGAAAACAATTTTACAGTGGTAATCCCCGACCGCGAGGCATGGCGGGCTAACCACCGGACGCACTCGTCTAGTTCACGGACGAATCCGGCGAAGACCGCGGGACGGGGACAGGTGTTTGTTCGGAAGGACTGAGGGTAAGTCAGAGTATTTTCCTTGGAGCCCATGCAACGGTCTTTCAGGCCGAAATGTAAGCTGACAGTCTCGCGAAGAGAGGGTCAGCAGAACCATTTATGGGACCAGAACCGGTTCTGGGCGTGACAAAGAGCACTGCCAGGGGAACCATTAAGGCCTGAGTTAGAAACAAACACAAGGTGTACTGGGCAGACTGTCCAGAGCTCAGACACGGGAAGTCAGTAATTGACGAACCCAGTTCAAAGAGAGCTGTCGAGCTGCTAAATGTTAGCAGAGGACAGCTCAGAAACATAACAGGTCTCTTGACGGGACAAATGGCCGTCAAGAAACACCTGCATAAAATTGGGTGATTGAGGGGGACCTCATATGCAGACTCTTCGGCGAGGGGGAGGAATCAGCCCAGCACATCTTGTGCGAGTGTAAAGCTCTGGACCGCAAAAGATAACTGATCTACGGTCAGTCTACACCAGAGACAGAGCAATATAAAACTTCAACCTACCAATCGCTGTGCAGACTAGTTCAAGACACAGTGATTTTGGAATGGGTGGAGTATAAAGACTAAGGGCATGCACAATAAGCCAAAGGCTGCAGTGCTATCGGGGCAGCAAAGACACAGACGAGCCCTGAGGGAAAAAAGCCTAATATATTTTTAGTAAAATACTTACCTTGCTTTTCCAAATACTCATCAATCTTGGCATCATCCATAGCATCTACTGCAACCGACCTCCATAACTTTTGAAATTCTTCATCTATCGTCATAGTTGCAGTACGGTCATTATAAAACAAAACTTTTTTCTTGTCTATTGGTCTCGTGACAAAGATTATTTCATTCTGATTTTGCAAAATCTGGAATGTAAGCCAAATGTTAAATATAAACTGTAATTATTAATAAAAAAAAAAAACATACCTTTAAACATTTGTCAGCATGTGGTAAGGATTCTTGAACATCTTCAAGAAGTACTCCACCCAATCCTTTCAAATCTTGTTGTTTCAGTAATTTTAGCAGACTCTTTCTGTCTTTCAGTCTGTACATTGCTTTGAATGAAAATTTTCCATCTAGCGATACTTCAATTTTTGGATTGTTAAGTAAAGCTTCTGTTTGTAGCCACTAAAATAATTACAAATATATGGCCAACACTCTTTAGATGAAGCAAGTAAAATAGTTCATCTGTGTGCTATTACCACTGAACCATGATAGATATACATTAGAAACTTCAACCTTTTAAGTCTTGTGGTGGAAGAGATTACAGGGTTCCCACAAAAAGCAACAAATCAATTTCCCTGACTTTTCCCTGACATGCCAAAATCGATTTCCCTGACTTTGATCTTCTACAATTTACCCCCAACATGTGTAACACACTACTACAGAATACAGTAGCTCTTCGTGTCATAGCGGAAAACACACTTCCCCATTCTAAATACACACCCACCAATGAACACAAAAAAAAAGATTGTGGTTTTGTGGAAAAAAAATAATTAAATGAATTGTACAAAAAGCCAACACATTGTTTTAATTAGTTATCATAAAAAGGAAACAAATAATTTTTCCCTGACAAGGACAAAAATTTCCTGACTCTTAGTCAATTTTTTCTAATTTTTCCCTGATTTCCCAGACGAAATGTTTTCTTCTACAAATTCCTTGACTTTTCCCGGTTTTCAAGATGAGTGGGAACCCTGGATAAGGTCATGAATGTTGAGTTAAAATGTTTTTACTGTAATAATCATACTGTAATACTCAAAAAATGCGCACCAGAACTTGCTCTTGTCCTGACTCGTCTGTTTCAGACATCTTACAATACAGGCATATTCCCTAGTAACTGGAAAACTGATCGAGTACAACCCCCAAGAAAGGATCCAAAGCGCTTCCTAGCAACTACAGGCCTATTTCTCTCCTTTCAGTCGTCTCTAAAGTGATGGAAAAGTATATAAACACCGAATTACTAAAATTTCTTGAAAAACACAGTCTAATCCACGACAGGCAGTATGGATTCTATCAGCGCAGATCTCCCTTCCTTTGTCACCCATTCTTGGAACAAGTCTATGGAACTACACGGTGAATCCCAGATTGTCGCTTTAGACATATCCAAAGCATTCGACCAGGTCTGGCACGCAAGGCTGCTTAATAAACTTCCGGCCTATGACCTACCACCAAAACTCTGTACCTGGACAGCAAATTTCCACTCCAACCAGAGCATTTCTGTTGTTGTGGATGGCCATTCCTCTAAACTGTATCCAATTAATGCAGGAGTCCCTCAAGGTTCAGCTTTAGCTCCTACTGTGTTTCTTCTCCACATCAATGCCCTCCTCTCTAGCACATCCAACCCAGTTCACAGTTATGCGGACGACAGCACCCTCCACTCAAATATACAATATTCTATCTCTTTAGCCCAATTAGATGAGGATCGCAGACACATGGAGGGTTCTCTCTCTGTGGATCTCCAAAAAATATTAGACTAGGGAAGTAGAAATCTTGTACAATTCAACCCCACCAAATCTCAGTCTTGCTTTCTTTCTCATAAGAGATACACCAGCCCTAGACCCATCACAATGAACAAACAAGTTATTCACAGTAATGAGTCCTTTTCACTTGTTGGCATTTCTGTGGATCGAAATCTCAATTGGCACCAACATGTCACATCAATTGCAGAAGCGGCTGCTAAGAAATTAGGTTTCCTCTTCCGGGCTTGCAAATACTTTTCACCAGCTAGTCTCTATACCTTATATACTTCACAAATAAGACCAAACCTTGAATACTGCTCTCACATCTGGGGTGCACACTCGCTATCCTGGACTCCATTCAGAAGAGAGCTGTACGTCTCATCGGTGATCCTACCCTTACCCAAAGGCTGCCATCCCTTGCCCACCGGCGTGCCGTTGGTGACCTCTCTCTCTCTTTTATAGATATCTGCACGGGCACTCCTCAGAGGAACTTTCTTCCATAGTTCCTCCACCTGCTGCCCCCAACAGATCTACCAGGAGAACAGAGCGAATGCACCTTTTTACTGTCCAGGTCACCAGACATAGAACATCTTGTTATGCCCGCACTTTTGTCCCGAGGACTTCCAAATTGTGGAATTCCTTGCCAGCACATGTTTTTCCTTCTCCTCCGAACCGCCAAACATCCAAGTCCAGAATTAACAAGTTGCCTCTTTCCTCCTTGTCGACACCCACGGTACGATAGTTTTTAGGCTGTAAGCCCTCGTGGTGTGTTGTTGAAAAAAAAAACACATGATAACCACAGATAAGTGGTCAGCTTTTTGACAAAAAATTCACAAACATGCATAGAGCCACCCCAGTGTGCATAAACCACAAGATAAATATTGTGATTTTCACACCTCAGAACTTGGACCTGGAGCAATTCAGAATGCTTGGCGGGGAAGAAAAAAAATGCAAAAAGTGAACAAAGCAGCTAATAGAAGCTCAAAGGAAAAACAAACCCTAAACCGCCCCTACCTTTCAGCCCGCCAGCTTTACTCCCCAAAATACAGACGTTCAAGAGAAGGAGAAACCTCTATCAACCGCCCCAATGCCCTATAAAGCATCTTTCTGATCCCCAGGTCTAACCCTCATTTTCCATAGAAATCATCCTCTTCAAAACTGCAACGGTTATACTTACTTGTTTAACCTTATTTCCAACATCCAACTGATTAGTTTCATCTAAAATTTCTTCTATGCTCAAGGGATATGTCTCTCCATCTTGGTGCCTTGTTCGCATGTGTTTAACAATTTTAGCTAAAACTCCAAATCTATATTGCGAGCTGGCAGTTGCTGTCTTGTAGCTATAAAAAAAATTAATGTTTGCCAATAGCTTTTTTATATGGCGCATAATTTAAAAACACATAATATTCTACTACTTCTTTCTAATATTTGGATTTGAATTAATGTATATCATGAACTTCAATCAGTAAAAACCAATATATGCTAAAAAAAAAGGTCGGGACGCAGCAAGTGCGTTATGGTAGTGAATTTTTATTAAATGTTTCAAACTTCAATAACTCAGTTTTCTATAAACTTAGAAAGTTTAATTTTGGTATATAGTTAGATCTTACCTAAGGCAAGATATTCACCAAATTTCATTAAAATAACTTTGTAATATTCGGAGGAAAAAATTTTTTTCGAAAGAAAATTTAAAATTTGAATAACTCAATTTTATATAAACTTAGAAAGTTGAATTTTGGTTCGTAGTAAGGTCTCTTCGAAGGCAACATATCTAGTAAATTTTATTAAAACAGCTGTGTAATTTTCGGAGAAAAAATTGTTTTCGAAAAAAACTCAAAATTTTCCCGGAAAACCCTGTCCGATTTTCCCAGCTAACAAACTCATCCAAGCCATTAATAAAAGAAAGGCCTAGTTTCATCGAAATCGGTTAATTATTTTTTGAGTTATTGGATATATATATATATATATATATATATATATATATATATATATATATATATATATATATATATATATATATATATATATATATATATATACACACATATATATATATATATATATATATATATATATATATATATATATATATATATATATATATATATATATATATATATATATATATATATATATATATATATATATATATATATAAATTGAAACTGACCCCGGATATGGGTTCTAGGGGTCCTAGTTCGCGCTCATTGAAAAATGTTTGCAAAATCTCACCATCGATACCTCTCTATTAGTGAATTTTTTAAAATAAAAATTCACTAATAGCAGATTTAATTAAGCAGTTGTTGTTGCCACAACTTGTAGTGGATTTAATGTAAAACTTGAATGTAGGTGCCAGGTGGAGATATATGAAAAGCAAAATTTAAATTATGAAAAGCAAAGTTTAAATACAAATTTATACTATGCTCTATTTCCTAAAGCTGGTTTGGTATGTGATTAAGGAAATGATTTCACATAAGTATCTTTTGAATTAATTTTAGATGTGTTAATGCATCAGTAAGCTATTCCTTATCTGGTTAAAACACATGTAGATGCTAGCAAATAATAACACCATATCTAGATTTTTATTAAAAATCAATTATAATAGTGGAATACGCCCTTCTTTAGCTTTATATAAAACGAACGCCCCCTGAAAATGTGTAAAATATGACAAAAACATGTCAAAAAAGTGAGTACAACTTAAATTTTTCCTACAATAATTTCCAAATAACTCCAAAAGTTTGCTTTTGGCCTCATTTTTATTATGATTTTCACCATCTACATCCTAAAACACGTCTATATGCAAAATTTCATAAAAATCGAACACGCGCCCCGAAAGTAAACCTTTACCCTAAAGTTCATTATTTAATTTATAGGGTAGTGCTACAAACAAAATAAAACCACTAAAACTTAAAACCGATTTCCTAAAAAAACTGTTATGAGTTACAATGTACTTATTTTCAAGCATATCTAGCCACATCAAACCTGATTTTTAGTGGAAGTATTTAGAGGAACATTTGTTCACATATGTCTACATAATCACTTACGAAGTAATATCCAGCTTAGGGGTACTGCTGCTTGATTTCTGTTTTTTCTTATCATCTCTAGCAGGTTCACTTTTAAACTCGGTTTTCTTCTTTTCCACACTGAAATCAAATTTTATGTTACAATATATCTAAGAGCTTACAGCAAAAGTTACTTACGCAGGTGTTGCAAGGGCTCTTTTCTTGAACAATTCTCTTTCTTTCAACAATGCTGGATCCATTTTGCTATCAAAATCAAAATATTATCACTGGAGATTTGTTTATACTTAACAATATCTAATTAAAAATGCAATAGAATAGTTATTTCACGTCTCGTTTTACCACTCTTATTTCCTTTTAAACCCTAAGAAATATATATTTGTAACTTTCTTATTTGTAATAATAATAACTGATAACTAAGATCTATAAAACATTTATAGACCACTTTGACCCTGACTGACAACAACCATAACCACAAAGCACAGGCACAAACAACAAAATAACCATACGTCAACGTCAACAAAACGTCACAGCCATAGAGAGACAACTTTATCTATTGTTACCCACAGAATACAAAACAAATGCACTTGTAAATTGGAACGTCATACCGTCTTACAATCGCTGAGTTCACCACAAGTGTCTCACCGCAGTAAATTTTGTTTCTTATGCCGTTTTATTACATCGTTATAAAAAATACCTGGGCACTAGGTAAAGGTGCAGTTTAATCAGTATCCCCCTCCCCACCTACTGACCAGACCTGACACCGACAGTTTGCCTAGTTAAAAAGCTGTGGGAAGGAAAACGAGGTGGTGTACAGATAAGGCTGACAAGACCTTGATGTGTGGCAGGATTCATTACCTCATGGTTTTTTTCCCCCAGCTTTTTGATTAGACCATCACTACATCATCAGTTTGTCAGGGCTGGTCCGGAGGTTGGGGCGGAAGGGTTCTGTTTAACCTGCACCTTTTACCCAATACCCAGGTCTTTTTTTTTACAAAGATTTAATAAAACGGCACAACAAACCAACTTACTGCAGTGACATATTCGTGAGTTGACCAGGCGCCAACAGTAGAATAGTTGAGTCAAATAATCGTCACCAGCCCCGCTAATTTTCAGCCAAAATTTAAATGTTGTGGATTTGTCAAAGCCGAATGACAGACAAACCTCACAAAATAAAAGAGCGCCTCGCGACAGTAAAAACTCACTTGCACCGACTACTGAAATTGTGCTTTCCAAACACTTCCTCTAGGTGATGGTAACTGGTGTTGGCTTTCCTGTCATACCGTGGCCTTAGATTAGGTCATTACCTAATCTAAGGCCATGGCTTATAACTTAGACCTCTTATCTAAGGCTTATAAAATAAAATAAAAAGTCTGGACGCAGCAAGTGCGTTATGGTGGTGAATTTTCATAGTACCAAATACTTTTTCTTATAACGCATAAATCTAAATTTTCGTATATAGTTTACTTTTTATACCATAAACCTACGTACCAAATTTAGTTACCAGCTTTTAGTGAATTTTCTTTAAAAAAATTCACTAATGAGGAGATCCCGACTTTTGAATTTTGAAAAAATTTCTTCATATGAGCGCTAATTAGGCCCCCCAGAACACATCCGGGGTCAGTTTCAATTTTTATGTTTATATATATATATATATATATATATATATATATATATATATATATATATATATATATATATATATATATATATATATATATATATATATATATATATATACATGTGTCACACCGATAACTCAAAAAATAATGGACCGATTTTGATTAAATTTGGTGAATTAATTCCTTTTGCAAATGGCTTGGATAAGTTCGTTAGCCAGGAAAATCTACCCAGGTTTTCCCGGAAAATTTTGTGTTTTCTTTCGAAAAAAAATTATATCTCTGGAACTAACAAAGTAAGGGCAACCAAATTTGGTACGCGGGTTTATATCTTTATAGGTAAGTTACCTACCAACATTTAGCAATGTAGGTCAAAAGACAAAAAAGTTATAGGCATTTAAAGAAAAATAAATTGGGGTTTTCCTCAAAACGTCAAAGTTGCGATTTAAAACGTCAAAATCGGCAACATTTAGGCAAATTACTTGAATCTAATACGGGCTATGGAAATCAAATGTCTCAAGAAGAATATTTTACAAACCCTGAAGTCTTAGTTTCAACCGTCATTGTCCTTCATTTTACTAAAATGTTTCCAGAAAATTCATTTCAAATAGACCCTTTCTCTGATGCTTGGCAGTAGTCAGCTATAGAGTTTATCGTTTAATGGTATATAATTTTCGTAAAAAAATCAATAAAGCTTAATATATCCGTTATTATAGAAGATATGAAAAAAATTTGTATATATTAATTATAGGGTGTCTTGAGCTACATCTTAAAAAAATATTCCTACAATCACAGGCTGGCCCATAAGTCGTTGGTGATACAAATTTTCTTTTTTTTTATCAAACACGCCTTATGTTATTGCATTTTCCATCGAAATATAATGTATGTTTGTAAGAAAAGAAATTCTGGATGCAGCAAGTGCGTTATGGTTGCGAATTTTGATCAAATGCTTCATATTTGAAAAGCCCAATCTGCTATTAACCCATAAGGTTGACCAAGAAATGAGTTTTTCCGGGAAACACAAGTTTACTTTTGGAAATTTTTGTACATTTTCACACAATAAAGTTATTTTTATGAAACATGGCACATTGTTTTTACTATATAGGTTATACTGGTAACCAAAATTGATGCCTGCTTTCTTAAAAAGAAAACACACATATTTACAATAAAAATATTTTAATGAAAATTCACTACCATAACGCACTTGCTGCGTCCAGAGTTTTGAGTAAACATTTTTCCCGAAAGAAAACTAAAAATTTTCCCAGAAAACCTGGTCAGATCTTCCTGGCTAACGAACTTGTCCAAGCCGCTTACAAAATGAGGGCACATGACAAATGTTATCAAAATCGGCCAATTACTTTTTGAGTTATTGGTGTGATACTCATATACAAGTGTATCTATATATATATATATATATATATATATATATATATATATATATATATATATATATATATATATATATATATATATATATATATATATATATATATATATATATATATATATATATATATATATATATATATATATATATATATATATATATATATATATATATATATATATATATATATATAAATATAGAATTGAAACGTCGAAACTGACCCCGGATATGGGTTCTAGGGGTCCTAGTTCGCGCTCATTTGAAAATGTTTCAAAAATGTTATATATATATATATATATATATATATATATATATATATAAATTAGACGAAACCAAAATAAGTTTGGCTGGACAATTGTGCTGCAAAAAAAAATTGGTCACTTTTCAGTTTCTTCGCTTACATTGTCAATTCTACATAATAAGTATCCTTGAATAAGTTACGTGATAAAGATCTAGGGTCTGACCACACATTTATGTCAGACGATTTTTTCCACTACCAGGTGGAACTATCGTTGAAGAAAAAGGGAAAAGTGTATGATTAAAATGACTTTAAAGAAGCCGCCCAGTTATCAAATTCGCTAAATGTCATATAGTCGACATGAATATCGTCAACTTTTATAACTGGATTGACCACAGTTCTAAATAAGAGTTGGCCCGATCTCAACCCCGGGCATACTTACATGACATCTGATAAATATTTAGTATCATAAAATTATATTAATTGAACCAGAAGTTTTATTTTGTTTCTTATTGATTTAGGTAGGTAAGTGTTCCAGTGATGTTTACTTGATGTATAGTAATAAATAACTCCAATTTCAAAAATAATTTTCTACAAATACACTTTCTCCTAGTGTCCTTTTTTAAGTATGATCTAATTGGACATGGAATTACTAAACATAAAGGTCCTGGTGTAAAAACAAAAAAGAAGTTTTTGACGAAAATCATACATACATAAAATCATATAGATTATTACTATCTGCATTGAAAGTGGTGGACGGTTGGTCAAGGTCCCGGAGTGAGCCCCGAGAAAGCAACCGTCATATCGTTTATGAGGAGAAGGAAGTGGGAGAGCCACAGAACTCTCACTCTATATGGTAAGAACATTCTAATGGCCAGGGAGGTAAAATATCTTGAGGTCGTATTGGACTCTAAGCTAACCTGGAATGATCACATTGAAAAAATACTGCGTAAGGCAGTCATGACCTTAGCCGTCACTAGGCGGCTATATGGAAAAACGGGGGGACTAAGACCTAGTATGGCCCACTGGCTGTACACAAGGGTGGTCAGACCATCGTTAACATACGCGGCACTGGTCTGGTGGCCTAAGGTGACACAATCCAGTGCCAAACAAAAACTAGGCAACATCCAAATGATGGCTTGCCTGGGCATCACAGGGGCCATGACTTCAACCCCAACAGCCGCCATGGAGGTGTTGCTGGATCTGCCCCCCTACACTTAGTTATTATGGGGGAGGCCAGGCTAGGACTATACTGCAATGGTAGACTGAAGATCAATCCTTCTTCATCAGGGCCACTGCAACATTCAGGAGATTGTGAAGAAGCCCATGCTTGAAATGAGGTCAGACTTCACGAGCCCGCGAATCTGCAGGGAAAACAACTTTACAGTGAAAATCCCGTACCGCGAGGCTTGGTGGGAGGAGACGCCGGGCATACCACGGGACGCGCGCGTCTGGTTCACGGACGGATACGGCGGGGAGCGTGGGACGGGGGCAGGTGTTTATTCGGAAGGACCGAGGGTAAGTCATAGTATTTCCCTCGGAGGTCATGCAACGGTCTTTCAGGCCGAAATGTACGCCATTGTGCCCTGTGTGCAGGAGAACAAGAGGAGGGGCTACACCAACAAGCGGATCCTCATAGCCAGACAGCCAGGTAGGGGGACCTCGCATGCAGACTATACGGCACGGTGTAGGAATCAGCCCAGCACATCTTGTGTGAGTGTAAAGCTCTGGACCGCAAAAGACAACTGATCTACAGTCAGTCTAGACTGGAGACAGAGCAATATAAAACTTCACCCTACGAATCGCTGTGCAGACTAGTTCAAGGCACAGTGATTTTGGAATGGGTGGAGTAAAAAGACTAAGCGCATGCACAATAAGCCAGAGGTTGCAGTGCTATCGGGGCGGCAAAGCCGCGGACGAGCCCTGAGGGAGAAAAAAAGAAAAGAAAAGAATAAAAAAAAGAGGCGTGCGAACTCATGTTTTGTTCGAACCGAACTACTAACGAACCCAAGTAAATATGTTGCCTCGAACTTCGAACCCCAGAAATAGTATGCCTAAGGTTCACAGTCGAACTTCTTAGAAATTCAAAATCAAACATCGAACTTCCCAAAATTCTTCAGTGGTCATATATCATTTCCTTAAATTCAGAATTTAGGAATATTATAACATACAATATTTGATATGTAAAAGATTCCTATTCTTTTTACAAAAAGGAAGGGTTCGACAAATTTGCAGGTTGATTGGGTGAAAATGCCTTCTGGTGCTGATCATTGTAAAGATCGGTAACATTAAATAAAAAATACAAAAACAAAAAATACTTTAAACTATTTTAAATTTTTAGATCTATAGGTAAGCTTAATTATAAATAGTTTGTTGTCTCAATGTTTGTCAAAATACGCATCAGTCAAATATCCTAAAATTACGATATCTACTCAATAAGACCGATAACAGCGCCACTACCGAGTTAACGGCGCCGTAACTGCGCTACCTTTTGCAGCATTTAATACATGTAAAGTTAAATTTCGAAGTATTTTTGAGCAACGAAGTTCGAGCTATTTTGGAGAATTACATATTTCGAACTACTTCCACATCGCTAGTGCGAACATATTTTCGAACCGATCTCTCGGTACGAGTTTGGTTCAAAATTTAGAAGCTTCGCACACCTCTAATTATTACATTGTATGTACAAAAGTTGAAACATGTAAGTTTAAACATAGTGACGGCAGAAATAAAAACAGTAAATTGTTAATATCTCAAATTATCAGTATTGCAGATAATACCTTTTTACTTAGGACGGCAGTATAGGCCAGGGAAATAATATTACGAAAGAAAAATATACATAAAAAATGCTGGATGCATGATGTTGCACCAGCACATTATTCATTACATGTGCCGGTACTGGGGAACGCATATGTTGATTCAACTATTCAACTGCTGATGCCTGGTGAACATAGTCAATGTTCTACCCACTGAGCTACTGAAATACAACAACAATTTCAATAAAACTTACATATTGATTTTACGTAGTTTATTACAAGTCATTTAATTACACAAATCAATTAGATTAAGAAATTACAATCTATCTTTAGTAGACAAAGCGAAAGTTTGTGATATACAGATCTAATTTCTAACCTCAATATTTACAAGCCTATCAAATTGGTTGTGGAAAAAGAACTATAGCACATGATAATTATCAATACATATATTTGGCATATAAAATATCAATTCAAGCTACATTTCCTTTACTCTATATAAAAACTTGCATATTTTACAACTATCTCTTTAAGAATTATGTGCAAGTTACGAAAGAAGAACATTATTTAACAATCACGAAAATTTCATTTCTTATGCATCTACAGGTTTTCATAAATACGAAACTTTTTAACATCAGAAATATTCATACAAACACTATAAAAAAAACCATACAGATTTAAATATATGATTCCAGAGGAAAACGTTCTTATAAAACTATAAAACATCAAAATTAAATTATATACACCTCAGTTATCATAATTATAATAATAAGAATTATAACAATAAAAAACTGTTATTTTGTCTGGCTTTCGTAGTACAACAAATTTAAGCAATGATGTTTGAAAATGACTAGTAAATATATAAATTTTTAACATGCCAATAATTTAATGTGTAAATTTATATACATTAACATTTGTGCCTTAATTTTTATCACAACACAAAATAAACAGTTAACAAAAAAGGAGATTACATATTAGATTTAACATAGTATAGTAGTTTATGAATCAAGCATTAAGAATAGATAAAATAATCTTATATAATAGCAATAATAAACCAACACAATGACATAAGATGTGCCAAATAGAATTGTTTAGGCTACGAAAATATAAATACATATAAATCAGTTCATGCAACAACCTGAATAACTACATCTACCTAGAAAGGAAAGTACTATTCTCTGAAGACTAAAGATCAGTCACACCGCCTTGTAACATGTCACATGTATTTAACATATCCGTGACATGTCACACGCAACAACGCCTTTTCTTCTTTCCTTACAATAAAGCTTCTGAATCGGTCCCAGTAGCGACGTCAGAGTCTGAGCCCCTCTAGTGACGTCAAACTCGGCAGTCAGTTGCTCTACCGCATTACAACTCAATCGAATACGCCGCAACGTGACACCTCGACGACATGTCAAGATAAAAAGGTCTTTATAAACAATTGGAATAAGTGACACGCTCTCTTCTCTTTTATTAAGCCAACCAGAGACATGCTATCACACAGTTAGTTTTTAATTGGGAAAAACAACATGCCTAAATGGGTAAGTTTCATACTTCAATACCAGCTTATTTTCTGGTTGCTTGTAAGTTTCTTTAATTGAGATTAATATGTGATTGCTTTCTGGTATGTACTGTACTGAATTCATTTTCAATAACTACTTTCTTATAAATTATATATTGTTAAACGGTGGCTTGTGGTAGCGTTAATTCAATAATTGCTTGCTATTATGCCGTATTAATTGTACTTTCAGAGAGTTCATTTCAAATTTTATTTCATTTATGTTATTCTATTTTGATTATTAATACAAAGATAAGTTTTGTATTTGAACGTGACCTGCTACCAGCCGCGTCATGTAGATCATAAAGCCTTAAACCAGCACGAATCCACCTGAAATTTATAGCCACCCCACTGGTCAGGGCCTAAATGGCACCCCGCTAATCACGAACTCGCTGACCAGGGACCAGCTAGTCAGCAATCCACTGGTCTATCACCATTCGTCTAGACCAGCCATTTGGAGATCCATCATCCTAGAGGAGTTTTGGTGACCCCCAACATCAACCATATGTGCCAAGTCACGAAGCCGTTTCCCCAGGAAAATGCACCTCCAACATCCTAGACTGGACGAATACAGTCATTACTCCAAGGGCAGCAGTCTAAATCACGAGCTAAGTACATCATTTATCTGCAATTTTTTTAACGTAGTGTATGCTCCACAATTCATTTCAACAGTTTTATATGCCAATTTAACGTAATTAATCACTCTGTATTTTGTATTCAATTTCGAACAACTTCCAGTAGTTAATTTTTTTTTCTTTATTTAAATTTGCTTAATTAAAGCGATTAGCATAATATAACTTCAATAATCTTTTAATAAACCGATTTTTATTTTTACTCCTGACTTTTATTTGTACATTTTAAAACCCACCGAATGCAAGTGCTAAAGCCCACACCTTGCGTTAATTTATATTACACTTGTGCCCTGACTGAGTAGCCAAGCTAAGTGTGATTCATTAATTCTTTAAATAATACACAGGGCAATAAACTTGTTATAGCCTTGACTATAAGTGTCTACTGGAATATACCGACCCACCATTGTACAAGTATTATGAACTGTTACTCACCATGAAAGACTTTATTGGTTTTATTTAAACGACCCAAATGTACAGCTGATGGTCACAAAACTAATTTAAATGACATTATTTGTTTAACCAACTATCTTGCGATAGTAATTTCTCCTGGCTAGAACGCTGAACACAACTGCCACAGATTTTTTCTACGCGTGGGGGGAGAGGGGTAAAGGCCAGAGTATACAAAGAAAAATCATAGCTATTCTTCATCCGAATTGATATAGGAATAACTGCTGGAAAGTTATTTGAAGCAGAGAATGCAGTGTGTCGACATTGGTGGTGTTCTTAGTGATTTTGAGGAAGTTACTTGTGGTGTGCCACAGGGAAGTGTTTTGGGCCTGTTGCTCTTTATAATTTATTTGAATTCCTTATTTCTACAGCAAACAAAGGGAAAAATTGTGAGCTTTGCCGATGACACGGCACTATTTTACAGTGATGACACATGGGAATCGTTGAAACTAAATGTAGAGCAAGATTTGCATGGAATCAAAAAATGGTTTGATTGCAATAACTTAGCGATAAATGTAGAGAAAACACATTACATAACTTTCTCGAATTATGGTAATAATCAGCCACAATACACATCGCTAAAGGTATCCAGGGAGGTAGAGATCAAGCCAGTTTATTCACATAAATATTTGGAAGTTGTATTGGACCAACATCTGAGATGGGACAAGCATGCGCAGCTGATTACAGGAAAACTAAGATATTTAATACATAGGCTGAAATACCTGAAGAGTTTTCTAACTTTCGAGCAACTAAAATTAATATATTACTGCCGTGTAGAGTCGCACCTTCGGTATGGAATAGTTTCATGGGGAGGAGCTGCTGCTTGTCATCTTAGAGATGTGAACGTTGTACAAAAATGGTTCCTGAGAATAATACTTGGGAAACCGCGTGCTTACCCGTCTGGATTACTGTTTCCTGAAGCTAATGTAATGAACCTGGAACAGATATTTGCATACAAAGCTATTCTGCATATGAGACAGTCTATTAACGACAATGAATCTTGTGACATCACATATGACTTACGAAGAGGACACTATAGCCTGAAAACTAATAGACCAAATAAGACAGTGGGACAACATAATTACGGCTACTATTCTACTCGTTTATATAATAAACTGCCAGACGATATAAAGAGTATCACTTCGAGAAATGCTTTCAAACGAAATTTGAGAAAATGGGTACTTGCATCTGCGGACCCAATTCACCGACTTATGCATGGATACCAGACTTGATTGAATGGATATATAAACAATGAATGTGAGTGCGTGTGAGTGAGTGTGTGTGCACGAGTGTGTATGTGTTGTGAAATGTTTGGTGTGTATGGAGAGTGAGAAGTCTATGATGGTGATAGTAGGGGAAAAAGCTGGGGTGGGATGTACCGGGTCGGTTTGTTTCGCAGAGGATCACAGTGTTATGAATCATGTGGTGGGACCGCTAGGTTTCACTTATTTTGATGCCATGGAAAATTTAATTATAATCTTGTGGGATACCCGATTACCCATTGTGCTGATTCAAAATTAGAAATTGAAATTTTTTTTTGTGTGGAAGACTTTAAAATGATGGAAGAAACCCATAATCCACACACAAGCTGTGCTTTAGTGGATATTGCTTGGTTTATTTGTTATTTGTTGTAATTTTATTCTAAACAATTTATATATTTTACATGTATAATTAATGTGGATGCAAATAAACTTATATTATTATTATTATTGATATACTATTTGCAGAAATATCTTGATAACAATGGAAAATTTATTGCATTCAACATTTCACTACACAATCTCCCATTCTTGTTAAATATTGGGCCAAGTTTAATTTTCATTTAAGTTTGCTTAATAAAATAGTATTTATTTATTTATTTATTGTTCAAAAATACTCTACTGATTGAGCTGCTCACTGCACATTCAAATATTAAATTTTGTAGCAAAACGTCCCTCCTTGTCTAATACAAACGACAACATTCAGCAACCATACGCCAGATAGTCGTCGGCTTACCTCTCTAATTGTATATTTCTAAATAAAGTCTTCAAACAGATACATACATACATAAACGTAAACAAATTTGAACAGACTGTAGATATGATCCTCAAACGTTTGAATTTCGTGATCTCTATAGATAGAAATATTATTTTTGTTTAATTTAATGAACCACTTCAAAAGCTATGGTCAATAGCATGAACTACACTATGAGACGGAACGAATTTAAATCTATTCTCAACGAACGCCAATTTATTTATTGTGTATTGAGTATTGTTGATAGTATAAATAAATGAGGCAGAGATCTCCACCATGGATACTTGAAGAAACAAGTGAGTAATTTGACATTAAAGGCATGCGCATTTAGGCTAGATGGCGTCTGTTGGTTAAAGGTAGAAGTGTGAAGAAACTAACGAAGCAATTTCTGAAGAGTAATGTTAATATCAATGAGGCAGATATCTCCAAGCTTTCTACTATGATCAAAATGAAAACATAATTTCTGAGGAGCAACAAAGTATTGTTTAGCTAATCTCGTTAGAGCTTGCCTTAATTCTAAAAGTGATTTGGCTGACTCTATAGGTATAAACATGGGAAAAAGTCTATGGAAAAACTGCACAAGACAATTTTAAATATATATATTTATAAACACGTTTATATCCATGACGAGAACTCTCGAGTTTCTACCACAATAATAATATTTAGCTTAACTATGTGCCCCATTACCTTCCACTATAATTTTGATCCAGATTCATTTTTTCACATGCATCAACTCACACCTTCTAATTATATATATATATATATATATATATATATATATATATATATATATATATATATATATATATATATATATATATATATATATATATATATCCGACCGATAACTCAAAAAATAATGGACGGATCTTGATCAAATTTGGTGAGTACCTTCTTTTTGCAAGTGGCTTGGACAAGTTCGTTAGCCAGAAAAATCGGACCAGGTTTTCCCGGAAAATTTTGTGTTTTCTTTCTAAAAAAATTCATATCTCCGTAAATAACAAAGTAAGGGCAACCATTTGGTACGCGTGTTTGTATTATAAAGAGGGAACTCTGTACCAAAATTTACGTCTCTAGCTTTAAAGACAACGAAGTTATGGACAGTTAAAGAAACAAATTTTCGAGTTTTCCTCAAAACGTCAAACTCGCAATTTTAAACGTCAAAATTGGCAATTATATTTAGTGACAAATTAAACACTTGTGTGTAAATATTACCTCATATTTTACATGGTTTGATTTGACAGGATATAAACGAAATAATAGCAATGTGTGCCAGCACCACGTGGCAGGAACGGAATGATGGTTTACTGCCACTCCAGTACTACATGTCAACAGAAACAGTACTCTCAGCATCTGAGCTCAAAAACCTGACAGAAATATTCACCAGGATGTTCATGGACTCACACACAAAGGGCTTGAGTGTCTTTTTGGATACATTGCATGAATTCATTAAGATACACAAAGGAGAATTGCAATTTTGGCTTTACGTACTGCTACAAAGAGTCTTCCTTAAGATAGGTAAGTTGACTGACTCTCTGTTTCATACTAAAATCATCAATATTGATAGCATTACATACAGTTTTATAATTTGAAAAACGAAACATAAACCCTATTTTCATATTTGACTGAAATAATTTATGTTCTTTTGATTTTTTAGGAATATTTACAGAGTCGTCGCAGGTTTTGCAAATTTGAATATTAGATTCAAGTTTACAAGACCAGCTAAAAAAATGTAAACTACTTCAAATTTATATTACCAGAATCATCAGGAAAATGCTTGACTTGTTGTCACACTCTAGGTACATGGAGTTTTTAGTAGAGGTGTGCGAACCCATGTTTTGTTCGAACCGAACTATGAACGAATCCAAGCAAATATGTTGCCTCGAACTTCGAACCTCTGAAATAGTATGTCTAAGGTTCACAGTCGAACTTCGAACTTCTTAGAAATTTAAAATCGAACATCGAACTACCCAAAATTTTTCATTATTCATATATAATTTCCTTAAACACAAAATTTAGGAATATTGTACCATACAATATTTGATATGTGAAAGATTCCCACTCTTTTAACAAAAAGGAAGAGTTCGGCAAATTTGCAGGTTGATTGGGTGAAAATGCCTTCTGGTGCTGATCGTTTTGGCTCATGGTGAAATAAATCATATTGAAACCAGTGTTTTCCAAAGTCAATCTGCAGTTATCCTCATAAATTCTGAAAATTTACATTACCGATCGCTTTCGAACACCGCCATCATAATGTTGTTACTAAAAAAGGTGTTGGGAGGCTAGGATATATAAGAAAAATAATTCTGTTATTGCTAAATGGCTCCACTGTGTCTCAATGTGCCCACCAACTGTGAAAAATATGCATGAGTGAAATCTCCTAAAATTATGCTATTTATTCAATGAGACCGATAACGAGTTTAAAGCGCCGCTACCGCGTTAAAGGGGCCACAACTTCGCTATCTTTGGCAGCATTCAATGCTTATAAAGTTAAATTTCGAAGTATTTTTGAGCAACGAACTTCGAACTATTTTGGAGAATTACGTATTTCGAACTTCGAACAACTTCAACATCGCTAGTGCGAACATATTTTCGAACCGAAGGTTCAGTTTGAGTTCGGGTTCGGTTCGAAATTTCGAAGCTTCGCACACATCTAGTTTTTAGTAATAAAAATAGTATAAGTACAATTTGAAGAACTCAATTTATCACAATACATTTTCACAGGTTCCAATCTTCACTCAATAAAAATAGTAAAATTTTGCCCAGATAAGAAAATTCTTGCTGGCACACTTGTAGTGCTAAAAACTCTGATCGGATTTGTTTGGAGTTAATGTATAATAATACTCTGTGGCGATAAAAATTCAGGACAGAATCAGGAAAAAGGAATTACTTCTTACTTGAAGGACTGTTGTCATTTCAGAAATAAATCACTTATTTTCTTAGATTCATGTGATTACTTTACTTTAACTTGTGATTAGGTGTATTAACATAACTACTGGCCTAACTCGCATGTTTACTTTATGATTTTTTAAATAGCCATGCATATCTGGTGGTTGTGAACTTTTATATACCAGATCTATATTTTCTTGTTCACTAAACAAAGATGTATTAGCATATTAAAAAAAAAAACGCTAATGAGGAGGTCTGTGTTTATATATATATATATATATATATATATATATATATATATATATATATATATATATATATATATATATATATATATATATATATATATATATATATATATATGTATGTATATGTATATAAAGCTTCAAATGAATACTACTAGAAACACATAACACAACATAACATTGAATGTTATTTTGGCATTTTTACACACTGTAGTTAAATATGTTGAGACAAAAAGTTATGAAATAATAATTAACAAGAGGCTGCATTAGGCTTTTGTAGTTTTCATGGTAAATATGAACGAGAAAAGCATAATTATACATTTCGTAGCTTAAAAACAACTCCATGGCAGTAAAAGATATATAGAGATCTAAAGTATGTTGGTATCAATATTATACAAGATAAGCAAGACAATTTGCAAAAAAAAAACCATCTTATTTATCTGAGAACTGAAAGAAATATTTAAAATAATAGTTTTAGTAGTTATCCTACATTAATAGATTTGTTATCTTCTATAAAATAGTTACATCTTTAGTGAGACTCTATACCAAACAGACAAAAAACCAAATTCTTTTTAACAAATTTTCAAGAAAACGAAAGATTTCATTAACTTAAACGATTTATTTTGGACTTGTACCTAGCAAAGCAATTTCATGATGTCAAACTATAAATTTGCAAATAAAGACACTAAACATACCAAAACATGAAAAGATAATTTATTGAGTTCATGGTTACATATCGCAAAATATAGTAAACTACAGACTTCTGTGCTAGTTTCATAACAGCTTCTTGCCTGCGACAAGGTTTAATGGCACCAAGCAAGTACAAATACAAAAAACTGTATGTGTGTGTTTTGTTTCTTTAACGTCGGCCTATTTCCGCGACTATGGCCAATCACCGACGCCAAGGAGTAGTTTCACCTCACTATCCTGGAAATTTTGCCGAACCCCCGCCTTTCTGTAAGGAGGGTAGGGGTCTTTAACGTGCCCAACATCGCGAGGACACGGGACCGACCGTTGTACGCCCCCTCCAAAGGATGGAACGTGCAGACATTCAACTTGCTCAAAAACAATGCCAGAACCTCGATTGATGTTAATGTTACAGTTTGTACTGAAAAAGTGAAAGGAGAACCGTGGGATCGAACCCAGTACCATTCGGTACTACCCCTGAACCACTGAGGCTCTATAAAAAATTGTAAAACCAGTAGAAGGGCATCTACATCTGTATATAGTATTATATGGTTTTACGAAGTGATGCCAACTAAAATCAATAAACACAAAAGTGGGCATTTCTGACTGTTAGCACAATCTTTACCAATCTATTAATTTTCCAGACAAACTCAACTTCTCGTTGGCCCACCTGGAATCGAACACGGGACTTCTCGCTAAGCAGTCCAACGCCTAGCAACTGATGCCACAAATATGTGTATTTCTTCAAATGCATATAAAAATCAATTTAAGGATATTTTGGTCTAGTATATAATTATTAAAAATATATTGTCAGGAAAATACTAAGGTACACTTCAGTCAACACTTGCAAACCAGCCGAGCTATACTGAAAACGAGCAGTACTAAAACAAAATGCCTAGGTACTTCTTGAAAGTATGTTGCAAAAGTTTTTGATGTAAAAACAACCGAACAATTTTTCTGTTGCCCTTCTCCAGTGGTGAAGTGTCAATGAAGGCTGTTAGGTGCAGCCTACCCTGTTTTTATTCAGGTCTAAGATTTATAATGCCCTTTCATTTGTATTTAATTATTTTCATATTAAAAATGTTTCATTAACATCATGTTTTAAACCGTAGACAGGTCGAGACTCACCGGCGGCGGATGATTTTTCAAATCACTGTCGTCGTTGAGATCGAGCTCAAGGTGGAGGGTAGGTTGGTTTAGATGAGCAAAAAGAGTCAGCAATGGCCTAATTGCCAGTAAGCATCTTACCTTTACCTTTTTTTAAAAAACCGAATCCTGAATTTAAATGCTGCAATTGGCACATACAAATAGCCGGTGGATTTAGGCTATGTTCCTTCAGCCCAGATCAGACAGTGGAACATTACAATTCTGAGAGAAAGCGGGGGTGACACTGAACGTGACAGCCAATATACTATAACACAGAATGTTGCCCGCATGTTTACGATCTGCCTTTACTAGCTTAGATGCGTGCGTGGTTAGCTTAGTTGATTGAATCACGGCCGGAGTGGTGTTGTGGCACTATACAAGTTAAAATTTTAATATAATCGTAGATTTTAAAAAATGGCTTTTGCATTGGATAATGATGATTTAGTGGATTTTCTAATTTAGGATCCAAACCATTTTCACAGTTATGTTTAGAGCAGAAAATCGAAATAAAATAAAAAAGACCTATCCTGATTTGTTACTGAAGAAAAAGCAATCGAGCGAGAAATACACGCAGCAGTTTCAAGGTGTGTGGTACACAAACTAGAACTGTTTAGCAGGAAGTGTTAAACGAAACATCATGTTTTGGTTTGATTGTTGACTGTTTTGAACAAACGACAATGAGTGGTGCAAGTTAGGGCTCGGGAAGGAGAGTTTAGAAAACATGATGGCGAAAATGAAACATGAATCTTTTATTTATTCATAAACCATCCAACAGCTTAAAAGCCAAATTAAGGATGGGCCAATACACAAAACCTAATAACAAACAATAATCAAAGAAACTATACAAAAGAGAGTCACAAATTAGATCGCTTTGAAAAACATTTTTATCTCTGATATATTACATGAGAAGATATCTAGGCGGTCTTGCAGTACAGAGTAATCATTGCACATCTGGAAAATTGGAGACGATAGCAGCAATCGCGTACGAGCAGTCGGGAGATAGAGTGTGCCTGGAAAACATGCTGCAATACGAGGCACATTGAAATTAAGTTGCGGAAGCAGATTAGGACAGTCGAACACAGAATTAACCAGTTTGTAGAAAAATATAATGAAACTGCACTGCCTGAGCATCGACAGATTCTGCAGACTAAAGCGAAGAAGTAAACTTTCCTGAGGAAAACCAATAGATGGATATCGACCATCCTCACGAAAGCTAAGAAATTTTAGAAATGTCCTTTGCACTGATTCCAGACTTGCCACATGTATCTCATAAGTAGGAGCCCACACAGCTGAGCCATATTCAAGTCGGGACCTAATTAAACGACCAAAGAGCAGGAGGAGGGTGTCAGTCTGTCAGAAATTTCTGCTGTTTCTTATCAGAAACCCAAGAGTTTTGTAAGCGGAACTGACAGTCTGCTCATATTGTGGTTTAAAAGATAGAGTACCATCAAAAACAATTCCAAGGTCCTTAACTGTCCCGGGGCGGTCAAGTGGAAGCCCTCTTATATTGTACCCGAAAGTGATTGCGTGCTTATTTCGAGTAAAGGACATCACACAACACTTGGAAACGTTCATAGAAAGACCACTCCGACAACACCATTCATCAAGGATCTGAAGATAGTTCTGGAGCCGCAAACAGTCATCAACACTCGAAATATTTGCGAAAATCTTAATATCGTCTGCATACATTAAAAAAGGAACATGTAAAACATGTTTAACTGGGTCGATAAATATATTAAACAGTAATGGACCGAGTAGGGAACCCTGCGGCACTCCCGAAGTTACATGATAGGTGTTAGATTTGAAGCCCCCAACCTCAACAAATTGCATTCTTCCATCCAGGTAAGATCTGAACAAGCCAAGCAAGCCCTCGGAGAATCCGATAGGCCTCATCCTGTCAATCAGAACAGAGTGATTTAGACAATCAAAGGCCTTAGATAGATCAGTATACACATCACCCTGTGAAGAGCGGTCAAGAGTGGACGCAATGAACTGTGTAATGTCAACTAAATTCGTTACAGTCAATCTTCCTGGAATGAAACCATGCTGAGAAATAGAGAGCCTGTTTTTGATGTGAAACAGTATTCACCGAAAAAGGCAGGCCTCGTAAATCTTACAGAAGACACATAGTATGGCTATTGGTCGATAGTTCGATGGATCACCACCATCCCCCGCCTTTTCCACATTATGTCTTTGTAGCTGTTACATTTTGATTGAGCTCATTTATAAAAAAAATCTAGGTGAATTTTTTATTTTACGTAATTTGGTATGTCTGCTTATTGATTTTGAACTACTGATCTATTAAGTTATCATGTAAGCCACTCAGTTTACCCGTAGCCAAAAGCACGCTTTGCCACTGCTCTTCCCATAAACTACTATTGTTAATAGAGCTGGAGATTTGTACAGTACAAGTTTTACCCGATTTGGATAAAATCCCAAACCACCCAGGAACTGCCTATATAAGACATTGCTTAAATTTAATAAAGTAAGACCTGAATGTAAACAAACTGTCTAGTAACCTGCTAAAATATAGTTTAACTTGTGTAATTTGCTCCATGTGACATTTTCTTCATTGGCTCAAAATTTTCCCATTTGACTGTTATTTCGTCTATTTGGTGTAGAGTCTATATAATTAAACTTTTAAACAATACCGTTTCAACAGTTAAATTCAATATAATGAAATCTGACTTGTTTCCCTGTAAAAATATAGCGCTATCTGAAATAGTCTTTGTTAGAAAGTCATAAATCTAGAAAATGGCACTTGAAAGCAATCTGCCAGGCATAAGTATACAGGAAGTAACAACTACCAGAAAAACAACCACATACAAATACCAGAAAATTTAATAAATGCCATTTTTACACCCTGCCTCTCTAAAATAATACACTGTCACATAACACCTCCATCAATATACTTCAAATACGTACAAAAAATTGTACGATGCATTGTTAACATTAAAAACGAACATTAAAAAAAAAAAACAATGTGTAATGTAAAACTGTGAAATATTCCTAAGAAACATGACAATAAAATGTTTAAACTTAATAATACATATAATATTCGCAAATAAATCTTAATACTGTAATTGCAAATTCAGATAAGCGTACAATTTTCATAACACATATCACAACCTAGTTTAGTTTCCTTTTTTTTTTAAGTTTTAGCTGCATACAATGAATAAAATGCCATATCTTCTGATTCATATGCTATAAATTAATTGTAATGCAAACAACACAATTATATTTAAATACACAAGATCAAAACATTAAAAAACTGAAGAACTTATTTTACATTATATTTTAAAAAAATGAATGTAATATATTGAAGTCAAAATAAAATATTTAATTTCTTTAAAATATTTACAAAATCAACAGTACAGTACTTTTGCCTTTGGTTGACTTTCTTTGACAACTAATTACGTTATAAAAGGAAGGAGTTTGTGGCTAGTGGACCTGGCTTTCGAGGCCATACAATAATCACAAACACACACACACACGCCGGCACGCGCGCTCACAAACACACACACACACACACACACACACACACTCATAAAAGGAAAAACGACAGTAAGAATTTGATTAGTCACAAGTCAATACTACATTGCATAACCCCTTGTTTTAGACCAAAACTTCCACAAGGGTACCACGAGTAATTAAAAATATAAAAGTGAAAAAAATATGCTATATAAATATAAAAATCAGTTTGAGGGAGTATGCATTTTATTCGACAGTGTCTCAATGCCACTTAGAAGTCAAAAACCAAGAGCAACATATAAGCCCCCTATTCATTCTGGGTGATGATTGTCGTTCTTTAAAATAATAATAATAATAATTCTGCTTTTATTTTGATGCCTCTAAAGGACATAAAATCTCAATTGATATTTTTATTCAGACAATCTGCAAAATTATAATAGAAAGACTGATTTACAAAGAAAGGTTAAGTTTCTAGTTACACTAGGATGTTGTCAAAATTTATCGCCATTAATTTACGTCTTCCGAAGTCCAAAAATTGTTCCAGATAACCAAGTACAGATATAAGCGGAAATTAGTGCAAGAGGCTTACATCCAGAAGTGGAAAGGCATGGGCTGACAAAGAGAAGATAGAAGACTCAAAGTACAAATGAAACTTAAGCAGCGAGTTTAGAACCTGTAGAAATAGAATATATCCAAATCGACAGAATCGCAAGCAAAACCTAGTCAGTATTGTGAAATATAATAGGCAGCAAGGTATGTTTACCAACATTCAAAAAGAGAACTCTTAAATAACTAACAACAGAATTTTTAAACTATGCCCTGTCCTATACTCTGTTTCAAATGCCGATGATACAATTGTCACAAACAGAATCACTTGATTTTAGCATTAAATTTATAGCTTTGCTGAAGCAGAGTTCACCAAGTTCGATAAAACAATATAAAGAAAAATTACATGGTACAACAATATTACTCAACATACCACCAATTTCAAGTTTCAACATAAACGTCATCGTAAATATAACACCCAGGTTACACTGCCTGTTATTCTGAGAGCCTGATTTCGTACATCAAGAAATACAAGGTGTTTCTAATGTCGAGCTCATTACGGCTTGTGTGATCAATTCGTCTCGGTGAATTTGGACGGATCGAAGGGACTACATTGATTTTGACTTGGCTCATACGAGTTGCACAGGTTCATGACTTAGTTTAGAGTGTTGCCAGATTGTGGGATATATATATATATATATATATATATATATATATATATATATATATATATATATATATATATATATATATATATATATATATATTGTCACGAAGTGACTAATCCTGGAGAGATTACCCGGCCTAATTTACCGTCATAGCCACTGCATTATGATACACCATAAACTGCAATTATCATTTGCGAAGGTTGGAATATTTTCCAACATTTTCCGTGGAGTAATATACGGAATCCGGCACGTCGAACAGAATAATTAGTAGGGGGGCAATTAGGAGGTCGCGATTTTGTAAAAGAATTGTGGCCGGGCAGAACGCTGACGGAGAGTTGTCAGTTCTAGAGTCACCGTGAACAAGCGAGTACGTCGGCCAGTAAGTGGAATTGTAAAGTACGTAAGGTTTAAGAGAAGGAGCCCGCATCAGGGAGAGAACAGTATACCAGTAAGCAGAGAGACGCCGCCGATTCACGAGGCTACCGCCGCAGCGTTTGTTTAGTGAACACAGTTACCGGAGAGTAGCCCAGGTAGGTGAAAGTCAAATACTATTTAGCGCGCCCGTGGTAGAAAGGTTGAACGCTCCGCAATGACACTGGGAACCTTAGAGGGGACCGTTTCTTCCCTGCCTCCGTTGGCGGGCTGCTCGGGGAGTTAGGGGCGGCATTTCGAAGTTGCGGTTCCCCCGGGATCGCGGAGGCATTCCGCCGCACGAAGGTGTTGGAAGTCATCCCTGTCGTAGTGATTGCATTATCTGGGACAGTCAAAAACAACCCTTCGGGTGGTCGCCCCTGTGTGAGGATCGTAACCGGTCCCAGGCTGTGGTAGATTCGTATTGCAGCGACTGCGCTGGTCCGAATTGAAGCAGCCAGGCGACGCCTGGCGTCCCGGGCTGTCCGCGGCCCCGTTCGGAGGGGGTGTAAATCTGGGACTTAACTTGATGTAGTGTCCGACACACCCTGTATGCTGCATGCCCGCTTGGAACACCCGAACACCCGCTATTATTCACTACCTTGCTACCACCCCGCACAAACCTTCCCCCCCCCCCCCGAGCTTTGATAGTCAAATAACCACCTCTGCCTCCTCATAATTACTTAATTCTCTGGTAGTAGGACTCCGTTGTTTTCTTTTGTAAATAGTTAATTAATAGATTTTATTTTAATTTACTCGATATTTCATTTAATCTCTCCAGAATATCCACCCAAGTAACCTTTAGCAATATATCTCTAATAAAGACCATAACCAGAAGTCCCGGGGGACTTCGTCTTAACTTCGGAGGACCCTCTCTCCACTAAGACCTACCATGGGCTTGTGTGTCCGTCGACAGTGACTTGGGAAAGGGGTGAATATCCTGAGAGAGCACGCCTACTCTCTGAAGACAAACTCTATAGGCGTTGGCGCTCGAACAGGATCCCGTCGTAATGCTGTGTCCCGGGAGTCATCCCGGAAATTCCCCATATTAGGGAAAACTAGTATTAACCCCGGCCACCCCAAGTGTAGAAGCGTAGAAGAACTGACAGTGATACGGAAAGATTGGGCGGTCAATATGATGACGAAAGGTGAGACAGAATTCAAAAAAGGAATGTTTCGTGCAAACTTTTACAAGAGAAGTACTATAATGATTGACCTGTTTAACAACATAATATTTAAACCTGCCTGAAAAGCCTGCAATGAAACCAGGAAAAAAACTGCAAGCAGATCCACTTCAACGGAAGACCTGTTCAGTTTTGTCAAGTTTGTCTAAAATAAACCAAATATTGTTCTGGGAGGAAAACAACCCTGAAGGTAAAGCAGGCTGTCTTTTGGATTTTTTCAAATCGAGAAAAATAACGATATAATCCGGTGTTCGGTAAAACTTGCTAAGGTTGTTCAAAAAGCTCTACAAGTAGTAAAGGGTTGATGTCCAATAGTAAAAGTCAAAGCTGCCCTGTACGAACATATTACCTCAACGTGGCTGTAATTAAAGCCAAATCGACACTGGAAAAGGCAAACCGATAATTGGACACGACAATGTCCCTGTTGGAAAAAATACTATTAATGGATGGACTAAATTGTCTGTTGAGGTTATCGGCCTGAATGTAAAGGACAAAAAGATAACAAACCATTCGAACAAGTCAACTGTTGTTAGCGGATTGGCAAACAAAGTTGTGCGAGAACAACAATTGCTGAAAATTACTAGTCATAATCCAAATTATATAACCACACTTAAATATCGACCAAGATCACCACACTAAGATCATAAATACTATGTGTGGTAATAGATCTTTTATAGTACAAAAAATAGCCAATCTAATATTACATTAAATTTTAATAACTCTACCTTTACCAGTTGTACTTTTAATAAATAAATAATTGTTTTGTTGCGATATTTCTGACCGAATATCCCTCAGAGATTGATAGATGCTTCATTTTATGTCAATTTTCGTAACCATGTTTGTTGGTAACAGCCCTCCGCCTTGCTTTCGATTGTCATAAAATTATTTTATGCATAATCAATGTCCTAGAGATATTATAGCTGATAACGCACCTCCTGGGTCCAGACTTTTAAAAAAAATTATCACGAATACATGAAATGCAGTATAGGTTAGGTTATAATAATTAATTTATGTCTTACAACTTTTAGACTTGATACATCATCATACGTAGATGTACAAAATGTGCGATTCCAGATAACTGAAACACACCAAAGAATCGTTTTAAAGAGCATCTACTCGACTGTATACTCAGCTGAACTTGCAAATACTCAATCAATAATTAGTTAAGCAACTACAAATATTAAATGTTAAAAATAAGTATATATAAATCGGTGTAAAAATGTAAATTCATCATAAACAACCATTAAATGGAAGATATTTTGGTGCATTCGAATTGACAACACAGTTTCAATTATTTACAGATGTTACATTGTTTATATCCCATTTCAGAGCCATTTTAAAAACAAAAGATGTATGAAAAAAAGTTGTTAGGTCAGGTCAGGTCATAATTTGATACAGTCACTAAGATCCACGACTTCTTTAACCTCTATGCATATTGCCTTCAAGACTTGAGTGTTTATACGGGAACACCCACTTAGAAGAAATTGTTATTTCAAAATGGTTTAAATTTAAATATCTAATAAGAACACTTGGAGAACCCAAATCACCACAACATATTTTAAAAAACCTGACGATCGTTTCACTAACCAAGCTAACGTCATCAGAGGATGATAATAATAAGAGAACTATTTATCTTCTGATGACGCTAACTTGGTTAGTGAAACGATCATCAGGTTAAAATATGTTGTGGTGATTTGGGTTCTCCAAGTGGTTATCAGTGCTCATCACATGTTCCAATCCTCACTTAATTTAAACATCTAATGTTGTAAAATAACAAGAAAATAGTATAAAGCAGTATTGTTTCCTTCTCAAAAAGACACAAACGACACAAAATCAACACAAAAATTTTCACTTTTAACTGAGAAAACTCAAAATTATGCATGTACGAGGGCGTACGAAAAAAAAACCAAACTGATGTTGTGCTGCGTGGAGTGCCTGTAGTACTGCCTTCTGCTGTTAGGAGCGTATAGAGCTACCTTCCGGAGTCAGACAGCTTCCATTTGCCTTGTGTGAATTTTTTTAGTGAAAGTTGTCTTGTGTGCTCGTTTTTACAAAGGCCGATTCTCGTGAACAGCGCACGACCGTAGAGCTTTTCCTCTTGCTCTGAAAAACTGGCACAGAAAATCTTGGAATGTTGAAAACAGCCTACAAGGATGATGCTATTGGGAAAACTCGTGTTTGAGTGATTTCCCTGTTTCAAAAGAGGTGAAGTGTCAATTGATGATAAACTTCTCTCTAGTCATCCTTCCACAGATCCAACCAATGTAAATGTTTAAAAAAAAATTGGAAAATCATGCTGGAAGATCGATGACGGACCATTGGCGAAGTTGTGGAGCTGTCTGGAGTGACTTCAGTTCAGGGAATTTTACCGGAGGATTTGGTGACAAAAGGGTGGCTGCCAAATTCGTGCCTCGACTGCTGTACAAAGGCATGGTCACGTGGAAGCATTGTTGTGCTTTGAAAGAAGAATTCCGAAATGATCCAGTTTTTTCCGTCATCATCAGAAGTGCTACGGTTACGACTCTGAAACGAAGCAACAATCAAGTTAGTGGAAGGCTCAAAGTCCGCCTCGTCCCAAAAAAGCTCAAGTGAAATCAAATGTCGAAAAAATGCTGATTTGTTTTTTCGATGTGAGAGGAGTTGTTCGTTCAGAGTTTGTTCCATGGGGGTCAGACAGGCTTTCTACCTGGAAGTTTTGAAAAAATTGTGCAACCGTTTATGGCAGAAGAGGCCTGATTTGTGGCAGTCGGGCCACCGGTTTTTCCACTACAAGCCCTGTCTGTCACTAATTTTGTACAAAAAATAGTACGGCCTCTCTGCCCCATCCTTCCTATTTACCGACCTTGCACCCTGCGACTTTTTTATTTCCCTGAATGAAAAGACATGAAAGGTAAGCGTTTTGCCAAGGTGAAGAGGTGAGGCCACAGAAGATGAATTTCAAAAATGTTTTGAATTGAATAAATGATTGGACAAGTGTCCTAGTGCAGGTGGGGAGTACTGTAAAGGGGGTTGAAGTTTTTTTGTTTAAAAATTAAATAAATGAATTTAAAAATAAGTTTGGTTTCTTTCGGGTACACCCTTTTATAGAAACAAAAAGAACTATTACACAACCTTCAACATACTTTTGCATATTGGAAGGCTGAATGTCTTTCTGAAGAGAATACATTATCACAGCTATGTGGAAGTTACGATTCAATTTGGAGACCTATTTTTAAAAGCCTTAATACAGTAACTTTATTTTACCATTAATTTTCTTTTAAATCATGGCTCTTTGAAAATGCTTAATCATCATATTGAGTGCCTGATACTCCAAACGTCTTTAGCATATTTCTTTTGATGTCCCTCAGGCATACATGTTGGATCCCATTAACCTTTAACATCTTTGTTAATGATTTAAGATTTAGGTAATACTTTTCGTTGGTAGACTGAAGATCAACCCAGGCTTCAGGGGCCACTGAAAAATTCAGGAGATCGTGAAGGAGCCCATGCTTGAAATGAGGTCAGACTTCGTGAGCCCACGAATCTGCAGGAAAAACAACTTTACAGTGGAAAACCCCAACCGCAAGGCATGGCGGGAGGAGACGATGGGCATACCACGGGACGTGCTCGTCTGGTTCACGGACGGATCCGGCGGGGAGCGTGAGACTGGGGCAGGTGTTTACTCGGAAGGACCGAGGGTAAGTCATAGTATTTTCCACGGAGCCTATGCAACGGTCTTTCAGCCGAGACATGTACGCCATTCTGCACTGTGTGCGAGAGAACAAGAGGAGGGGCTACACCAACAAGCTCTTAAGGCACTAAGTAGCCCACGGGTAAATTCCTGGCTGGTGAGTGAGTGCCGAGACGAGACGAGCGACCTGGCTGGTCAGAATGAGGTGACCCTCATCTGGGTGCCGGGTAACTCGGGGGTCAAAGGCAATGAAGAAGTTGACAGTCTCGGGAAGAGAGGGTGATTTTGGAATGGGTGAACTAAAAAGACTAAGGGCATGCACAATAAGCCAAAGGTTGCAGTGCTATCGGGGCGGCAAAGCCGCAGACGAGCCCTGAGGGAGCAAAAAGATATACTTTCCGTTCCATATATCTTTATGACCTTTAGGTGTAATCTCAGAGGCTCTTGCAGTTAACTATATTTAGATTTCAATGAAAGCTCTGTTCGTTGACCTTAATGAAAACATTGACAAAAAATATGGAATAAGAAAATTGAAGAACTTTCCCAACTTCAATGAAAGTGAAAAAAAGCTATAGAAATTATTATGGTAAAGAAATTGTTAAGTGTTATTTGGTTTTATTTAGACTTTACAGATTCAAAATTTCCATCTTTGTTCAATTATAATTTTTTGTTGCTATCTAAAGTTTTTAAATATAACCAATTTTTTTTTACTTATACCTTTTGCAAAACCACATATTTATAAACAAAGGATTTTCCCGATTCGTTCCACATATACTCCAAATATTTGGTGATTTTCGGTCAAATTCTAGGCTTCTTTGGAACTGTGATTCTTCCTGAACAGGGACATGTGAGTGAGAAGCAGTTTTGATGCCCAAGATAAATAATAAAATCAGAGCAAAAACCTCCACAATTGTGCTTAGTATGAAGTGGTTTCATTAAGTTAACATAACCGAAAACAATGAATTTTCCATTTTTTTACTTTGATATTTGAACTTGTCATAATAATTTTTTGATGCTGCTTGGAAGTGTTTTTTATTGTAAATTACTGTAACCGCAAAAATTTGTTATCAGTACTTGATGAAAAGCTTCCATATATATAAAATTTATGGATGAATATGCTCGAATAAGAATTTTGGGTTTTAGTATTATCCAGTTACAGGGTTCCCACTAAAAACAGCATATCAATTTCCCTGTTTTATCTGACATGCCAAAATCTATTTCCCTGACTTTGATCTTTGACAATTTACCCCCAACATGTGTAACACATTACTACAGAATACAGTAGGTCTACGCGTCATGGTGGAAAAAACACTTCCCCATTTCAAATACACACCCACTAATATGTGCAAAATTAAAAATAAAAAAAATAATAAAAAAAAAGTTATTGTGGTTTTGTGGAAAAACAAATCATTAAATGAATGGTTCAGAATTGCACAAAAAGCAAACACACATTGTTTCAATTATTTCTCATAAAAAGAAAACAAATAATTTTTCTATGAGACAAAAATTCCCTGACTCTTAGCTAATGTTCACAATTTTTCCCTGATTTCCCTGACAAAATCTTTCTTCTACAAAGTCCTGACTTTTCCCAGTTTTCCAGACGAGTGAGAACCCTGAGTTAGTAACAATAATAATAATTATGATCTTTATGCACACTTGATAATTCACGTCCACTACAAATTGAGTCTAGTATATACAAAAACCTAAATTTTTTAAATGTAACTGTTTCCAGTAAAACAAATATACATGAACTTTTGCGAGTAGTCAATTGTTAATACTGTAATCAATTAATAACTTACAAACCCCAATCTAAAACTGTCCCATCAACCGAATGCACCGAATGTTGGTAAATTACTGAAATGTGTTGTTTTTAATGTTGTTGAAAATTAAAAAAGAAAAACCACATTAACTACACAGAAACATCCTGTTACTCATTTCTCTTTAAGCGGTCACTAGCTGGATGCTGTGTTCTTTGGACTGGTCGGAACGGACGTGTTTTGTTGCGAACGGCTAATGTATAACCTTAACAATTTCACTTTACTACCAGGTAACATCTGTATGAATTTGCCTAACCTCTCTTCTCCGACTGATTTGTACAGTGCCACCATGCAAAATATCGAACTTTTTCTAACGGCACTTTCTGCATGATCTGAATTCTGAAAATGATGAAGCAAGTTTTACTTATTTACAAGGTAATGTCATTTTACAACTGAAAATATAATCTATATTATGCAAATAAGAGTTAAAAAATAACACAATTATAAAAAAAATAATTTGAGATTTATTTATTTATTTATTGAAAACCATCCTACACAAAACCCAATTGGAGGATGGAATACATAACAAAACAAAAATTACAATACATTTAAAAAAAACGAATAATAAACTTGCTAGGAAGACCTCAAATTCTGGCAACACACTGTTTTAAAGTTCTTAAAGGTACACGAAAATATATCCACATGAATACTCAATATATTACATAGCTTACACATATATATGGGAGAAAACTGCCGCAAATCAGTGTGAGGTCGAGCCATCCAAAACAAGCCAACCCCACAGTTACTTAAACTAGGAACATGCAGCGACAAAGCAGAGAGAAGCACAGGAGAGCCACCAACGTTATTTAGCAGCGTATAAAGAAAGAGCAGCATGTACTGGCTGTGAGCAAGCAATAACCTGTCGCGATCAACAAGACACCATGGGGATAGATGCCTCTCTGTTTAAACATAACATAGTTTAAAAATCTTCGCTGCACCTTCTCAAGGCTTAAGATATGCATGTTATAGTTAGCCGACCACATAATTGATACCTATTCTAGCCTACTACTGACCAGAAAATCAAAAAAACACCTCTAGCACTTGTGTGTCAACAAAATCTATGGTACATCTTATTACAAATCCTAAAATTCGGAGTGATGCTGCCATTGAACTCTCAATATGCTAGTTAACACAAAGTTTGCCATCGAATAGAACACTGAGGTCTCTGAAGATAGGTTTCCTTGTCAAAAGTGTATCTTGTACAGAATAATCAAACTCAACAAGAGCTACAATGCCGACAGCTGTAAAAAAACAACACAGCACTTATCTAGATTGAGGCAATTATAAGAACACCAATCAAAGATACAACCCAGATTCCTTTGCAAACAAATCCAGTCTTCTATAGAACCAATGGATGAGTAAATCTTCAAATCCTCAGCGAAGAGAAGACATGGGACATTAAGCAACTACACATATCATTAATAAAAATGTTGAAAAAGGCGGGCCCAAGAACCTAACCTTGAGGCACGCCACAATTGATGAAAAAGTTATCTGCCTTAAAAACATGGCACTCCACAAAAGCCGCCCTATCAGAAAAATAAATGAAGCATGAAAGCTTATGTAGAAGAATGCCATGAGGTATACTGTCAAAGGCTTTGCTAAAATCATGATATATTACATCGGCCTGTTTAGCCGCATCCAAAGCACGCGACAAGTATTATAATAATAATAATTTATTAGTGCCAGGATTACACATAGCAATATGCACAGGTCACAGACAATACAGATAAAATCAAAAAGCTGCACACATAAAATCACTTAAAAGGCTAAACATAAAATCATCCAGAAACCCTGGAAAACTTCACATCTAAGTTCTAAAACTCGAACCTCAAGAACTCTTCCACCGAATAGAAGGAATTTCTCAACAGTATTTCCCTCACTCTGTTCCTAAACTTCTGCACCACAAGTCTCTGATATAAGCAGGTATTTGATTGTATAACTTAATTGCCCAGTAGCCAGTCCCACTCCGACATCTCCCCAGTCGCCAATAGATGGGCACAATGTTCTTCCCCTGTCTCGTACCATAGGTATGGATATCCCGGTGACTCTGGTATTCACCCACATTCTCCTTGATGTACATCAAATTTTCAAAGATATAGAGTGCTGGTAATGTAAGTATACTCATGTGTCCAAAGAGCGCTCTACAGTCATCCCTGTAACTTGCACTACACATCACACATATAGAGTTACGCTGGAGCCCAACGAGATGCTTAGCACCAGCAGCATGACCCCAAACCAAAATAGCATATGAAAGATGCGAGTGAAAAGCGGCGAAATACTGTCCTCAGAACAGGAACGAAACACTGCCAACCAGGCTCCGGAGCAAGAACAGGCCCATCGAGAGTTTACCAGCCACTGAGTCAACATGTTTATCCCACAGAAGCCTTGAGTCAATGACAACACCCAGAAATTTTGTGCTCTCCAACAGTGCCCCTGTCTCGTCAAGTTGCCTCACAGAGAACACCATTCTATTTGTCTTTTCTCTGTTAAGCAGCAGTTCATTTGCTGCAAACCATTGCTCGGCCTCACCCTTTGCCGCCACCGAGCTCCCCAAGGAACCCTCAAAGCTATCAGCTGTGACAGATATCGTTGCATCATCGGCGAACAGCGTGAACTCGCTGGAACTGCTACACTTTGGCAGATTGTTTATATATATCAGGAACAAAATGGGTCCCAGGACGGACCTCTGCGGTACACCTGCAGAAATCTCACCCTGTCCCCGCTGTCACTCCAGCACACCGCACTGACTGACACCTATGCTCCAGATAAGATCGCACCAGAGCGACACTACCAGCACAAAAATTGTAAGCCTCAAGTTTTGCAAGGAAAGTCCTGTAGCCGACACAATCAAAGGCCTTACTTAGGTCACAGTATCATATCTGTTATTATGGTATGCATCTAAAATATGGGAGACCAAGTCCAGAATGCCCGGCGTAGTGCCCTTGTTTTGTCTGAAACCAAATTGGCATGCACTGAACAAGTTGTTTTCTTCAAAATATTTAACCATTTGTTTTGCCATGCATTGAGTAATACACAGTAGATTGGTGACTGTTGACCTACCATTCATAAACCCATGTTGATTATCCGAGATGAGGTGTTTAATGTGAGACTGAATATGAATAAGTAAGACAAGTTCAAACACTTTTGAAAAATAGGCACAATCATGATGTCTAGTTTTCTATATTAGCTTGGTCCCCACCATTGAACGCTGATACATAATGTGAAAGTTTCCAAAGGCTAGGGAAAGAAGCCTGGCGAGTAATGAGATTAAAAATGAAGGTAAGTAGTGTTATAAGCACAGGGAAACAATCTTTCCATACAACAGCTGGAATGTCATCTGGACCAGCACTCATATTTGCCTTGATCTTTCGAATGGCTAGTGAAACTTCTTCAGCGGAAATTTCAGGCATGTCTAGAACAGAATTAGACAGTATGATAAAATAAGAGAAAACATTTCATTGATAACTCCTAGAAAAGTAATCGGCAAAACTATCAATATGCTGGGGATGGGTTCAGCATGAAACACTTTTAAGCATACTAAGAACTTTGGGAATCGATGATAGAGATCTGAAAATTATAGAGAACCTATATTGGAAGCAGAAAGCAGTGGTCCGAATCGATGGAAGACTAACCTATGAATGTCGCATTCAAAGAGGCGTCAGACAGGGATGCATTCCCTTCCCCGCTATTGTTCAACATGTACTCGGATATAATCTTTAAGAAGGCTTTGCAAGATAAAGACTTTGGAGTGAAGATTAACGATGAACTGAATAATAACATTCGATATGCCGACGATACGGTCATCTTGTGCGATAGTGTCCGGGGCCTTCAAGAGTTGTTGGATAGTGTAAACACGACAGGAAGGGGAATGGGTTTGAAAATAAATGTCAATAAGGCAAAATTTATGATATTCAGTCGCCAACCGCACGCCGATGCTTCCCTACAGATAGACCAACAAAACATTGAGAGAGTTACCCAATTCAAATACCTTGGTTGTTATATCACAGAACATCTAGACCCTGATAAAGAGATAAAGTGCAGAATTGGAACAGCGCGCTCAACTTTCATGAGAATGAAATCATTTTTCTCTAACGACAACTTAAACCTAAGATTGCGTCAAAGAATGATCAAATGTTATATTTGGTCGGTGTTGTTGAATGGAGCCGAGACCTGGACTCTGAGGGCTGCTACGATCAGTCGACTGGAAGCGTTTGAGATGTGGTTGCACAGAAGAATGCTTCGAATACCCTGGACAGCTATGCAGACCAACGAAGCAGTATTAAATAGAGTGAATGCCGTCCGTGAATTATTTGTCACTATTAAGGTGCGAAAGATATCATTACCTGGGACATATTCTTAGAGGAGACCGATACAAGGTGCTCCAGCTTACAATGAAAGGTAAAATCGAAGGCAGCCGAGGAATTGGAAGGAAACAGATGTCATGGCTAAAGAACATTCGCGATTGGACTGGAACACGCAGTGCCGAACAACTATTCAGATCAGCCGGAAACCGCGAACAACTCGCCAATGTAATTGCCAACGTTAGGGGGACCTGATATGGCACCAAAAGAAGAAGAATGCCGGGGATCAGTCAGTTTGATGTTCTAAATAAGATATGATTCGTCAAGGAAATAGGTACTTGCCAAAGTTCTTTTTAATATAAATTGTCTAAACGTTGTGTGTGAGTTGTCAAATTATATTATAATTGGTTTTCTCCAGAATTACTTTCTTTCGAGCTTAATGAAATTTACTGTTCTTGTGTAAAGCGGAGTTTAGAACCCTCTATGACAAAAATTATCACTTCTATGATGAACATGGCACGACAGGTGGGTATAAGAATATCTTTGTGAGATCGAAATACTTTACAGAGTGTCAAACATCAGTTTTTTTTAAATTAAAATTGTCCTATCAGTGTTCAGAGTAGACCTTATTTACAAATCGATTTGAAGTACAGGTAAAATAATTTAAGATAAGATGGTCGGGTTGATATAAAAAAAGTTACAGTAAATTTAGTGGCCGAGGTAAAACAACAAATAAAATTAAGCGTGGGCATTTGTACGATATCTAGTACCAATACGATTGTTTAATAAGATAATGGGAAATATTTCTGCATCAAACAGGCAATGAAAAAACACTAATTGAGAAGACAAAGTATATCAACAAACAGAACACCTCAAATTCCTATTGTAAATATTAGAGGTGTGCGAAGCTTCGAAATTCCGAATCGAACCCGAACTCGAACCGAACCTTCGGTTCGAAAATATGTTCGCACTAGCGATGTTGAAGTAGTTCGAAGTTCGAAATATGTAATTCTTAAAAATAGTTCGAAGTTCGTTGCTCAAAAATACTTCGAAATTTAACTTTACAGGCATTGAATGTTGCCAAAGGTAGCGAAGTTGCGGCCCCTTTAACTCGGTAGCGGCGCTTTAAACTCGTTATCGGTCTCATTGGGTCGGTAGCGTAACTTCAGGAGATTCCACTCATGCATATTTTTGACAGTAGATGGGACATATTGAGACACGACGGAGCCATTTAGCAATCACAGAATTATTTTTCTTGTATATTCTAGCCTCCCAACATCTATTTCAGTAACAACATTATGATGGTGGTGTTCGAAGGCGATCGGTAACGTAAATTTTCAGAATTTGAGGATAATTGCAGATTGCCTTTGGAAAACACTGGTTTCAACATGCTTTATTTCACAGTGAGCCAAAACAGTTCAATATTCACAATCAGGAGACAGTTCAAAGTTGTATTGGTTATTTTATACCTATCATGCTCACTTTGAACTCTCTATATGTTTGATAAAACTGCCTAGCCAATACCAAACAACAACATATTTATAATTGAGCTTATCTACAGATCTACAAATCTAAAAAAGTTTAAAATATTTTTTGTTTTTAATTTAAGGTTGACCCATCTACACAAAGATCAGCACCGGAAGGCATTTTCACCCAATCAACCTGCAAATTTGTCGCACCTTTCCTTTTTGTAAAAAGAGCGGGAATCTTTTACATATCAAACATTGTATGTTACAATATTCCTAAATTTTGTATTTAAGGAAATGATATACGAACACTGAAGAATTTTGGGTAGTTCGATGTTCGATTTTGAATTTCTAAGAAGTTCGAAGTTCGACTGTGAACCTTAGACATACTATTTCAGAGGTTCGAAGTTCGATGCAACATATTTGCTTGGGTTCGTTTATAGTTCGGTTCGAACAAAACATGGGTTCGCACACCTCTAGTAAATATAAACAAGTTGGGTGTGGTTGACCGTAACTTTGCAGACAACTTTTAGAGTACTTACCTTAATCAGTCCTGCCATGATAAGAGACAAATGATCGTCTGTTACATCATTGGGATTAGCTTCTACTAGTTTGGTCAACATTTTAATGGCCCCCAGCAACGTGGGATCAGTGCTTGTATGAATTAAAGGTGCTAACGTGCTTACTACTGTATTGAATGGAAAGACACTCATTGCTGCTGCTGTTTCTTCGGCAGCTTTCACCACCTAAAAATAATGATAACAGTTGGTATTAAAAAATTGTGAAACTCCTAACAAACGAAAATTGGACTTGAAAGCATTTGACAAAACTTAATATTATTTAAAGGAACATTCGCTATTATAACACGGCGTAGTTAAGGGTGACAAATATATGCATTGAAATTTAATGCATAAAGTGGAATAAAAACCTGAAAAGATATTCAGAGAATCCACACAAAGGATTGTTCTCATCAAACGCTGTATTATCATATTACGTCATATATACATCATATTTAAAAATAGCTTGCGATAATCTCAGACCCTCTTTTTGTAACAATGATGTTATTGATTGTATGCATGAAGCAAATTGAGACTATTCTAGAAAACGACACGTGTACCCTTGAAGCAAGTGCTCCAATCTCAAAGCAAGATGGCAATGTAAAGGGTGCAAAGGGAAGACTGAGACGAGCAGGACGTGACAAGTCGTTCGGCAGTGAAGCACTGTTGAAATAGGTCAGAGAAAATATTCAAGAGCATTCACACCACAGGTCTCTATAGTAGTGTAAGTTTGTGCCAGAATAGAGGAATCTACCTAAGAACACTCCTTTTAAGAACGGTGAGTCGTCATAAACTAATTTCTATCTTGCAATCATTACAAGAAATTATTTTACTTCCCCACTGTCAGAAACCAGACTTCTATGTAAGAAGTGTCACTATGTCAGAATCAGGAGAATGGTTCAGAAACTGAAACTCAATGTAAACAAAACAAAAGCCTTGAATATGAGCTCCCACCAACCGCAGTCAGACAACGTGTCAAATTTCTTGCCATGTATATATAGTCAATGCACGTTGAAAAGCTCCATGGCACATTGACGTCGTGTCTATCTGTCGAGGCGTTTGATGACTATTAGTGGTTGACAGCTTACCATGCATGTTTCCATAGTAGGGCTACCTATGATATCCTAATATGGGGTAGTAGCCCTAGAGTGGCTCAGATATTTCTCCAACAAAAAGCTGCAGTGAGAATAATCTGCACACAAGTTGTAGAATCTTATTCACAATTACAATACACAATTGCGTACAGAGACTTGCCTGTGGTTTTTTATTTTTTAGTTTAACAACACAGCCTAAATACTATCGTACCATGGGTGTCGACAAGGAGGAAATGGGAAACTTGTTAATTCTGAACTTGAAGGTTTGGAGGTTCGGAGGAGAAGGAAAAACATGTGCCGGCAAGGAATTCCACAACTTGGAAGTCCTCGGGACAAAAGAGCGGGCATAAGAAGATGTTCTATGTCTGGTGACCTGGACTGTAAAAGGATGCATTCGCTCTGTTCCCCTGGTAGATCTGTTGGGGGCAGCAGGTGGAGAAACTATGGAAGAAAGCTCCTCTGAGCAGTGCCTGTGCAGATATCTATAAAAGAGAGAGAGGTCACCAACGGCACGTCGCTGGGCAAGGGATGGCAGCCTTTGGGTGAGGGTGGGGTCACCGACGAGACGTATAGCTCTCTTCTGAATGGGGTCCAGGATAGCGAGTGTAGAAGCAGCAGCGGCACCCGAGATGTGGGAGCAGTATTCGAGGTTTGGCCTTATTTGTGAAGTATATAAGGTATAGAGATTAGCTGGTGAAAAGTATTTGCGAGCCCGGAAGAGGAAACCTAATTTCTTAGCAGCCGCTTCTGCAATTTATGTGACATGTTGGCGCCAATTGAGATTTCGATCAACAGAAATAGCAACAAGTAAAAATGATTCATTACTTTGACGATCCTCATCTAATTGGGCTAAGTTTTAATTACCTGTAGATAATTTATTTTTAGTGTTTGTTTGTTTGTTATTTTCAATTAATTGAACAAATATGTTCAAGGCGGGCAGGATGTTTCAGATTAATTTGTGCTTTGACTCTGCTTACACATGCGCGGGTAGACACTAGAAAACAGTGACAAGAACGAAGAGAGTGTGAGAGATTATTGAGGAGACAAGTGTGTACTATTGTAGCAGTTAACGATTTTTGTTATTATTAATACAGTCCAATAAATTCAAAAATTAAATTGTGCTGTTATTAATCCCACCAATCTGACAAGGCTGTGTAATTTTTACCAAAATAAATATTATTATTATGAGTCAGTCCTAGACGTCAGAAGCACAGCAATCACTCGTAACCGCCGTGAATTTTTTTTATAGTAGAAAAACTCCAAATTCATTTTCTTTCAAGCAATGCATTTTTTCACATAAAGACGCATTAGTTATATAAAAAATTTGAGTTGGTTTTGGAAAAAGTCTTCAAAATTTCATTACGGTGCTCAACCGATTAATAAGTTTTCAATATTACCGAGTTGAAGTAAAAAGCAACTTACATCTCTTTTTTCTTCACAATGTGCGCTCAATACCCTCAGAGTGAGCAGTTCTACAAAATTACTCCAACACTGCTTCATGTCTTCACTTTGGAATATCGCAGTCAAAATCTGCAGTACTACAATCTTTGCCTGATCATCATTTTCATTTAAATTGTCTATAAGAATACGAAGTAGTTTTCTAAAAAGAAAAATTGAATCCAATTAACCACATCTCCTTTATCTACAAAGATCAGCTGGTGGTGCTGTTATTCTAATAGATTTTACCTGAAATTTTGTATCACACACTCTGTCTGGCCTTGTTTTATTAAATCTACTAGTTGCGCTAATAATCTTCTTTTCTCCTCCCGAGGTGTGGGATTGTCTATAACACATTTCTCAAATACACTTTTCAGTACATCTGTGTCTTTAAGATCACCTGTAAATAGAATATAATATATTATAACTGACCAAGTCATTTATTTATTTTTTATTTATTCATACACCATCCAACAGCTTAAAAGCCAAATTATGGATGGGCCAATACAAAAAAAAACAAAACATAATAACAAATAATAATCAAACAAACTACACAAAAGAGAGATTCACAAATTACATCGCTTTGAAAAACATTTTTATCTCTGATATATTACATGAGAAGAGCTAGGCTGTCTTGCAGTACAGAGTAATCACTGTACATCTGGTATATTGGAGATGATCGTAGCAATCGCGTACGAGCAGTCGAGAGATAGAATGTGCCTGGAAAACGTGCTGCAACACGTGCCACATTGAAATTAAGTTGCGGAAGCAGATTAGGGCAGGCGAATACAGAATTAACCAGTTTGTATAAAAATATAACGAAACTCCACTGCCTGTGCATCGACAGACTCTGCAGGTTAAAGCGAAGAAGTAAACTTTCCCGAGGAAAACCAATAGAAGGATATCAACCATCCTCACGAAAACTAAGAAATTTTAGAAATTTCCTTTGCACTGATTCTAGACTTTCAACATGTATCTCATAAGTAGAAGCCCACACAACTGAGCCATATTCAAGTCGGGACCAAACCAAACAACGAAAGAGCAGGAGGAGGGTGTCAGTCTGTGAGACATTTTTGCTGTTTCTTATCAGAAACCCAAGAGTTTTGTAAGCAGAACAGACAGTCTGTTCATAGTGTGATTTAAAAGATGGAGTACCATCAAAGGTCCCTAACTGTCCTGGGGCGATCAAGCGAAAGCCCCCTTATGTTGTATCTGAAAGTAATTGAGTGCTTATTTCGAGTAAAGGACATCACTTCGAAACATTCATAGAAAGACCACTCTGACAGCACCATTCATCAGGCATGTGAAGACAGTTCTGGAGCTGCAAACAGTCATCAACACTCGAAATATTTGCAAAAATCTTAATATCATCTGCATACATTAAAAATGGAACATCTAAAACATGTTTAACTGGATCAATAAATATATTAAACAGTAGTGGACCGAGTATGGAACCCTGCGGCACTCCCGAAGTAATGTGATAGGTGTTAGATTTGAAGCCCCTTGAGTGCTTATTTCAAGTAAAGGACATCACGCAACACTTGGAAACATTCATACAAAGACCACTCCGACAACACCATTCATCAAGGATCTGAAGACTGTTCTGGAGCTGCAAACAGTCATCAACACTCGAAATATTTGCAAAAATCTTAATATCATCTGCATACATTAAAAAAGGAACATGTAAAACATGTTTAACTGGATCAATAAATATATTAAACAGTAGTGGACCGAGTATGGAACCATGCGGCACTCCCGAAGTAATGTGATAGGTGTTAGATTTGAAGCGCCTTGAGTGCTTATTTCGAGTAAAGGACATCACACAACACTTGGAAAATTTCATAGAAAAACCACTCCGACAACACCATTCATCAAGGATCTGAAGACTGTTCTGGAGTTGCAAACAGTCACCAACACTCGAAATATTTGCGAAAATCTTAATATCATCTGCAAAAATTTTACTGATCACCAACGACCTATGGACCACCCTGTGATTGTCAAACTAATTTTATGCGGTCTCCTCATTAAAAAAAAAAATTCTATGAAAATTAGCTAAAAATGTTAGAACTTTAAACCATAAAATTAACTAAAACTACCGCCAAAGCATCAGAGAGATGTGAAATGAAATTTCTGGAAATATTTTAGTAAAATGAAGGACAATGACGGTTGAAGCTGAAACTGAAGGGTACCCAGAAAGAAAATGATAATTTTTCATTTCAACCATCCCACAATAACAATTTTTTAGAGTTCTGCTACTTTTGTTCAGCATGTTGGCGCTGGAATTTTCTTAAAATTTAATTTTCTTGCAAACAATCATGATTTAACTCAAATTTAACTGAACTAGAAACTATGAAATACACATTAATTTACTTAGAAGTGAATCTGTTGACAATTAAAAGGCATACCTAAACTTCTATAACCATTACAATCAGTCTCGGTCACTCCATTGGCGGAATTATACGGAAGAGACCTTGAACCAGACTTCTGATTAAAAACTGGCCTAGTGTTCAGTTCTTCCATTCTTTCCTCTAAAGATACTATATCACTTTTAACATCATTACCGATGGACATTTGTGAAATCCCTGAATCTTGTGATGTCGTGTCTCTATCTCTATCTAACTTAGAACCTGAAAAAGAAAAGAATACATATTATAAAAAAGTCTGGATGCAGCAAGCGTGTTGTGGAAGTAAATTTTCATTAAAATGTTTTTAATAGCAAATACGTCTATTAGACAGACATATTTGATTAGACAAACTAATGTCAGGGTGGGTCAGGAAGGTCAGTTGGGAGGATAGTGTGTAAACAGCATTTCAGGGAGGTCTTTTATTTCATATAACAACAAAAAAAACATCCAAGTTGTTACTGTCGCGAGACACTCGTCTAAGAACAAACCATCATTTAATCTATTAGTCACACATATTATACATACATTTTATTATACAGAAAAAATTGTTTGCTGTGCCTCACCAATTCACTAACTATGGCTGTCATCCACCACTGTCACATATGCTAAGATTGGGTGACAGTTATTGTGGGTCACTTGACTTTTTTGTCATTACGCTTGGCCAATCTGACCATCAGCTGCATGGTTAATTATTTGCAACACTTACGGGTATCTTTATTAGTTTAAATTGCATTGCAATAAGTAAAATTTCTGTATGTGTTTTGTTTTTGGGCTAATCATTTTTGTGCATTTATGCACTTATAAGTAATTCAGTAGGTCTATAATAAATATTTTCTGTATACGAGGGCGGGTCAATAAATCAGTGACTTTTTTAATGAAACGCAGGTTTTTTGACAAATAATAATAATAATAATAATAAACATTTCTCAACATAGTCTCCTTTGAGCTCTATACACTTCGCCCAACGTTTCTCCAATTATTTTATCCCTTCCAAAAAAATAAGATTTGTCGAGATCCTCAAAATAGGTATTTGTGAGATGATTTCATCATTGGAGTCAAATATCTTTCCGCCAAGCCATAAAAATAGGAAATAGTCACTTGGGGCCAAATCCGGAGAATAGGGCAGATGAGGAAGCAATTCGTAGCCCAATTTATGCGATTTCACCATGGAGACTACACATGTGTGCACCCTTGCATTGCCTTGGTGGAAAATAACTTTCTCCTTGGCCAAATGCAGTCGTTTTTCTTCAAATTGTCATTGAATGGGTCCAATTAAGTTGGCATAATATTCGCCATTGATTTTCCTTCCCTTTTGAAGGCAATCGATGTGGATTATACCGCATGCATCCCAAAAAACAGTTGCCATGACTTTATTGGCTGACAAATCCACCTTGGCCTTCTTCAGCACTGATCCGCACGGAGGAACCCACTGTTTTGACTGCTGCTTGGTCTCTGGTGTGTTGTGGTAAATCCATGTTTCGTCCACTGCTACGAAACGGCGCAAAAACTCAACCCTATTGCGGTTGAACAACGCTAAACACTCCTTTGAAGTTGTCACATGATTGCGTTTGTGGTCGATTGTGAGCAAACACGGCACCCATCTTGCGGATAGCTTTCTCATACCCAAGTGATCATGCAAAATCGAAACCACTGAGCCATGTGATATGCCTATGGCTTCCACAATCTCCCGCACTTTCAATTTCCGATCGGTCAACATCATATTATCGTGAATTTTTTCAATTGTTTCAGGTGTATAGATCTCAACTGGGGGTCCAGAAGGTTCGGTGTCATTTGTGCTTGTACGGCCGCAACGAAATTCAGTAAACCACTTTTTTTACCATGGAAATTGATGGTGAATAGTCCCCAAACTATTTATCAAGCTTAGCAGCTTTGGTTTGAGTGATGGTTTTTTTCCACAAAAAAAATTGTTTGATGAGCACACGAAATTCACTTTTTTCCACTTTCATTATAACTCAAGAGGTTGTCTGCTTTCAGTGGCTATCTAACACAAACTAAATGACGCAGCTTGTTTAAGATTTGACAGGAGTCAACTGACAGATGCTTGTTGACAGGAGCAGTGTTGCCCTTCCAGTGAAGAGGCGGGAAATTCAAAAAGCCACAGACTTATTGACCCGGCCTCGTGTGTATTTTGTTTTGCAATGGTGATTATCCCATCCACGATAAATAAATAATTTAGGTTACCAGTCTTGGTTTTGTTGTTTTGCGTAACTTGTTTGTTGTGTTTTTGTTGTGGCATCGTAGCTTTTATTCATTCTCGGATGTGCCATAAGCATTGTGTACAATTTGGCAAATTAATGTTGTTGTGTGAGAGAAAGTTGGCTTGGAAACAGGTCCTTTAGGAAAAAAAAAACCCCATACATATATACATACACATTAACTTACTATATGTTAAATAGTTTCTACCTTTTTCTCGAATACTGAAGTTTACCTGTTTTATAAATTCGATCAGAACGTTGAGGATGTCAAGCCTTAACAAACATAAAATATTGGTTGGAAAGCAAGTGTTTAGTCTCAAAAGACTTACATAAAGGTTTTTTTACTGCAAGTGGGTTGGTTTTACAACCAAAGAAAATATGATAACGATCTGCACTAGACAAATCATCACATGCATATTTTGAGGACTGTATGATTCTACATAAATGGCCGGGAATTTTCCCATGGCCCGTTCTGAGCCTACTAACTGTTGACACAAAATGTTTTGGGACACTAAAGAAGAATATATGCGGGACTTTATTGGTAATATTATTATTATTATTATTAAATTCCTATTTCTACTATTATATATTATATTCTATAAAATAACAAAGCACCCCTACCTAAAGTCTCATAACTGTAGTTTTGTATCTCGGCAGTGGTCTTCCTTAGACTCCTATATATCTCTTCCTGATCCAAACCATCCTTACCAGTGGGCGGAGTACCAGGAGATAACGGTTTGGGGCTCAAATTGACAGCGGGACTGCCTGGTTCACTGCCGGTTGAGCTCTTCCTCATATGGCTGTGCACAATGTGAGATGCGATGTCTTGCTGCTCTTTGGGCAACTCGCTCAGCAGCATTGTGATGCGTGGCGTGTTACAGTTCCACATGGCCACCAAACAAACCTTCGCGGCGTTGCGGATCTCCATCGACTTCCCATCCTGTGAACAATTTTGTCAAAATTAATGAAAACAAGGCAATAATAAAAGGTCTGGTAATTTTAACGTTATCGAATGCTGTACATATATATTGCATTTACATCCTGGGACGTTCTTTTAAATGTTTTTGTTTTAAAATATTTGTTTTGCTTTGTTTTGTACATAGACAGGTCCATGTCATTTAGGCCCATTGCACTGCAAAAAGTGAGAAACATTACTTGTTATTTATTATAAATTTAAGAGGGAAGAGTTTTACAAATAATGAAGACTAGTTTGCTATGAGTAAGAAGCCAAGAAATATTGGTGAAGAGAACAGTGGCTTTTAGGATCCTCGAGCTGCAAACTTGGAAGTGACAGTTTAACGACATTTAGACATTTGTTTGTAGATGTAATTTTTCAAATTGTATTATCAATAGTGAAGCCAGAGAGTAATCTCGAAGTCTGTACTTAGTATGGACATGTTTCGCCTTGCAAGGGCAACATCTGGGTGCCAGGTCACTCTGGGGTCAAAGGCAATGAAGAAGCTGACAGTCTCGTGAAGAGAGGGTCAGCAGAACCATTTATGGGACCAGAACAGGTTCTGGGCATGACAAAGAGCACTGCCAGGGGAGCCATTAAGTCCTGGGTCAGAAACGAACACAAGGTGTACTGGGCAGACTGTCCAGGGCTCAGACATGTCAGTAATTGAGGATCCCAGTTCAAAGAGAGCTGTGGAGCTGCTAAATCTTAGCAGAAGACAGCTCAGAAACATAACAGGACTCTTGATGGGGCACATGGCTGTCAAGAAACACCTGCATAAAATGGGGCACTTCGAGGGGGACCTGGCATGCAGACTATGCGGCGATGGGGAGGAATCAGCCCAGCACATCTTGAGCGAGTGTAAAGCTCTGGACCGCAAAAGGCAACTGATCTAGGGTCAGCCTAGACTGGATACAGAGCAATATAAAACTTCACCCTACCAATTGCCGTGCAGACTAGTTGAAGGCACAGTGATTTTGGAATGGGTGGAGTAGAAAACACAAAGGGCATGCACAATAAGACAAAGGCTGCGGTACTATAAAATTGAATGAGTATATTATATTATTATTGTACATTGTATTTGACATAACTTTAATATTTTCATCGAATTAACTAATAAATAAAATAAATATATATCACCTTTATTAACTAAATTACAATTCTTATTAGAACCCCACCAACCACCATCAGGAAATGGCAAAGTCTAGCAGAGCTATTCACACTCAACCCCAACGTCAGTGGAAACAGGGCACATTATAAGCAATTGTGAATCTTCAGCGAAGAAAAACAAAAAATAGAATTAATAAGTAAATCTGAAGAAAAATCTAAATAAAAAAGTCTGAATACAGCAAGTGCGTTATGGTAGTGAATTTCCATACAAATGATCTGGCACCAAATATTTTTTACAACTTTTTTTTCCTGCAACAGAAATCTAAATTTTGGTGTATAGCTTCTTTTAATGTTATAAATGTGTGTACTAAATTTGATTACCATAGCTTTTCTATTTTTGGATTAAAAAAAAATCCGAAAGAAAATCCAAAATTTTTGGTTCGATTTTCCTGCTAACAAACTTATCCAAACCACTTACAAGAGGAAGGTACATGCAAAATTTTATCAAAATTGGCCCATTATTTTTTGAGCTATCGGTGTGATACATACATACACACACACATATATACATATACATATATATTTATATACATATACATATACATATATATTTATATATATATATATATATATATATATATATATATATATATATATATATATATATATATATATATATTGCTATGGTATTACTTTATGGGTAGTATATACCTGCAAATATTTATTTTAGAGCTGAGAACATATGTCTTAATCATCAGGTTGGGTTCCTTATAATTACAGCTAGCTTCTACTAATTAAAATTCACTAATATGTGTTATTTAAATTCATTTATTGATTTTCACTTGATCAAAAATTAATTTCGCTCTGCACAGATGGCTATACAACAATTTTGCTGATTAATTATCAACTAAGAACAATACTTCCGTTAATTATAATCTGTTATACATTCCATTTAATTCATTACACAAATTTTACGGTGTCTATTTGACACACATTAAATACAAACAGAAACATTTAAAGCATTCATTACATAAACATAAATTGAAAAATCCTATTAAAACATTTAACTGTGTTAACACTCGTTAAATACAAAGAGATATTTTAAAACATTCTTTACATAAATATAAATTGAAAAATCCCATTAAAACATTCTGGTAACATTATAAATAATTACACAATTACCGGTTAAACATGGATACAACATAATCAATATACATCGACAATTCTACAGAGATCACAGTCTCTTTCCGTTTATTTCAAACAAAATTTTTGTTTTTGAAATTTATTAGCACAAAAATATTTGATTGGTGCTGTTAAAATGGTGAAATTCAACCCGCACTGGTCAATTTAGGAAAAGGTAACACTTACTGAAACATTTTCCATTGGATTATATATTGTTCTTCCATTAATGCGGCCCCTGATTAATTATTATTATCTTTCTAATTTGTCCATGCCATAATTTACTGTCCATTTATTGATTATTAACGGATTTACTTCGTTAACATATTGATATATTTATTCCCTAGTCGTAGCACTCTGGAGGTGTTTTATACTCTCCCTTCGATGCACTCTGGAATCTCTTATGTCAACTTACATGCGGCTTTTACCCAGACTCAGGTGAACCCAAAAATTCTACACTGCAGTAAACCCTGGCAGAAGTTACATAACCCCAGTAACTTAAGTAAGGAGGTATGAATTCTTGGCAGAACGTAGACTGCATTTGCTAATGATAATTTTATGTTGGTGGCCGGGGATTAGATGGATAATTAGAAATAAAATTAGAATAGAAGAAATAAAAGCTATAGGAAAAAAATCCATTTCAACATGTAGCAAACAGATCTGTGTTTACACCCAAACTTTTTTGAACACTCCGCCAGGAGGATCTAATTGCAGGCACGTGCACACCCCCTTATAGTGATAAAACTGTGAATTTTTTAAAAGGACATGTCTAAGAAAAAGCTAGATAGTTTCGGTCAGTTATTTTTACTTTTTTTCACACAACTAATCCTTAGACTATAGGCAGGAGTAAGGTTTGTGGACAAACTCACCTGTGTAAAACTTATTATTTTTGGCAATGCTTGTTGCGCCGGATGAGTTGCCACATAATTACTGGAATCAGGCAAATGACATAGTGATGTTAAGAACGTGAGGGCAACTGCTTTGACTTTGGCATTTGGTGTTTGTGTGGCGTCCACAAAGAACCTATACACGTTAGCAAGCAAATGCTGTACCAGGAAGTTGCTCTTGATTATTTCTAACGTTGTCATCAGTTTGCTCTGCACAGAGTTAAGGATCTCTGTACCTGTAACATAATATTATACGAATGATAAAAATAACCACACAGAATAAGAATTGTAATACGCATATAAATAATTAACAAGTGGTTAAATCTAAGAAATTTATACTATTGTTAGCTTCTGCTTCTAAAGTATATTTTATCTTTTCATCAAGGTTGTTAATAAAATCTAAAAACTCATTTAATTATCTAGGGCTACTTTGAAAACATGCTAAAATATTAGAGGTGTGCGAAGCTTCGTAATTTCGAGCCAAACCTGAGCTCGAGCCGAAGCTTCGGTTCAAAAAATTGGCCGGCTTAGGCAATCTTAAAGTAGTTTGAAGTTCAAAATAAGTAATTGTCCAAAATAGTTCGAAGTTCGCCGCTCAAAAATACCTTGAAATTAAACTTTACAGGCTTTCGAAGCTGTCAAATGTAGTGAAAATGGAACTCGGTAGCAGTGCTGTAAATTCGGTAGCGGTGCTTTAAACTCGGTAGCGTAATTTCAGGACACTCTAACTCGTGTGTACTTTTGACTTTTTCAATATACCTTTTTGTATTTTTGTTCGCACAATCAACTTTAAATATTTGCCTTCATTTTGCATATCAAGTGAATCATTAAATTTTAAATAGCTTTGTTTTATACATTTGTTAAAAACATTAATTATTCCTTGTTTTTTAATGACATTTACGTTCTTCTAAACTACGTGTCAATTGAAGTGGAACACCTTAAATTTTGGATGATGTTTGATTGTTTGTATCTCAAAATCAAGTTCACCGAATCTGCTCTAATTTTCACATGTTGACAGATGTTTTTTGAGGCTTCTGATTGGTAGACAATAACAAAATTTGCACTTAAGTGCTACAAGTTTTTTCAGCAACATTTCAAACGATGGCCCTTAGTCTACGAGGAGAGTTATATATATTTTTGGTATGCAATTTAGAAATATACCTTGGTACCTCGGGAAGTTTTCGAGATTTTATTAATATCGCAGCCCACTACGTTTTTATCATCAATTTTGTATTTTAGGTTTTTGGTATTCAGTGCTGAAGACCAACTCTATACCTAGGGACCTTCCTGAGATTTTGTTTATATCGCGTTCCACTACGCTGCTGTCATCACTTTTGTCTTTGAGGTCAAATTAGATTCTTAACCACATTGTTTTTTTTCGTAAAACACACACTTCAATAGTCAAGGAGTTGGGTTAGGTGAATTTTCGGTATCCAATTCAGAAGAACACCTTAATACCTCAGGACGTTTTCGAGATTTCATTAATATTGCAGCCTACTACGTTTATATCATCAATTTTTTCTCTTTCTTTTTTCTAAATTATTGGTCGACGGGGAGTTTTACGCTGATTTTTGATATTGCATTCTGAAAAACATCTCTATAGCTCGTTGCATTTTTTAGATTTTGTTGGTATTGCATTCCACTGTGTTGTTGTGAGCAAATTTGCCTCCTAACTTTTTCGCAAAACTTGCATCACAATAGTGGAGGATTTAGGTCGGGTGAATTTTGGATATGCAGTTGAGAAACCTTCAATACTTAGGGACGTTTCTGAGATTTAGTTGATATCGCAGCCTAATAGGTTGATATAATTACTTTTGGACTATAGCTAAAAATTTTAATCAGCAACAATGCAAGCGGACCTCATTGATCCAGGAGGTTAGTTGATTTATGATTTGCATAACAATCAATTTTGTTGCGAATGGCAACAATGAAGTTTGACATTTTACATTTACATATGCTTCCAATTTGTTACCTATAATTTAATTTGCAGTAAAAATATGGTGCAGCTTCGATGATTGCCTCACGAAATGGAAAATATTTTAAGGTAACAAAATAAAGTATTAATGTAAACAAAATTCTGAAATATTGATACATTTCTTGTGCGCCTTCAGCTTAAGGAGACAAGGCTGGTCGTATAGACACATAGCTGATATTTACTCCAAATCTCAGTCGACAATTAAAAGGGTGATGGACCAGCCGCTCTCAATACATGCATGGGGGTGACAGAGAAAGTTACTACTAGGCGAAATGACAACAGAATTGCCATAACAGTATGCAGGAACAGAAAAGTAACTTCCTTAGAAATCAGGTCAATTGTGGGAATTGCAGCTTCCAAGTCGACAGTATGCAGACGACCCCATACCAGAAATTAAAGAGGCAGACGACGAACAGCATGCACACTCTTGAAAACTATACAGCGCAACCAGCTACCACCTAACCCAACTCCTTGACTATTGAAGTGAGCGTTTTACGAAAAAAACAATGTGGTTAAGAATCTAATTTGACCTCAAAGACAATAGTGATGACAGCAACAGGGTGAAGCGCGATATCAACAAAATCTCGGGAAGATCCCGAGGTATAGAGTTAATCTTCAGCACTGAATACCAAAATCGAACATAATCCGTCTCATCGACCAATGGGGTTTGTTTGAATTTTTACTTAGGGTGGATTTGACCTAAAATACAAAACGGATGATAAAAACGTAGTGGGCTGCGATATTAATAAAATATCGAAAACGTCCCGAGGTACCAAGGTATATCTCTAAATTGCATACCAAAAATATATATAACTCTCCTCGTAGACTAATGGCCATCGTTTGAAATGTTGCTGAAAAAACATCTACTTATATTCCACTCTGTATCTTGTAGCACTTAAGTGCAAATTTTGTTATTGTCTACCAATCAGAAGCCTCAAAAAACATCTGTCAACGTGTGAAAATTAGAGCAGATTCGGTGAACTTGATTTTGAGATACAAACGATCAAACAGCATCCAAAATTTAAGGTGTTCCACTTCAATTGACGCGTAGTTTATTTTTTTCTAATAAAGGGAAGCATTCTCTAGGAGGTATTTTAGAATACATGCTACAAATATCAAACAGAACTAATCTCTTGTTGGGGGAATAATTATCTTATTTAACATTGTGTTTGTTCATAAGAAATATTTTGGAATGTAATTGTATTCTAGTAAGTTAAACTAATGCACAATAAACCAAAGGTTGCAGTGCTATCGGGGCGTCGAGGCCGTGGACGAGCCCTGAGGGAGAAAAAAAAATTAAACTAGTTTTCTGGCTATCTTATGATTAGGTGTAGTAAAGTAACTAACTACTGGCCTAGTTGGAATGTGTCATTTATGAATGTTTAAATAGCCATAAATTTTTGGTCTCATATAAAATTGATTATTTTGGCAAAAATATGGATATGTTAGGATAAATTGTAAATGGCAAGGTAGAAATGAAGATTTGTTCTAAATCAAGGCAACGGTTAATGCATCAGATGGAAAAAATGGGAAGCAAAAAGAAATTTTATTTGGTATGTCAAAATTTGAAGTGTGAAATTTGGATTCAAACTGACAAGCAATTTTGGATATGTTATATATTAAATTGCGTTACTGTACAGGAAAAGTCTTTGATTGTTATATTAGCGTACTGTATAATTTACACAAATAAACAAATAAATAAACAAATAAAAAACTGGTAGTTGTGGACTTTTAAAAAATATATTTTTTCTTCATCATTAAACAAATATGTATTTTTAGACTGATCTATAAGTTATGTCAGAAAGCAAATCAACTTAAAAATACATCTTTGTTTAGTGAACAAGAAAATATAGATCTGGTATATAATAGTCCACAACCACCAGATATGCATGGCTATTTAAAAAAATCATAAACTAAACATGCGAGTTAGGCCAGTAGTTATGTTAATACACCTAATCACAAGTTAAAGTAAAGTAATCACATGAACCTAAAAAAATAAGTGATTTATTTCTGAAATGACAACAGTCCTTCAAGTAAGAAGTAATTCCTTTTTCCTGATTGTGTCCTGAATTTGTATCGCCACGAAGTATTATTATACATTAACTCCAAACAAATCGGATCAGAGTTTTTAACACTAAAAGTGTGCCACCAAGAACTTTCTTATCTGGACAAAATTTTACTATTTTTATTGAGTGAAGATTGGAACCTGTGAAAATGTATTGTGATAAATTGAGTTCTTCAGATTGTACTTATACTATTTTTATTACTAAAAACTCCATGTACCATAGAGTGTGATAACAAGTCAAGAATTTTCCTGATGATTCTGGTAATATAAATTTGAAGTATTTTACATTTTTTTTAGCTGGTCTTGTAGACTTGAATCTAATATTCAAATTTGAAAAACCTGCAACGGCTCAGTCTGTAAATATTCGTAAAAAATCAAAAGAACAATAATTATTTCAGTCAAATATGAAAATTGGGTTTATGTTTAGTTTTTGAAATTAAAAAACTTTATATAATGCTGTCAATATTGATGATTTTAGTATGAAACAGAGACTCAGTCAACTTACCTATCTTAAGGAAGACTCTTTGTAGCAGTACATATAGCCAGAACTGCAATTCTCCTTTGTGTATCTTAATGAATTCATGCAATGTATCCAAAAAGACACTCAAGCCCTTTGTGTGTGAGTCCATGAACATCCTGGTGAATATTTCTGTCAAGTGTTTGAGCTCAGATGCTGAGAGTACTGTTTCTGTTGACATGTAGTACTGTAGTGACAGTAAACCATCCTTCCGTTCCTGCCACGTGGTGCTGGCACACATGGCTATTATTTCGTTTATATCCTGTCAAATCAAACCAGGTAAAATATGAGGTCATATTTACACACAAGTGTTTAATTTGTCACTGAATATAATTGTTAAGACTACCAAATAGTAAAATAGAAAAATAACCATAACCAATATTAACCCTAAGTTTACTACCTCCTGCATTTTAAAAGGGTAACAATGAAATAGTAGTCATTTTTACGATAATGTTGTGTTTGATTGTACAGCACCAGCCACGTCAGATTTAACTTGAGCGATCAATGGCAAAACTCTTGTTTTGAGTGAACTATACAATGGAATTAATATTCTGTGAAAGCGTGTGAATATGCTCACTTATCTATGTTAACACACTATTATAATTTCTATTCAGTAAACTCAATTAGGGTAGAGTGGGGCAGGTTCGGACATGGGGCACCTCAGGACATTTTGAATTTGCCACTTCGTCGATGGTTCTGAAAGTTATCTAATTCTAAGTACGAAGTGACTTCCAAAAGCAAGTATTACATACATCAATTCCTATGATTATATTATTTTTTTACTATGTAATCCTTTCATCCTTAACTGATGGATGCTAAAGGTTCAATTGTTGTGTGCTACATAACCCAAAATTAAATTGCTGCGACTGTTTTAAATCATAATTATGCTGTGTAAAATACTTTTTGTTATGGTGGCGCAGATATGGATAATGGGAGACATTCGGACTGTCTACCTGATGCATATATTTGGTCAAGTCATAGGACTTTCTGAACAAGAACAAGAATTTGAAGCAAAATTTTTGAGGCATTCGATGAATCGTTTCCACTTTCCTTAACTTGACGATGTGCCTACAGTTTCCAAAGATGACGACATATGACCTAAACACCAACTTGTGTGGCTCGATCTTCACAGTTGGAGACTCTTCTGAAGTTTGATCTCAGTTTTGATTATCTGAATATTAAATAATAGCTTTAATAAAAATTTAAATACACTCTGTATAAACTTTATTTAATTTTCATCTATATAGCCATACTTATCCATGCATGTCCGAACCTGTCCCATAGATGTCCAAAATTACCCCATAGTGGGGTAAATCCGGACAAATGAATTGTTTCATAAATTCTCAATTTTTAGAAAAAGGGTAGAAGAATTTTCCACTCTGTAGAAAAAGTTGGGTAACATGATAAAGAATCAATTTTAACATATTTAAGGTGATATATTTATAAAACTTTGTTAGAAGGGAGATTTGGCCAAAACCGTCTGATCCTGCACACCCCCCCCCCCCTCCCCCGCCCCTCCCTAACTATAATTTCGTGTAATTTTTTGTTTTAGGCACATAGCCTGTACATGCTGTAATTTGACAAAATGAGAATGTACGTAAAATTTAAGTTCTAAAAGATCATGTCAGAAGTTTAACAGGACAGAATCCTACCATGTAAATTTTAAATCTTTTTAAAAGAGGTTCGTATTAAACAAATCACAAAACAAAACCTATATAAGTTAATGTTAAAAGAACCTAGTTTTTATTAAGTATGATTTGAACAGAATTAAAGAAAAGATATTATTGAACTGTAAATAATCATAATAATTTTATTAGATATGCAATTTTTCATTTAATATTTACTATTTCACAAATTTGGCCACCTCTACCCAGTTTGTTGCTGATCGACTTGAGAGCTCTTCGCAGGTAGATGTTATATACACGGACCTGCAAAGGCCTTTGATAGAGTCACTCGTTCTATTCTTATAAATAGACTTCATTACTTCAGTTTCAGTAACAAAATGATAAGAACCTTAGGGTCTTATTTGAGGGGTCGGAAACAATTCAGATTCGAGGCTTTAAACCTGAACATTATGACACAACATCTGGAGTCCCTCAGGGGTTCATTTTGGGTCCACTTATCTTTAATATGTTTATTGACAAGATGTCATAGGTATTAGGTGTGTCTTATGTAATTCACACTGATGACATCAAAATGTATTCAGAAGTTAGGGGTGTTGATAGCAGTATACACCCACTGAGCAATCTTTTGAAGTTTTCTGTGCGGTGTTGTGAGAATGCCCTTCTTTTAAATGTTGCTAAGTGCTGTATAATTGCCTTCAGTTGGAACAAACAGGCAATTTTATTTGATTACCAATTGCAGGGACATAGCTTGGCACGTCCTGACACAGACCTTGGGAGGAATTTTCGACCCTATGCCCTCATTTCGGCATCAGTATGAATTCATTATAAACCCTGCATATGGGCTTTATAATTAGGAGTAGGAGGGATTTTACACCTCACGAAACATCGTCCTCCCCTTCAAGGCACTGCTGAGGTGCCGTCTTGAATATGCTTTGGTAGTTTGGTCTCCGGTGACCTGGTGCACATTGATAGCCTTGAAAATGTTCAGAGAAAGTTTTTGAAATTCCTGAGTTTGTCCATTGATCATCAATAACCATGTATTGGCTACCCACAGTGATTTATTCAAGCGCTTTAACTCGGCTAGCGGGGAGGACAGAAGACGGTTCAGCAGTATCGTGTTTCTTTTCAAAATTATCAGTTCAGCTTTTATTGTCCCTCTCTACTTATGCTAATAAAATTTGAGGTTCCACATAGAGAATCGCAGTATCCCAACATGTTTTCTCTACTGACGGCACATACGCAGGTGCTGAGCTCGTCTCCAGTCTATTATATATATAGAAATTACTCCAAGTTGCAGGACAGCCTGGATATATTCTGCTGTTCTGTCTCTCTCGTTAAGAATTGTTTCTGTGCTTACTAGTGATGTAATGTAATGTATTGTTGTATATGTCTTGTATGTCCTCATCCTTAAGTTGACTTCGTGCTGTTAGATGGTGTGTTAAACAAATAAATAGAATAAAATAAATAAATTTTAAATTAAAATTGTGACCTATTATGCACACACAAGCTCTACTTATTTGTAAAACACTCTACCATTAAGATACATTATTTAAGTATCTTGGTTTTTAATAAAACACTTTAATATCTTACCATGAAAGCGTCTAAAGTTTTGGGCTTTGTTGTGAGAAACTGTAGACTTTTTTCATTGGATACAGTCACATGTGTTCACTGTTCTATTGCTAGAAGTGTACTCGAGTATGCATCAGTAGTGTGGTCCCCTTTTTATGCCAGACACACAGGGGCTGTTAAAGGTATGCAGTATGCCTTTCTGCGGCAATGCTCTTATAGACTTGGCTCTTCCTTACCTAATCATGAATATGGAGAGATACAAAGTTTGTTAACGCTGAGCTCTCTCGAGGTCCGCAGAATAGTGGCCGGACTCTATTTTATATTCAAAATTATGAATGGTTTGCTTTCAGAAGGCATATGGTTGTGTCTGTTGTTGCAGTGAACTGCTGAACTGACTGTATATCTTTTGTGTGGCAGTTCTGCTGTGATTCTTTGTAGATTTATGTGTGCATATTTGATTTGTTTTGTACTTTTACTTGTATTGTAGCACTTAGTGGGGTTTCCCTGTATAAATTAAATTAAATATCTGATGTATTACATTTTAGAGTTGGTCCAGCCTGAGCATTTTATGCAATATTGAACATATAGAACTGGTAACTTTTTGTTTCGCAGTTCTTTAAATTTCCTTTTAACTTTCATCAAACGAAAGAACTACTAATAGTAAATAACATTAATAAATTTTCTTATGAGGCGAAACAATTAATGTTAGTGAAAGAATAAGGATGATTAGAAACTGTAGAGAAGTGCTATGGAAATTGCGGCGGTTGTTGTTAATGAAGCGATGAGCAATGATTTTTCTACAAGCGAATTACTTACACGACACGGTTCCCACAGATCTCTGTTCGCTAATCTTTGCTGCGAGCCGCTCCAAGAGTATGACTAATAGAGAATATGATAATGTTAGCGAAAGCACAGATAATATGCAGATGATAAAATTTATTCAGTAAAAAGACTATAAATTTTATTTTCACATGACTCGTCCTTTACAGCACCTCTAGTGACAATACTACAACTAATACAATTTTAAACAAAAAAACTTAGTGGTGGTGACACCATACCTTTTTTCAAATAGAAAACTATGTATAAATATATTGGAACTTATGAATTATTTTGCCGAAATGGTCATAAAATTGTAGTGATAATAAACATTCTGAGAAAAAATTATAAAACCAGTTCTCTCATATAATTCTATAGTCAATAAGGATGTTTAGTGTGGCATCGCATCGTGGAACGATTTTTTATTATCATGGCCAACATTTGTATTTTATTGTCACCTAGTTAATTGAACCATTCCTTATCGAAAGAAATGTGAATTCAGAAAAATATCTAGATAATGTTGTAGCAGAACTACAAAATTGCTATGGTGACTATCAGAATGTATGGTTCCAGCAAGATAGAGCACCTCCTCATTTCGACTTTAAAGATAAAACGGCCAGATGGCTCCTTTACTGAATCACGGAAAGAAACGTTAGATCTCTTAGTACACACACACTTCTAAGAGCAACGAAGATGTCCTGCCAGCCGAGGGTCGACTTAAAACACCCTCAAAGGGAGGACTGATGGGTTGCTCGGAGAATAGTTACAGCCTCGGCAGTGGAGTGTGCTGTGAAACATTTCCAGCCATTCAAGGCACCAGGGGAGGATGGGGTGGTACCGGTCCTACTACAAAATGGACTGCAGATCCTCTTACCTTTTCTAATCAGGCTGTATAGAGCCAGTCTGGCTTGGAACTATATTCCAATCAGCTGGACAGTGATTAGGGGGGTTTACATGCCCAAATTGGGACGTAATGACCTCCTACACACATCACCGAGACCTCTCAGTATTACATCATTCCTCTTGAAAGGATTGGAAAAAATACTGGACGGACACATTAGGCGGAACATCTTAGTCAACAATCCCCTTAATACATACCAGTATGCCTACCAAACTGGCAAATCTACTGAGTTAGCACTCAATAACCTTGTCGAGAAAATCACACACTCCCTGGATGCACTCAATAACGTCGAGAAAATCACACACTCCCTGGATAACGGGGAGGTGGTGGTGCCTGCATTTCTCGACATTGAAGGAGCATTTAATAATGCATTACCTATCTCCCTCTACGAAGCCCCTATTGCAGAGGGGTGGAACCTACCATTTGTGGCTGGATCGGAAGCATGCTCCACAATCGGACCGTTATTACCCTTTTGCAGGGGGAGGTGGTCAGCTTCAGGGCTGCGAGGGAGCGCCCCCAGGGGGGGAGTTCTATCCCCCCTGCTCTGGCCCCTCTTTGTGGACGATTTGCTGACTATTCTGGGGCTGTGGGAGGTTGAGTTCCAAGCGTATGCTGATGATCTAGTCATAATGGTTAGGGGCAAATCTGAGGAGGAACTAGCAAGTACTCTTCAAGAGGCACTAAATGTAGTGAATGATTGGTGTCAGAGGGAACAGATGTCTGTGAATCCCCGCAAAACGATCATTGTTCCATTTCCCAGAAGAAGAAGGCTGGATAGATTAAAACCACCTATTCTTATGAGGGAAACGATTACATTTACGGAACAAGCAAAATATCTGGGGGTTACCCTAGATATAAAGGGCAACTGGGACGTACAGTTAGAGAATGTAATCCGCAGGGCTAAACTGTCTGTGGACATGCTGTAGAATCTGTGAAAATAACTGGGGAGCAAACCCCCAACAGATGTACTGGCTCTATGTAGTGGTTATCAGACCAATGATAACATATGGAGCCAAAGTTTGGTGATGATAACGGGAGCGATAAGCACCGCACCATCAGCCGCTCTGGAGGTCCTCCTTAATATTTCACCTCTTCACATATGGCTGGAGAGGGTGGCGAGGTGGACAACGTACAAATTAAAACAAACAGTCGACAGCATGCCAAAGGAAATCAGTCTGGGAGGGTCCGGACTCCTTGACGACATTGAAGGTCATGGGATTCTGGAAATGGTCTCAGGCTTGATGCCTACAAAGGTCAGTAGAGATGTCTTTCAAGACCGTCCTCCCGGAAAGGGAGAACTGGGAACGAAATCAATTGACCCTATTGAGAGCTGATCTCTCCTGGTATGCTGACGGCTTGAAAACCAATATGGGAGTAGGAGCCGGCGCATATGGGGGCAACACCGATGCTAGACTATCAACTAGCCTCGGCAAGTACGCAACCATACACCAGGCAGAAGTGTATGCCATAGAGATGTGTGCAAGGGAAAGTATAGAAAACCAGTGCACACACAAATCGATAAAGATATATACAGATAGCCAAGCTGCAATAAATGCTCTTGGTTCCTACCGTTGCAATTCAAAAACGGTATGGAGTTGTAAATCTGCCCTCAACGAACTGGGCAGCTGTAATGAGGTGTCGCTGGTATGGATACCGGGTCACTCAGACCATGATGGCAATGTTGCGACCGACACGCTTGCCAGGAGTGGTACCCAGAGGGAATTTATCGGACCAGAACCGATGCTGGGGATAACATCATGCACAGCAAAACGCACCTTAAAGACCTGGACAGAAAGAATGACAATCCAGCAATGGCAAAATCTGCCATGATTAGCTCACTCTAAGGCCTTCATAAATGGCCTGTCTGAATCAAGTGCGAAAAACTTCTAGAGTTAAACAGACAACAACTGAGTACTCTAGTCGGCCTGTATACAGGACACTGCCGCTTGCGTCACCACATGCACGAATTGGAGTCGGTCAGGGAACTGAGTCCCGGCTGTGTATGGAGAGTGACGAGACAGCAGAGCATGTACACAGGACTAGATACCTGCTCTTTGGCAAGACAAAGCTTGCTCCGGAAGATCTGGATCAACTTTCGCCCACAAAAATTATCGATCTCTGCAGGAAGCTGGCTTTGTTGGGAGAAATATAGACCATTAGGCGTGAGCCACAATAGACCTTATGGTCGCGATGGAGGGACCGGTATGGCCCACTCACATTCAAACTTAACCTGAACTAATTGAACCATTCCTCATTGAAAGAAATGTGAATACAGAAAAATGTCTAGATAATGTTGTAGCAGAACTATCAGAATGTATAGTTACAGCAAGATAGAGCACCTCCTTATTTCGACCTCGAAGTGTGAAATTTCTCAAAATAATGTTTTCCTGAACAGAGGGATTGAACATTGGGGAGAAATAAAGTGGGCATTTCAGTGGCCTGATTTAAAAACATGCGATTTTTTCTTATGTGGTGACCTGACAAATGAAGTGCTCGAAGAGAGGCTAAATAATTTAGATGACCTGAGCGTTCGTATTCTTGGTGCTGCTAGAGCAGTGAAACAAGAAACATTTGCAAATGTTAGATGTTCATTTCTGAAAATACTGAATTGATGTTTTGAGAACAGCGGAAGACATTTTAAGCATTACGCAGTAAAATATGAGGACCCTGTATGCAGAATAATTCATAGAATGCAAGGAGTAAAAGCTTATCACATTGGAAATTATAACGAATCTGCCACCGATGTTCTTGATATCAAAATGTGGAAGCTTGGGGGAACTGTGCCCAAAACAACACACCTCGTCAAAATGACATACCCAGTGGTTTTTGTTAACATGTTCAGATACAGGGGTCTCTAGGTGTAAAGATAATGTTGTGTCACTTCCATTCTTAAGTCACATAATTTATCTTTGATGTGTAATTGCTATGTTTGCAAAATTATTGTTACATTAGCTCCATAAACTCAGTTTAGTTATGAAAAAATATGTCTTGAGCAAAGTAAAATTTTATTGATTTTTTAATTTGCAAATGGAAAATAAATTTCGATGTAACAATTCTGCAAATATACCTAATACAAAGACACATGATTATAGTTTGCTTTACAAGAGTTGCCCTTCATATTTCAGGATTGGGAAAACCTAGTGCTGCCATCTACTGTCATCGTTATTGTACAGACTGACATTTATTAGGTTATATTTCTCAGAATGTTTTGACATGCGAGTGCTATTTGTGTTGTTTATAGTGACTTGAAAAGTTCATATCAGCCAAAAAATTGAATTAAATCGTAAACATTTTAGTGTAATTATTTATTACAACTTTCAACGTGAATTAACACAACAATAGTGCACTGATGAACTTAATTCGAATTTTGGGGATGAAGCACCATCAGGGACCTGTGTTTATCGTTGTTTTACTGTATTCAATCGTGGCCGTATTTCTCAAAGACAAATTTCGCGAAGGTCGTCCAAAATCGGTTGTTGTTCAGAAAAACATTGATACGGTGCATGAACTGATATTGCAAGACCGTCATGTGACTTATCATGCAATTGAAGTGTACTTGGACTTTAGTGGGACCAGCATATATTCAACATTGTGTAAAAAAAAAAAAAATGTCTGCGTTGGGTCCCGCATGATTTGACAATCGCTCAAAAACAAGCCTGTGTAAATTGGTCGCAAGAAATGCTCAAAAAATTCGATTGCGGCGCTTCAAAACATGTGTATGACATCGCGGCAGGTGGAAATCTATGTGTATGAGCCCGAAAGTAAGCAGGAGTCGACGGTATGGGTCTTCCAAGGTAAGTCAAACCCAACAAAAGTCGTTCGTGCTAGAAGCACTTCGAAGCAAATGGTTGCCTTTTTTTTCAGAAAATTAGCCAGGTCTCAAGCACACCATTGGTGCAACGTAGAAAAGTCAACTCTGAATGGAACACAACCATTAGGTTGCCAAAAGTCTTCGGAGAAATAAGGAAAACCCACCGACGAAGACGTATCATTCTCAAACATGATGTGAGCTCTCACACATCAGCTAGTGACTTTTTGAGCACTCAAAACGTCGATTTGATGAGTCATCTGTCGTACAGTCGTAAATTGGCACCCAATTACTTTTTTATTCCGAAAAATCCAAAATAAATTGTGAGGTCGAGTTTTTTCCATACCTGAAGAAGCAGTTGATGTGTTCAAAATGCATGTTTTGGAGACACGTCAACTGGAGCGGAAAAACTGCCTCGAAAATTGGTTCACAAGCATGCAAAAGTGTATTGATCTTCATGGAGAATATTTTGAAAAACAATAAAGCCATTTTCGATAAATATTTGTTTTCAATCTCTAATCGCAAAATATAAAAGGACACCCTCATATAATTGTTGTAGTTATCAAATAGATTTATACAGGGCTTTTATTGATTTCCGAACCCCACGCGACCGCTTAAGTTAGGCAACCCGGCATACACGGTTGTACAACCTGAAGTAATGAAATCCCTAAGATGCCAGTGTTGTCTCATATTTCCTTTGGGGTTTTATAAAAAATATAAAAATTATAATAAGTTGAAACAGTAAATGTCTTAATCGTATTTATTATTTAGTATTTTTAACAGCAAGTCTGTTCATTTATGGTATACTATTATTGATTGTTAAAAGAATAAATTAAAAACATAATAAAATATTACTTTTATTTTGTATAGATATCAAAATTTTGTAATGTACGTAAACAAATTGAGGTCAGATTATTTAAACTTCTAATTTACGGTTTTAGGAATGTGTATTGTGTAACATGTAACAAATATGTACCTGTTTGGGCAGATTACCCACGAACAGATTTGGTAGGGCTTCGTTCCATGCGATGTCGAATATCGTCAACAACATAACCTTAACATACCTACACTTTTAACTTAAGTAAAAAGGCAATGAAAAGTTTTGATAAAAACTGTTTATTTTTATTGTCCAACAGATAGAAAATTATTTGAAGAAGGTAAACACTGGTCGAACTTGGAAAATGCACAATATACATACAAAATAACCGTCAACAGGGAATTGAGCGCCAATGGACTGAACTGTCAATTGTCAATTGATTTAGTAACTTTAGGGTCCCTAGTCTAGTGGTTTTTTTGGTTACTTTTTGACTGCCAATTCATAAAATCATATTCCACTAAGAGAGAGACAGAATCTGGTCACGTGGGGTTCGGGAATTAATGAAAGCCCTGTATTATAGCACCAAAACAAATAGTATGCCATTTTGGACACAACTCCCCCAAATGTCCGCTGTCACAGTAGATTCACCTACCGGCATATATTCTTATTGTATCTAAATATTCAGCAGCAAAAAACAACATAAGATTTCTAGGCAAAGAAAATGGTGGATTGATTTTTTAAAAATTATAAGTAAATGAGTTCCAATTCTGCATAAAAGTCTTAAACCTTATTGATCCAGACATTATTATACTCAATTTTCATTTCATATTGGCCAAAATTATATCCGGCAAACTTTCTAGAAATGGTAATCTACGTGTGCAAAATTTATTATTTATCTAGTAGTACTGAAAAACGTCATTTTCAGAATCGTGCCAGCGAAATATATTCAACTTTGTCTATAAATTACCATTAAACTTATTACACTGCATTTTTTTTTCTTTTTTGACAGCACACTGACTTAAGCAAAAATGACAGCTTGAATCCAGCTCGAACACCAATCAGACAAACGACCATCAAGCTAAAGTTGTTAAGCATGATCCATAGCAATAGACGGCATCATTACAAAAAAAAAGACTATAAACACTTACATCACTGGGACGTCTAAACGAGTCGAAAGATCTCTCGGAACACACACTTGACGTTTCAGATTCATCTGAATGTTCTCTGTCTATTGATCTCATGGTCTTCCTAGGGCTCCTATAATGTTCACTAGAATTTGAATCATTCTGTAATGAGAAAAATTTAATACTTAAGTTGATATGAAAAATGCCATTGTACAGCTTTCAAGGACATACAAAAAGTAACACTGGGGGTTTAGAATAAACAAACATAAAAATAAATCTGAATATAATATTTACTTCACATACAAATGCATCAGCTAGAGCATTTTCTGCTTCCCTGCTTTGCTGAAGTATCTTCTGGGCAAGTACCGGCCTAGAGGCTGGACTTAACGGAGGTCTATCATTTCCTCTGGACCTGAACCTGCTCAAGGTACTTCTGTTGGGACTAGTTTCTCTAGATGTATCCCTTGAACCTTGCGTGGACTTGGGAATGCCAGAAGATAATCTCCTAGGCCTGGGAGAATCATGATCTGATCTGTTGTACAGATAGGCCAGCCTTGAACTTGGAGAACCTGACCTACTCGTTGCTAAAAATAAAAAAATCAAATGAGCACATTGTTCATACAGGCTTCCCTAAAGAAAATTGTAAGTGATACAATTACGAGATAAGTAGGTGTCATTTCAATAGAATGCACAGTCTGGTTTTATTTGGGTGTTTATACTATTTTAGCAAACGTTTTTTCACGATTTTTATGTAGCCTCCTGCTTTTTCAATGACTACCACAGCATTTTCAAAGATTTTGCCACATCATTTTCGAAGATTTTGCTATGTTGTTTAGCACACTACTTTTGTTTGGTTTATATATGGTTTGGGTAAGTGCAAGAGAAAGGTCTTTCAGAGAGGAATGAAAAAGACATGAGCTCTTAATTTTGGGAATAAGTCAAATCCGGGGGACCGTGTCTGGACTGTATGTCATGGAGAATAAGTGGCTTACATGCGAGCAAGTTTGGTTGATTGTTGTGCATTGTTCTGCATAAATTTTGCAAGAATTTACTCTAGTATGTTGCTGCCTACTTGTTTCACATGGAACTCTAGCAAAATTACCATTTGCTTAACCTCCACACATGTTGAAACTTTTGGGTTGCGGTGAGGATTGAACTCTTCACTCATTCGACTGCAATTTCAATTCTGGTTCAGTCTCCAACCTATCTTTCTTCTACAATAAAAATTTGACGCGTGATTCTCCACTTTGTGGTCAAACGTTCACTTTGCAATGTTTAAGCCATTATGTTTCTGTTCAGTAGTTAAACAGTAAGGTACCCATTGAGCACAATTTTTCTTATCTGTGTATCAGATGTCAAAATACAGCACACAGATGCTGTTGAAATCCCAGTAGTTTTCGACATTTCCTCGCAAGTTCCATGACGATCAGCTGAAAAACATCTACCACCAGTTTAAAATTTCGCTCGCCCTTTGCTATTTTCTATCTTCTTGTTATTGGGTCATGTCCTTCACACAAACAAGTGATGCAACGGGAAATTTTACTACAGTCTAGCGTCTGCCCGCTACACACATTAAGCAAGGAAGTGTGAATTTCCATAGGGTTCCTGCTCTGTAAAGTTTCAATCAGTATTTACGATTTTTGATCAAGAATCATCACAGTAACCAAGACTAATAGATTCAAAATGGTAAAAGATATAGAGGTAATGAATTATGTGCTGCTTCTTGAAAGGTTTAACAACAATTGACATAACTGACATTGGGATTGCATCATCGACTCCTAGGTCGCGCTAGATTGTGCATTCTTATTGAAATAACCCTCTTAGTTAAACTGACAAACAGTCCTTGTTGTACCAATAAAAATCTGGTAGCTTATTTATTTATTTATTTATTCATACACCATCCAACAGCTTAAAGCCAAACTAAGGATGGGCCGATACACAAAACATAATAACAAACAATAATCAAACTACACAAAAGAAGAGTCACAAATTAGATCGCTTTGAAAAACATTTTTATCTCTGATATATTACATGAGAAGATATCTAGGCTGTCCTGCAATACAGAGTAATCATTGCACATCTGTTAAATTTGAGTCGATCGCAGCAATCGCGTACGAGCAGTCGGGAGATAGAATGTGCCTGGAAAACGTGCTGCAATACGAGGCACATTGAAATTAAGTTGCTGAAGCAGATTAGGGCAATCGAACACAGAATTAACCAGTTTGTATAAAAATGTAACAAAACTGCACTGCCTGCGCATCGACAGACGTTGCAGACCAAAGCGAAGAAGCAAACCTTCCTGAGGAAAACCAATAGAAGGATATCGACCATCCTCACGAAAGCTAAGAAATTTGAGAAATTTCCTTTGCACTGATTCTAGACTTGCCACATGTATCTCATAAGTAGGAGCCCACACAACTGAGCCATATTCAAGTCGGGACCTAACCAAACAACGAAAGAGCAGGAGGAGGGTGTCAGTCTGTGAGAAATTTTTGCTGTTTTTATCAGAAACCCAAGAGTTTTGTAAGCAGAACTGACAGTCTGCTCGTAGTGTGGTTTAAAAGATAGAGTACCATCAAAAACAATTCCAAGGTCCCTAACTGTCCCGGGGCGATCAAGTGGAAGCCCTCTTATATTGTACCCGAAAGTAATTGCGTGCTTATTTCGAGTAAATGACATCACACAACACTTGGACACATTCATAGAAAGACCACTCCGACAACACCATTCATCAAGGATCTGAAGACTGTTCTGGATCTGCAAACAGTCACCAACCCTCGAAATATTTGCGAAAATCTTAATATCATCTGCATACATTAAAAAAGGAACAGGCAAAACATGTTTAACTCGGTCAATAAATATATTAAACAGTAATGGACCGAGTATGGAACCCTGCGGCACTCCCGAAGCTATATGATAGGTGTCATATGCTTATGTGTGGTTAAGGCCACATTTTTTAAATTACCAGTAGTTTCTTATCTACTTCTAGAATAAAATATAAAGTTGTTAATGGTATTATAAAAACAAGTTACATAAAGTGTCTTATCTTGTACAGCATTTCCCTTTTTTAATTTTAATGTCGGCCTATTTCCGCGACTATGGCCAATCACCGACGCCAGGGAGCAGTTTCACCTCACCATCCTGGAACTTTCACCGAATCCCTTGCCTTTCTGTAAGGAGGTTACAGATCTTTAATGTACCCAACATCGCATGGACACGGGACCGACGGCTTTATGCCCCCTCTGAAGGGCGGAATATGCAGACATTCAACTTATTCAAACACCATGCCAGAACCTCGGTTGATGTTCACTTATTACAGTGTGTACTAAAAAAGTGAAAGAGACCCTGGGAATCGAAACCAGTACCCTTCAGCTCAGAGGCACACGTTCTTACCCCTGCTATCGAGACTCCACAGCGTTTCTTTAAATAATTCACATTTTATTAAAACACTAGCTAATTATTGGTAAATGAATAAAATGTTTACATAACCGTTAGAGCAAAAAGTAACACACAGATGAGCCACCCGTAGGTTTAAAATTTTACAAGTTTACCAAACAGAAAAGCTGTTGAGTGGAAATCAATACGGAAAATTTGTTAATATCGAAATTGAACCAACTAGGGTTAACAACATATTTTAATTTTAAAAGGTTGGAAGTAATAATACTTACGTTGTGACTGTGAATTTCTACTCCTGGCTCTTCCTAGTCTTTCTGGTGACGGAGTAGCGATAACATCTATTGATTTCCTTGGTCGTGCTGGATTAAATAAATAAAATTTAATAAAGTTAATTAAAATACAAATTAAAGTGATTTTTAGTACCTCTTTTGAACAATTCTAACTGGCATGTTTTACTCAACAATTTATTGTGGATGCCCATATGTTGTTAAACCAATGCACAATAAAAATAAGCAGTTCTTTCTCACATCTTATCTTTTTTTAACAGGTGCATGGTACCACATAAGTACTCAGCAGGATACCCAGCAGAAATCAAATATCAAATTCCCTGACATTTCCAGGCCCCTCGAGTACATTTTTCATAATACTCGAAATAAAAAATACACATACCTAATACTTTTTTTATGAACAAAATAAATAAAGATTACGAACAAAAAATTTACATAATAAAGAGCATAAGTATGGTTAGCTCCGTTAAATTTATAACATATAGCATGTTCGAGAAGAAAATGTGCAATTTTTTCATGGAAAAAGTTGACTTTCATGACTGGCTGACAAACTTAGCCTCCGGAAAGAATTTACAAGTGTAATGGAACAAACCAGAGGTCTCTAGGTGGCGTAGAAACTTTGCAAACCATGTTGTTTGTATATATAAATTTGAATACACCTGGGAAATGGGTTCCAAAAGCTCAGATTCGCGTCAATTAATTGTTTTTTTTTTGAAAATGCGAAAGTCATTACCTCACTAAAAGCGAAGTTTTATTTATAAAAATTCGCTGAAAAAATGAAACAAAGATACTGTTTACATGTGCCATATACAAATGCCAAATATTTTGCAACTTTCAACATGATTTATAGCATTCTTGACAGATTTGTCCCGAAAAAGAAGATTTCTGGGTCTAGGTATCCTGTGTGGTATGATCGTAACATTATTCAACAACTTAAATTCAAACGTATTTTGCACTCAAAATACAGAGTATCCCGCTCTGCAGTAGACTATGCTGCCTTCTCTGAGTGCAGGTCAAGAGTAAAAACTGCCACAACGTCAGCATATAAAAAATATCTGAGCAGCACTGAATCTTCGATACGTAGAGATCCTAAATCTTTCTGGTCGTATATCCATTCTAAAAGAAATAATACACGCATTCCTGGCTGTATGTGTTATAATGACTCGTGCTACACCTCTCCCCAGGATATTGTCAACTGTTTTGCTGACTTTTTTAGTAGCTCTTATACTAATGATAATGATTATACTGATGTCTTTCATGGTTGGTCTTCTGTTTCTAATAATGTTCTGTTTCAGCTTTCCAAGTTTGAGCTGTCTGATATTCAAGAGGCCATTAAAAAACTTAAACCTAAACTATCTCAGGGACCTGACAATATACCTAGCTTTCTTATTAGAGACTGTTCTCCAACCTTTATTGAACCTTTATTACTTATCTTTAACCTTTCTCTTAAGACATGTAAGTTTCCCAAGATCTGGAAATCATCGAAAGTCTGCCCTGTTCATAAAGACGGTGATATGAGCCTGATTGAAAATTACAGACAGGTTGCGATAATGTCTAACTTTGCTAAGGTTTTCGAATATGCTGTTTTTGCTCAAATTTCTCCACATGTTTTGCTTTACTTGTCACAGAGTCAGCATGGGTTTGTTCAAAATCGTTCAACTACTACTAACCTTTGTTGTCTTACACAATATGTGTCAGATGTCCTGGATAAGAATGGACAGGTTGATACTATTTATTTAGACTTCAGGAAAGCATTTGACTGCGTTCATCATGGTCTGCTTCTTAAGAAACTCCATTTATTTGGGTTTTCTGATACTCTGGTTTCGTTCTTTGCATCATACTTGTCTGAGAGGTCTCATTTTGTTTGGTATTCTGGATGTTCTTCAGTGGAGTTCCCTGTTAGATCTGGTGTTCCTCAGGGTTCTGTTCTTGGGCCTCTCCTTTTCAACATTTTTATCAACGATATGGATGATGTCTTAACTATTCCTAGACTTTTCTACGCTGATGACCTTAAGATTTTTCTTTCTATATCATCCATTTCAGATTGTACCATGATTCAAAAGAATATTGATGCTATTCTTCATTGGTGCAACTCTAATAAGTTATTCTTGAATACCTCAAAATGTAAGGTCATGTCTTTCACTAATAAAGTTAACCCTATTCTGTTTGGTTATGTCACTGGTAACCACCATCTTGAGCGTGTTTTAAATATTAGAGACCTTGGTGTAATTTATGACCCCCACCTTCGTTTTAATCTCCATGTTGCTTATGTTTTGTCAGTATCAATGAAAATCTTAGGCTTTATTATCAGAAACACCAAACAGTTCTCAACTAGTGACACACTAATTATACTGTACAATTCTTTATTACGTTCTAGACTTGAATTTGCAAGTTTATGCTGGTTTCCACTTTATGAGTGTCAACTGCATTTGTTAGAATCTATTCAGCGAAGATTTCTGAAATATCTGGTCTACTTCGAAGAAAGACAGTATCCTCCATGTGGCATCTCCCAAGAAATTCTCCTTAGTAGATTCAACCTTATGTCTCTTGATAAAAGAACGCCCAGAACTAATATTCTAGTAAAATCTCCAGTTTATGTTATGTGTTCTAACTACAATAAAATACCCCTTGACGTCTTTATGGATTTTGGTAGTACAAGAGCCTTCGAAAAGCAGCTTAAAGAGTTAACTCTCTCTTAAATTTTTTTAGATTTTGTATTATTTAGTGTTAGATGTAGATTTATCCATGTAATTGGGCCTTTGGCCTGTCTTGGATTTTTGAAAAAAAAAAAAAAAAATGATCATAAAGGTTAAAATAGAATAAACACATTCACAGCAGAGCTCTACCCGGCCAATCCATAAAACGCTTTTGCATTTTATGCATTCAAGGAAGAACAGTACAAGTGAGATGTACATATGAGACATGTTTGAGATAGTAGGAGACGCTATTTATATCGGCGGTGGTGTCGCATATGCTGTGTTCATTGGCGGATTTAATTCATATTGGTACCAAAGGTAAGCCGCATTGTTGTCATATATTTTCCTAGGTATGAGAAAACTATTTACGTGAGAAAATTCATATAATATATAATTTCCCGGTCTACTGAATGATTTCCATGACATTTGAGTAAAATCACAAATTACCCTGACATTTTAGGGGGTATTTCACATTCCCTGATTTTTCCAGGTTTTCCAGGTCACTGGGTACCCTGACTCAGTCAGTTATGGAAAACTGCTGTCGTTTCACTAGTTTGCTGGCAATTTTCAACAAATTACTTTTTTATGAAAGTAAATATAAACGCTTATATGCCTTAGTAACGTGGAAAACTGTAAAAATTTATATTCAAATCTTTTCATCCATAGTTTTGAGTCAACGCTCTTTCCGCAGAAGATACCCTAATCAAAATGCTCCGTACAGACACAAGCGCACTTTTTCGAAATGGTGCAGTCACAGATGTAAAACGTTCTTAAAGACTTCAATATGGCCAGTCAAATAAAAATATCAAACATCTTCAGGCTGATTTAGAAGACGGCCAAGAATTTCACCTGATATACAGTGCAACTAATAAGAGTCATAAAGAACTTTAAGCCAGATTTTAGACACAGATTTGCATATGTGGTCATAAAAATTCAAACTACAATTAAAACTAAAGCTACTAGATTTGCAAAGATGTTTGCAATAAGAACAAACTGTTAATAACTTATTGGCATTGGAGCAAGCGCCTCTGTGGCCGTGCGGGAAAGTCGATTAAGACTTTCCAATACGGACTCGGGGGACGACAGTTCGAGACTCACCGGCGCCGGATGATTTTTCAAATCACTGTCGTCGTTGAGATCGAGCTCAAGGTGGAGGGTAGGTTAGTTTAGATGAGCAAAAAGGTTCAGCAATGGCCTAATTGCCAGTAAGCATCTTACCTTTACCTATTGACATTGGAGCACACTTTTTCACTCACTTCATTATACTTTTTGACACGACCCTATAACAAGTGGCATAGCAAAATTTTGCTGTTATGGAAAACGAGCAAAATGATCGATATTAAGGAACGGAAAGTGCTCATTTATAGAGTGAAAACGTCCATTTTTTAAATAAAATACGTTCTTTGGGGAGGTTGCTTTCAAACAATCATTGGCTCCCTTTTCCTTGAAGATGCTAAAGGCAATGCAATTAGAGTTACCAGTATATACAATGATATATTGTTTTTAACAACTTCAGTTAGAAGGACTTGACACGGAACGCTTATAGTTTCAGCAGGATGGGGGAGCTACAAACCACATGTGGGGTGGCACAGCCGCTCTACTTAGAGAAATGTTTTCAGATAGGCTCGTTTCAGAAATTGGGGCGATGAGTGGTAGCATCATCATCCTCCAGATATGGCGGGAACAGATTTTTATTTATGGGGTTATTTAAAAAATATCAACATCAACTGCCCTAAGTCAGAAGGTTGCCTGTTAATTTTTTTAGTGAATTTTTATTTAAAAATTCCATAAAAAACTTCGGGACGCAGCAAGTGTGTTATGGTAGTGAATTTTCATTAAATGCTTCAAATTTAAATAACTCAATTTTCTATAAACTTAGAGAGCTGAATTTGGTATGTAATAAGTTCTTTGCCAGGGCAATATATTGAATATGAATTATATATATATATATATATATATATATATATATATATATATATATATATATATATATATATATATATATATATATATATATATATATATATTGAAACTGACCCCGGATATGGGTTCTAGGAATCCTAGTTCGCGCTCATTTGAAAATTATTTTTGCAAAGTCTCACCATCGATACCTCTCTATTATTGAATTTTTTATTAATCGATGGTGAGACTTTGCAATTTTTTTTTAATGAGCGTGAACTAGGGTCGGTCCTTAGGAACCATATGCGGGGTCAATATATATATATATATATATATATATATATATATATATATATATATATATATATATATATATATATATATATATATATATATATATGTATGTATGTATGTTTCCAACCCATAACTCATAAAATACTCAAACGATTTTGATGAAACTCGGCAAGTACCTTTCTTTTATTAATAGCTTGGATGAGTTCGTTAGCCAGGAAAATCGTACATTTTCCAAAAAAATTTCGAGTTTTCTTTCAAAAAAATGTTATATCCGAAAATTACAAAGCTATTTTTATGAAATTTTGTAGATATGTTGCCTTAGGAAAGACCATACCACAATTTAACTTTCTAGGTTTATAGAAAATTGAGTTATTCAAATTTGAAATATTTAATGAAAATTCGTTACCATAACACACTTGCTGCGTCCCGAACTTGTCTAATGTTTGACAAGAAATTATATAAAAGTTAAAAACATTCTCAAATAACTGGAGCAAATTTTGATTGAAATATTTCAACAATTGATGGAAAGTTTTTGAGAAGGGGTGGGACACTCGCAGCGGTCCTTTGTCCCACGTTACTTACATAGTACAGTATAATTTTAAGATTTGGATTGCAGATATGTTTAATCCCTCATCTTAAAACTGAGATTAAAAGAAGCAACAAAAATAACAGTGATAAGCATATTTGTGAAGAAATCTATATTTAATTACATTCTCAGTGACATATTAAGAAGTAATACTTGGCAGCTGAAAAATTAGGACGAGACATTTTATTAAATATATTTGATACATTGTACAAGCTTAAGCTATGTAAGGCAAATAAATAAGCAAATAAGCGTTACCTATAAATGTTTTCTATAAAATTTTTATGAATTTTTCTATTCTATCTTTCTTGATTTTGGTACGACATTAATGCCTTATTTTGTCACTATATTCAACAATTATATACACATGAATGTTTACAATAAGACAAGAAATATGAGGGTATATTGATATTTAGTTAACTTGGGAACTTTCCAGTAGGCATACTTGACTTTTACAAATGAATTATCATGTGTGACCTTCCAATATTTTTTAAATACCCAAGTACCAAGCTGGTTATGGAGTCTTCAGAGGCAGAAGATGAAGATAGCAACAGAAATTACTGATAGCAACAGAAATTACTAAGAAGCTGTGAAAAAACTGGAAATAAAGAGGACTTAACAGTTTAAACCAAAACGAAAAAAAATGTTAGACTACGTTAGAGTTTAAGAGAGGTGAAAGGACAAGAAAACTCAGAGGTAATGTTCTTTACATGTCAATCCATGTCAGCAGCCATGCAACAAAACCTGTCTAAGATTCTTATCAGGGACGCTGGAGATCTAGTTATGTTTAATGCTCCAAAAACAGAGAAGGCCCAGATGTTCAGATGGCTGGCAAAATAAATGGCAAAAAAGTCACCATCTCAGCACTGCGACCCCAATGGGTCTTTGCAAGACTCTTTTTTTTCCTAATAATTGCCCAAAAAGTTCATTCTTTTTATATGTAGTGTACTATCTTTTTGGGGACTATTTTACCTATTTACTGGGGTGTTAAGGTCACCCCTCTAAGGTATTTGAGCCATTTGCAGAACTGAGCCAAGCGGTCGCATAGCAAGCGTTTTTCACAAGTTGATCCTGTTCAATCCAAGAAACAGTTCAGAATTCTCTGTTGATATGGTGATTAACTATTTTGTCTGCCTTAAGCTGGGCGTTTTCTCCAGTATGAGAGCATTTGGTTCCTCTTCCAAGTATTAAGTTCATTTCTCACCCTCTCGCCGTTGGGTTCCAGATGATTTTTGTTGGTATTTACATGTTTACAATAATGCAAAGGTAGCATCAAAGGAGCATGGGTTTCTACCTTGGTTTAAAACCTTATTTATAACAGAGCAGTTTCGTATGTTGTATAAAGCACATGTATTTCCACAGTTGGAATGTTTTCATGTCTGAGGTGCTCACCAAAGACAACTTTGCCCTTCTTAGAATCCACTTAGGAACCAGTTCCTTGCCTTACATGCGATTCATCTATCACAGTCAATCATAATTTTCTAGATCACAGAAAAAGGTTGAAGATCTCTGTCTCTTCTAACCATACTATCATCGACATTGCTCCACACAAATTGCTATCTTTAATCAGCGAACCTATTTTAGTAAAAAAAGGCACTTTTTGTATTAAATTACCCAGTTGTTAAACAGTTCTTTATGAATCTTCATCATTTTCTAGAACTTTACGCTTTGGAACGCCTTTCTGACAACATTTCCACGGATATATAATCTCCAAATATTCAAGACGGGAGTAAACACATATCTTGTGACACAACAACGAAGTTAATGATATCTTAAAACGCATAGACTTTGCCTTTCATGAACTATAGTGTTACGAGATCCATAGATATTCTGTCTATGGTCACAGAGCCACTTCTTTTTGATGTGGTATGTAGCCAATAAGGAAGCTGTTAATAAATTAGAGAATGCCAAATGAACAAATAAAATATCTTTATACCCGATACACCCATGTCATAATCTTAACACTGATTTATTCTATGGTTTTTATTTTGACTCATAGAAAATTTCTCTATTCTCTATGGTATCTAGAATTCTAACGATTTACAAATGTCAAGTTAGGTACTGACAGACACTAACCTAATAAGAACTTCCTAAGGGGAAATTTTAATATACACATTAGATCCTTACAAAAATGCACGTGCAGCCTTGTTTATAACAGTCCTCAGACAAATGTTAATACTGTCTGCAGTTATGGTTATTTATATACATGTTTAAGGTAAGCTACCATTTAGACATTAGAAACTATATACATTCGATTTTACAGGGTGAGTAGACCGTAACAACGGTTAGGTTATCATGTAAGTGAACTAACTCAGTCCCTCCACTGCGACCTTAGGTCTAACATTGTGGCTCAAGCCTAATTGTCTTATATTTCACCCAGAATACACTACAAGCCATAACACATTCTTATTATTAACAGTATGAAGCGAGGAAGCTACTTATAAAAATTATTAGTGTTGCGTTTTCGCCTGGTTCTGGATAAGTGAGACTTTAAATTTCAACAAAACAACTTTATTTACTCTCTAAATATGGATACACAAAAAGTTGTTATAGAATGTCTCTCTTACAAAACACTTAGTTTATCTGGCATTCAATCACTAATCTGGACAAAAGTCACTACCTGGAATTACAATCGATACACTTCACACTGGTTACTGCTTCTTCGACTCACTTCAACATTCTCTAACTGAACTTAACTGAGCTGGCTTACTTCCGCCTTTATATACCCGTAGCTTCTTCCACCTCACTTCGGGAGTGTTCCATTCCAGAATGTTCTAGGACCTTCTTTTGCGAGAAGGTTCTGTGAATACAGAACGCTCTGATCCAAATGTGGCCATCTTCCTATGTTACACAAGAGGTGTTTATCGTACTATAAGGGCTCTCTGCGTATACAAGGTGTAAGGGTACTCTGCATATACAGGATGTTCTGAATGCCCAGATATCAGTTATCCTTTCTGATGGGGTACAAGTTGGTAACTTCGTTATTTTTGGCCCTAGAGGGTTGAGGCTTCGCCTGTGGGGGGTCACCCCAGGCGGCAGGGAGGCAGTGTTACCAGAGTGTGCAAGAATTCCCATATGTCGGGGAAGTTTTGGAGATGTTGCAACACCGCACATACATCTCTTGAAGTGCTTTGTAACAAAAGAATAAGCAAATAAAATTGATATAAAAATATCATTCTGCTGTTGACTCAACAACAAATAAGCGTTTCTTTCTTCTTTCAGAATCTAAAGACCTGTTATTATGACATGTCATTGTGAGATGTACGACAGTCATCATCCTGGTGCATGAACAACCAACAAACAATTTTTAAATTGTCAGAACATACACATACAACTTTTTATTTATTGGTAAGAGTACCCATTCAGTCAGTCACTGACTAAGTCAGAACATTTTTTACAAATAAGTAAGTTAAAGATGACACGTGATATAAATTATCAATCAGAGTACTATATAAATTTAGAAAATGTTTGAACGTGTGGTATCTCAGAGGTGGGAAAAAATAATACACCTTGTACCTCAAAAAGAAAGAAACAAAGGTTAATCTATATTTCAGAAATGATTTCAGCATTTCTTTTTAGCCCACATAAACCTAAATTTGCTAAAAGTCAATAAATTATATCATTTGGTTATATGTATAACATTTTCAATGCCAAGTTAGAATTGTCAAAATCGATAAAAATTAAATATAAAAATGTTAAGTACCTTGTTGCGCTATTTCCCCCTCTACAAGACATGAAAAAAAGCAACAATAAAATGTTAGCTACAATACTACAATACAGCATAACAAACTAAATTAAGAGGTTAATATAATTTGTTTTTGTTCGCTTAACAAGTTAACAGAGATGCTGTCTAGATCTAAAGTTTTGCACGAAACAGATATGACTTTTAACTATACTCTGGTTCCAATATATATGAAGTGACTGATCCCTACCAAACCAAACTATTATAGGAATTCCATAGGCGAAGAAATTTATTTTTAGGCCAACAATATTTGCAGCTGTCCGCGGTTGCATGTTATGCCAAAAAATGTTGAGGAACGTTAACATTTTGGAAACATTTTTTGGACACAACAATGCAGCTGCTGGTAGCGCTGGCGCCCATTGTTATCTTATCGGGATTGATATCTATGCCCATGGGATTTAAAATGTATTCTATACCTGCTCATCTTCAGCGAAGTTATGTACATGTTAAGGTCAGATTTCTTCGCCACCGCTCCATCACCCTTAAGTTGCCGTTGCAGCTCAGCATAAACACTTTTATCTTGTTGAGAGTTAAATAGTCCGTATCATTATTGCTACTATACGCAAACTTCTTGTACCGATATTTAGTGTAAAACTTACTACAATTATACACAAGGGTATTTCAGAATTGTGAGCCGATTTTAGAGATGACTCACATCATTGATCCTGGAACCCGAGTATAGGGTATTATTTTATATCAGGTGTGTTATTTAAACAAGTCTAAACTTTAAATTGAAATAAAACAGTGGAAAACTGATCTGATTAAAAAAAAAGTATGTTAGATAACATTTATGTTTTGAAAATAATATGTGGTAAATGACTGCAATGACTTCTAGTGGCGCATTCGATCAGTCCAATTTTCAACCACTTTTTAAGTGTCTGGTGATATTTCATTAATATCACAAGTTATACTGACCTGAATGCTTAAAAAGTTTTTGGTTTGTTAGCATAAACCATTAGTCTTAACAAAGAAAGAAATCAAGGGGCGTCAAATTACATGAATTTGGGGGCCAATTAACTGCACCATTTTTTTAAATAACATTGTCACCAAAATGTCATTCCAATAAATCAATGGTTTCGATGACTGTATGTCAGGTCAAGTCAGGTCAGGTCATATGCTCCTGCTATATCTACTTGCTCTATGGGTGATGACATGTGTAAACTGCTGCTGCTGCAGAACTGATCATTACTTAACAAAAGAACACCGCCGCCACGACAGTTAAATTTATTATTTATATAAATGGAATAATGGGAAGGAAATAACTCACTTGTAGATACGTTATCCTTAAGCCATGTCTCTGTTACACAAACCACATTAGCTTCTGTTTATAAAATATTTTCGTAAAATACTCTGATTTTCGCATTAAGCCCTCGAATGTTTTGGTATATTACATTGAATGCTGCAGATTTGACTTTAGCTGTAATTGGGTGATTTAGTTTTTTGTAACAATTCTTGTCATCTTCTCAGCAATGGTCGGAACTCCATTTTTGTATATAATAGTAAAATTTGTTTCACCTTTGTCTGTCCTTTCTTTTAGTATTTCTTGTAAGGGTTTGCCATGTTCTATTTCTTTGACTCTTTTGTCCGGTCTCACGTATATTTTCTTAAATTCCTGTACACTAAAAAGTCTTTATTATGCATTACAGTTTTTGCGTAATTTGTATCTTCAAGGATGACTTTTACTAGTCTAGGACGATTTCTCCGTTTACCTATTACTCATATATTCACTTATATACACTTACAATCATAAAAGTATGAATAGCACGAAAACCACTGCACTTGGGTATAGGGAACCCTAGTGACATATTTCTGTAAGATGGATCAACATAAACAAGCTAATCTACTTTGAATGTGTCAATAATTGAACATGAATTTTTTAACACCCTGTAAGTTATTGCGAAGTATTGACCACAGTAGTTGATGGAGTAAAATGTCCATCGTTGAAGGCTAGTGAATTTTTCTTTCGATGCTGTCTTACATGGAAGATGAGATTTCTTTCGAAAACCTGATATTCAATGAAAAATGAATATATCTCATAAATAGGTATAGAGATCCTTTACGAAAGTGGGCCTTATTTTTCCGTAGAGTTCAAAATCGTTATCAAATACATGGTATTCCATAAGGAAAAAACATAACTTTGAGGTGTCACATTTTATTGGACCACCATATTTGACAATAATTTTAAATTGTAGCCCTTGTTGACCTACATAATCCTGTGTCAATCGATATAATAAAATACATAGACGTGAGACTCCCTGCCGTTAGTCGTGGGACACCTTGCATATATATATATATATATATATATATATATATATATATATATATATATATATATATATATATATATATATATATATATATATAAACGGGTGGGCTATTTAAGATTTGGAATTTGAATCGGCTATATATAAAAAAAAAACTAATGAATATTTTTTCAATGTTATGATTTTATTAGAAAGATTTAACCTTTCCATTTAGGAATGGAAGACAACATCATTCAAATGACTGCCACGGCTAGCCTTACAATACCCCATTCGATCAGTCCAATTTTTCCATACATTTTCGATTGTTTGGGCCTCTATTTCATCAATGGCAACTTCAATTTCATGTTTCAAGTCGTCAATCATCTCTGGAAGGTTAGCGTAACACTTGTCCTTAACGGCTCCCCACAAAAAAAGGTCCAACGGAGTCAAATCGCAACTTCGAGATTGCCAATTGACATCAGCATTTCGGCTGATTATGCGAAAAAGATCGATTGTTACGTTGGCTGTGTGGCACGTTGCGCCGTCCTGTTAAAACCAAATGTCTTCTATGTCATACTCTTCAACTTTGGGAAACAAAAAATCTAAGCGTGGCGCGTTAGCGATCGCCATTCACCGCAACAGCGTTTCCTTGCTCATTTTCAAAGAAAAATGGCCCAATAATGCCGCCAGACCAAAATCCGCACCAGACAGTCAATCGTTGTGGATGCAATTTTGCTTATTGACGTATCCTCCGACGTGAAAATGAGCTTCATCTGAAAAGATTATTTTTTGGTAAAAATGCTCATCTTAGATCAAGCAGTCTTCGGCCAATTGAGCAAACTGAAACCGCATCGGATAGTCATGCGGCTTCGGCTCTTGCACTAATTGAACTTTGTACGCATTCATACCGAGATCTTTATGCAACATTCTTCTCAAAGAAGTGCGTGAAATGTTCAATTCTTGAGAACGGTGACGAGTTGATGTTGATGGCTGTTCACACACACTCAGAGAAACAGTAGCGATGTTTTCAGTTGAGCGCACTAGACGAGTACGTACACGGGCTGTTTTATCCAACAACGATCCAGTTTTACGAACTCGCTTCACAAATTGATCCACAAACTGTGTTTTTGGCACATCCTTTTTGTCAAATTTTGTTCGTAAATTTCTTACAGTTTGAGTAGAAGACTCACCACTTTGGAAATAAGTTTTTAAAATTTCTCAACTTTGTTCAAGCGAAAAGCGAGCCATTTAATAAATGTCAAACATAAAACTAACTTTCTGTCACATCGGAAATGTCATCAAACTTTCCAACCTCAAAATAACCTATAGTTCAAATTCCAAACGTTAAATGACCCACCCATTATATATATATATATATATATATATATATATATATATATATATATATATATATATATATATATATGTATATATATATATATATATATATATATATATATATATATATATATATATACACATACTATGTGAAAACTGGAACCTGTGATGAGCACTAATAAGTACACTTTGAGAAACCCAAATCACCACAACACTTATTTCAGAGACCTTACGATCGTTTCGTTGACAAAGTCAACATCTTCAGAGGACGATAAATCTCTTCCTCTGAAGATGTTGACTTTGTCAACGAAACGATCGTAAGGTCTCTGAAATAAGTGTTGTGGTGATTTGGGTTTCTCAAAGTGTACTTAATATATACATACATAAATTAAGGTATTTTTAGGTAATATCAATTACCACGAATATGGAAATTGTTTCGTGAAGTTAAAGCTATTATCATATATAATGTAGTATAATTCCAGCCACTTTGTCACACAAACAATATAAACTTCTAAAATTTTTGAGACAGTCCTGTTCTAATACTACAAGTTTTATAAAATTTAAAGCATCAGTAAAAATCTCTTTATCCTGGAGACAAAAACAAAAACTATATTAACCTCTCTTGTTAACATAAGCAAAATGAATGATTTGCAAATAATAATTAGACATTCAACTCACACACTTTTTAATATTTAAAATTAAAAAATAAAACTGCCCAGACTTTCATTTGCAAATTATAACGCCCAACATTCTTGACTACGTTTAACTATTAAACTATCAACTTTTATGTTAGATGTCACACTACTAAACTATCAACTATTATATTAGATATGGCAATCACATGCAACAATTCGATACCAAAAGTGTTAATAATACGGCAGGATATATTTCCACTGCCCATTCATTGCATTGGCAAATTGAAGAGCAAACCCTTGTTAATGTATCAAACTCGACACAAGACCGTATCATGTTTAGCAAACAATTCTTATGATTCCTGTGTAGTTCATTGTTCGAATTGTTATCTTAATACTCAGTGTCACTTTCTTAGAAGAAATATTTAATAATGACAAGCGGTTTTACAAAAGTAGGTAATGGAATTTTAATTACAGGTATTTTCGACTAAACAATGTGGGTTTGTCTGTATACCTACGTAGAGGTGGAAGACGCTGTTCGCAAGAGCTTGTCAACTATCATATAAATATGAGCTCTAGTTTTTATTCGCTTAGTTGATTCACCCTTCTGATGACGTTAACTTTGTCAGCGAAACGATTGTCAGGTCTGAAAAATGTTTTGTGGTGAATTGAGTTCTTCAAATTGTACTTATTATAATTACTTCCACATCGTCACAATGTGTGGAAGTATCGCATCGGCGAAAAAAATTTAAAAGATTTTCCCCCCGCTTAAACGAAGAAAGTATAAAAACATATAGAAAATATGATTTGGGAACAAAATTTTTTTTGTCTGTCGGTCTATATGTCTGTCTGTAGCCACGATAACTTTAGAACGAATTGAGATATCGTCTTTAAATTTGGCATACAGTTAGCACTTGACAAACGAACGGTTCGGATTGGTGAAAATTGCCATTTTTGTGTTGTTAAAACTCGAGTAAATATAACGTTTTAGGGTTTATTTATTAGAAAACTTTTAATTTCATCAAACATCTGGTATTCTCTGCTGAATTTGAATTAGGGGTCGAATGTGTGGGGGTGAAATATTGTTGACAAATATAACGATTTTTTTGGTGCTAAAATCGTCTCAAATCGTATAGAAAACTTGATTCTGGAACGAATTTTGTTTAATCTGTCGGTCTGTCGGCATGTACATCTGTATGTTAGTAGGCACAATAACTTCCGAACTAATTGAGATATCATCTTCAAATTTGGTGTTGTTAGCACCCGACAAAGGAACGTTTTTGGGTAAGAAATGCTGAAACAGGTCAATTTTAATATTGAGGGGGACATGTTTTCACATAAAACTCAACTTTGTCACATCAACCCCTTAAGGGTGGTGATAACAACCTTTATATTTTAAATAAGAAACATGGGTCGAGTGTTACATCATTTGAAAGCGCTTTCTTTTCTGAATTCAGCACACTAATTTTTTTGGAAGTTTTATCAACTCGTTTAAAAATTATTCACAGTTGGAGTTGCAAGAACGTATTTCATTCATTGTGATAAGAAATGCACTAATTAGTCAATTTTTCGTTAAAAAAAACCAAAAAAAACAAAACCAAACGTTCAAAAATGTTTATTCAGTTAAGTAAGTGTTCAAATTGTTGACCGCAGCTTCCATACAAAAGTACAAACTTTGTTTAAAACGAGCTCTGACATTCTGGAGCATTTGTGAAGTTATTAACGGCATTCTTCAACAATGCGTCGTCGTAATTCTTCCAGAGACTCCGGTTATGTTGCGAAAATTTTACTCGTTAAGTGGCCCCATAGAAAGAAGTCTAAAGGAGTTAAATCCGGTGATCTAGGGGGCCACTCAATAGCACCTCTACGCCCAATCCATTGCTCTGGAAATTCTCTGTTCAAAAACTCCCTAACACGTTGTGAAACATGCAGAGGAGCTCCATCTTGTTGAAACACTAATTGATTTTCCTGATAGCGATTATCATTTTCAACAATGTCAATTAGTCGCGGGTAAACGATATCTTCTAGTAACTCAAAATACGTTTCGCCACTCAAACTGCCATCAAGAAAAATTGATCCGATTAAATGGTCTCCAAAAATGCCAGTCCAGACATTCAATTTCTGTGGAGTTTGAGTGTGGACTTCGTGAAAATTTCTTGGATTATTATCTGCCCAATAACGACAATTATGACGATTGACTGTAGAGTTTAATAAAAACGTACACTTGTCTGAAAAACAGATATTGAACAGAAAGTTCCCGTTATCAGCTATTCGTGCAGTCATACCTTCACAAAACTCCAGCCACCGATTAAAATCATCTTCATTCAGGTATTGTACAACATGAATTTTATACGGGTGAAATTTATGATGCTTCAATATTCGCTGAATAGTTCTTCTTTTGATGTTTGAAACGGTGGCCAATTTTCTCGTGCTCCAAGTTGGATCTGCAGCAATTTGTCCTAAAACTTCAATCTCAGTAGTCTCATTTCTAACCGGAAATTCACGTTCAGGATCCCGTTTTTTGTTGGCTACTGAACCACTTTGTCGAAACTTTGCAACTAACTCCAAAATGTATTTTCTGTTAACATGTCTGTTCGGATGTCGTTCATTAAACAAATTTGTGGTACGGTAGGCACAGTCATCGTTTTTGAAAAAAAAAAGAGTAATTATTTCAACTCTTTCTTCTACAGAATACACCATTGTGAAATTAATTTTCGGTAGTACAATCAAGTATCAAACCGACCGATAAATTGAAATAATAAATTGCATTTCTCTCATTCCAATATGAAATGTTCTGATAGTCAATGTTTTGTTTCAAACCAACAAAACATTGACTATCAGCACATTTCTTATCAGAATGAGTGAAATGCATTTTTGCATCTTCAACTGTGAATAATTTTTAAACGAGTTGATAAAACTTCCAAAAAAATTAGTGTGCTGAATTCAGAAAATAAAGAGTTTTCAAATGATGTAACACTCGACCCATGTTCCCTATTTAAAATATAAGGGTTGTTATCACCACCCTTAAGGGGTTGATGTGAGAAAGTTGAGTTTTATGTCAAAATATGTCCCCCTCAATATTAAAATTGACCTGTTTCAGCGTTTCTTAAAAATTGTTTTTGGGTAAGATCACTTCAGGGCATATGTGATAAATAAGGGGGGATTTGGTGAAAATTTACCTATTTTCAATAAACCTCGAGTAACATAACGGTTCAAAAGTTTATGGGTAGAGGACCAGGAATATTTTTCTTTGTGGTCAAGTCATGGGCCCTAAACTAATTCCATGAGAATGTCTTTCTGAAGGGAAGAAATAATCACAGCTATGTGGAAGTTATGGTTCAATTCGCAGCACGATTTTTTGTCGAATATGAGACCAAGGACCATCAAGTGAATCACCTTGTAAAGTCTTCGGACAGCAAAGCAGGGGTTCGGCTACAAAATTGTAAACTGTACATGTGACAACGCTGGTCGTATGCGTTTATGAAAGCCTCGGAAACAGTCCATCTTAGCCGCAAACACCAGACGTGAAAATCTTAAATCATTACAACATTTGTTACCATTGTTTCTTATAATTATTTAATCTTTCATTATTTGTAAATCCCAACTTAAATTTTAAGTATCTGGTTGAGAAAACAGTTAGTGGCGTTTCTTTTTCATAAAAGTGATGTGTATACACTATTATTTTCCTGAAAATCTGTAAATGACACTTTAAATATTTTTTTCAGCTTGAATTTGATTCTAAATTAGACAAGATAACCTTTGTTGACATTTTACAAATGATTTTGGTTTCTGTCAAAATTACCAACATTTTAAATAATCAATAACCATAAGTATTAACCCATTATTAAAAATAAAAGAAATTGAACAGCTTGCTCAATTTTAAGATGAAACTAATAGTGCACATGAAAATGGCAGTGGCTATAGCAACGTGCGCTGTGTCTACAACATTAAACAATAAACAAATGTTCCATGTGTTGTCAGCAACACTAGGTATCAAACAAAAGCTACGTGCTGTCCACCCATATCGCCAGACATTAAATAAAAGTTGCCCCACGAACGTGATCCTAGACCTAGATGAGTAATGCACAATGTTTATTAATATTTTGGTTATTTTGCAGATTATCTCCATGGTCCCTTTTAGATAAGCCGACTTATTAGATAAAATTTAACCTTACATGCACATGGAGACTGATTTTACAGTACACTGATTTCATTTACGGCAGATCTACCAACTTATCAGAATATTCTGTCAGTTTAGGGGATTGTTTTAGAGCTATTGAAGAATAGATTATCGATTTTTCCTGTGGCCCGAGTGGTTTATTATTTTATTATTTATTTGCTGAAAATCATACATGTCAGAACAAGAAAGTCCTAGGACTTGTATAGTACTTAATGACCAAACTTAATAAGGATATCCCAAAATATATTTGACACCTTCCTTCCAAAACATCACTTCCAATTTTGACATACCAAATAACATAATTTTCTGAGTAATCTTGGAAACACCATTCAAGCTTCTGACCTGAGATTATTTTTTCTTCACTCCCTTATTACGTTAAATTCTATGATTTCGCTAGAGCCAAAGTGAACAAGAAAGTCCTAGAACTTGTATAGTACTTAATGACCAGACCAAACTTAATAAGAATATCCCAAAATATATTTGACACCTTCCTTCCAAAACATCACTTCCAATTTTGACATACCAAATAACATAATTTTCTAAGTAATCTTGGCAACACTATTCAAGCTTCTGACCTGAGATTCTTTTTTCTTCACTCCCTTATTACGTTAAATTCTATGATTTCACTAGAGCCAAAGTGAACAAGAAAGTCCTAGGACTTGTATAGTACTTAATGACCAGACCAAACTTAATAAGAATATCCCAAAATATATTTGACACATTCCTTCCAAAACATCACTTCCAATTTTGACATACCAAATAACATAATTTTCTAAGTAATCTTGGCAACACTATTCAAGCTTCTGACCTGAGATGCTTTTTTCTTCACTCCCTTATTACGTTAAATTCTATGATTTCACTAGAGCCAAAGTGAACAAGAAAGTCCTAGAACTTGTATAGTACTTAATGATCAGACCAAACTTAATAAGAATATCCCAAAATATATTTGACACCTTCCTTCCAAACTTTAATCACTTCCAATTTTGACATACCAAATAACATACGTTACTAAGTAATCTTGGCAATACCATTCAAGCTTCTGACCTGAGATTATTTTTTCTTCACTCCCTTATTACGTTAAATTCTATGATTTCGCTAGAGCCAAAGTGAACAAGAAAGTCCTAGAACTTGTATAGTACTTAATGACCAGACCAAACTTAATAAGAATATCTCAAAATATATTTGACACCTTCCTTTCAAACTTTAATCACTTCCAATTTTGACATACCAAATAACATACTTTTCTAAGTACTCTTGGCAATACCATTCAAGCTTTTGACCTGAGATTATTTTTTCTTCACTCCCTTATTACGTTAAATTCTATGATTTTGCTAGAGCCAAAGTGAACAAGAAAGTCCTAGGACTTGTATAGTACTTAATGACCAGACCAAACTTAATAAGACTATCCCAAAATATATTTTACACCTTCCTTCCAAAACATCACTTCCAATTTTGACATACCAAATAACATAATTTTCTAAGTAATCTTGGCAAAACCATTCATGCTTCTGACATGAGATTCTTTTTTCTTCGCTCCCTTATGAGGTTAAATTATATGATTTCGCTACAGCCAAAGTGACAACAAAATTTCAACTGACAGTTGATAAAACATATTTTCTAAGGCGAGCTAGGCATTCCATTGCCTATCCACTGTTTCTGTTGTTTAATAAGTCTAACACAGATAATCCAACTCGTTTAACACCTGAGCAGTTCAAATTTAGTGTCAAAATGTACCTGGTGAGTGAAACTTTTTATACGATTGAGGAATATATGAACTACTGTCAACCTCTGTAGCCACATATTTTATTTGATGATTTTTTTTTATATATGTGTTTTACTGTATAACGTACCATGTATCTTTTGATGGTGAAATAAAGAACTATGAACTACATGCTTATGGCATTAGAGATCCACTGCTAGCATGGCTCCATTCTTGAAGGCAGAACCATCAGAGTTAAAGTTACTGGGCATTACTCTGATCTTATGTGTTGCTTCTGGGGTTCCACAAGATTAACACCTTGAGGCACTTCTATTCAACATTTTCATCAATGATATTGGAATGTCCTTCAGGTCACCTTACTTAATGTTTGTAGATGATTTAAAAAATTTCACATTGTCTATGCAGCTGCTGAAATGACCCTTGCCCGTGATGTGGAGTGTTTGTCTTCATGGAACCATATAATTGATCTCCATTTGAAAACAAATCAGTGTTTTATGATGAAGTTTTCACATAGAGCTGCAGATCTTCATTGAGGCAGGTTGATACTGTTCGTGATCTGGGTGTCACATTGGCTCACAGCTTAGAATGTCACTTCACAAAAGCTGCAAGAATGTTGGGTTTTGATCACTAGAATTACTAATCTTTTTAGCAGTGTCCGTACATTGACCATCCTCTACTAATCCATTGTACAGTCTTTATTTGATTATTGTGCAGTGATTTGGTCACCTCACTCCGCTGTGCATATTGATAGAATTCACAATGTTCAGCGAAGACTTGTCAAAACATTGTGTTATACAAATTCCATACACTTTCATAGTTGCAGTTACAGTTCATTACTTTCTTATTTTGGTCTACCTTCACTTCATACTACGCTATTCTCTTTGACCTATGGTTCTTTACAAAGTTTTCAGTGGACTTATAGATAGCTACGATATCCTATCTCAAATCAGAATAAGAGTTTGTCCACATACTGTTGATAATCCGGGCATGCTGGGTAGTGAATTCCACTGAACTAAGAGGACGGGTCAATAAGTCCGTGACTTTTCACCTCTTCACAGGAAGGGCAACACTGCTCCTGTCAACAAGCATCTGTCAGTTGATTCCTGTCAAATTTTGAACAAGCTGCGTCATTTAGTTTGTGTTAGATAGCCATTGAAAGCAGACATCCTGTTGAGTTATAACGAAAATGGAAAAAAGTGAATTTCATGTGTTCATTAAATATTTTTTACGGAAACAACCATCACTCAAACCAAGGCTAAGCTTGATAAATACTATGGGGACTGCACCATCAATTTTCATGGTAAAAAAGTGATTTACTGAATTCCGTTGCGCCCTTACAAGCACAAATGACGCCGAACGTTCTGGACGCCCAGTTGAGGTCGCTACACCAGAAACAATTCAAAAAATTCACGATATGGTGTTGGCCGATCGGAGATTGAAAGTGCGGGAGATTGTGGAAGCCATAGGCATATCACATGGCTCAGTGGTTTCGATTTTGCATGATCACTTGGGTATGAGAGAGCCATCTGCAAAATGGATGCCGCGTTTGCTCACAATCGACCACAAACGCAATCGTGTGACAACTTCGAAGGCGTGTTTGGCGTTGTTCAATTGCAATAGGGACGAGTTTTTGGACTGTTTCGTAACCGTGAACGAAACATGGATTCACCACAACACGCGGAGATCAAGCAGCAGTCAAAACAGTGGGTTTCTCCGTGCGAATTGGCGCCGAAGAAGGCCAAGGTGGGTTTGTCAGCCAATAAAGACATGGCAACCGCTTTTTGGGATGCACGCAGTATAATCCACACTGATTACCTTCAAAAGTTAAGAACAATCAATGGCAAATATTATACCAATTTATTGGACCGATTCAATGACGATTTGAAGAAAAAATGATAGCATTTGGCCAAGAAAGAAGTTCTTTTCCACCAAGACAATGCAAAGGTGCACACATGTGTAGTCTCCATGGCGAAATTGCATGAATTGGGCTACGAATTGCTCCCCCATCCGCCCTATTCTCTGGATTTAGCACCGAGTGACTATTTCTTGTTTTCAAACTTAAAGAAAAGGCTCGGCGGAAAGAGAGTTGACTCCCATGATGAAATCATCTCACAAACAAATACCTATTTTGAGGACCTCGACAATTCTTATTTTTTAGAAAGGGATAAAAAAAATTGGAGATACGTTGGACAAAGTGTATAGAGCTCATAGGAGACTATGTTGAGAAATAAAATGATTTTTTGTCAAAAAACCTGTGTTTCATTAAAAAAGTCGATGGGCTTATAACCTGCCCTCGTACCTATGGCAAATACAGCTTTCTCAGCAGAATAGCTAATCGCTTTTGTTCGCAGTTTAATATGTTAGGCATGTCATATAGACAGTTTAGGTCAAATGCACGTGGAGTTTTAAATCTGCGAGGATTGTATTATTATTGTTGTTTTTGCTTGTCTAAATTTGTAAATTTTTCCTTTGTTCATTATGTAAAATGTTAAGTGTGTTAATAAAAATTATTATTGTTGTAAATATGGTCAGTGATAAACAACAAATACATTACGTCTACAGATACAGGCACGCTGCATGTAACATTTATTTGATATCTAATGTGTTGTGCACACTGCACAGAACATTTATTTCATGTAAAATGTGACGCACATAACAATAGCCACAACCTGTGAAAATTTACTAAAATAAATAAAATAAAATAAAAAACAAAAGGTTAAAAATATTATCTGCCTACGTGAATAAACATGATAATTTTTATTTGAATTTATTTCAATCTACATGTTTCGTATTATTTGTAACTTATAAGTCAATAAAAACTACAAAATAAAAATAGAATGACTACGTTTGCCTGAAAATCAGCTAAGCTGTTACACTGCTATTCCTTCAAACTGATCAAGACTACTGTAAAAGCAAAATATTAGTATTAATATCTAAAAGCTGCAATTCCAACACTTCAAACACAATTAGATAAACATAACAAAACTTACGTAAACTGGCTGTTCCCGAAGTGACTTTATTTCGACTGAGAGCAGCATACTGTGCTCTGGCTTTTGCCCTTTGTGCTGCTTGCAGATCGATTGCGGAATTGCTTCGAAATCCTTTCTTGCCTGAATCTGAAAATTTTTAAGCATTAATTAAAGGAAATTAATGAATACAAATCTTAGCAAAACATTAAACACGGATTTATTTTATGGGACAACCGATTACAACTTTTTAAATTAAATTTACAAAAATTGTATGAATATGAAAGTAAATAACATAAAGAAAACAACATAATATATGAAAAATGAAATTAATAACAAAGCATAGAAAACTACGGGTGGCAGGTCAGGCAATATTGGCGGCTTAGAATAGACACTGCATTTCCTATTATGCTAGAAAAATATTCCCGTAAGATACAGTGGGTTGCCAAATTATTAGGGCAGTAGCAATTTATTAATATTTCAAAGTTTGGATGCATTTGGATCTCTCTCAGATTTACCTTGGGTCTGTGGGTATCTGGCAACAAAAGAATAGAGGAAGACTCACTGAAGCATCCCATGGCTATCAGACTCGATCGATTGGGAGTGCCAGCATGATCCCGAGGTTTAATAAGTCTCAGACCCGGCGATGTCATGTTCAAATGGGACTGTATGTGACATGCGATTGTTTAAGGTACTGCTGAAGGCTTGGATACTCGACTGGCCAAGACTGAATGCTCGTAGGATAATTCACGGGTAACTATTGAATTGTTGTTGTGCTGTGGTAATTTATCTGATTCTGTCGCTGTGTGTTGAATGCCTGTTTTGTTGAAGCTGTGTCATATGAACATGTGTAATGTAAGAAAGTGAGTGAGGAATGAGCAAGTAAGTCATTGAGTGAGTGAGTGAGTGAGCAAGCATGTGTGTGTGATTGTTTCTAATTTTGTACTGTATTTTATTTGTTTTGTCTTGGATCTTAAATTGTGACCATTTTGATTGGCTTATTTGTTACAATAGTTAGGATTGTTTAGTTTTGTAAGTAATGTTTGTATAGTGTAAATGAAATATGTCTTGTAATCTTCCTTGTAGCCATGCGCTGTCTGCCTTCTCAAGATAGCGATGTTGCGCTGGATTGAGGATTGTTAAGTACAACATTTATATTCCAGACCCACGCACAAGTCTTTGACTTTTGTGGGATAGTTTGGATTTATTCTCCCTCTGTTGGTATTTTTGTAGAATCACTGTAACTGTCTATTTATGTGAATAAATCTATATTATTATTATTATTATATTATTTAGTCAGAGAAATAGTTGTTCTTTCTTGAGTTTATTATTTTGTTTGTTTATTGTTGGCAATTTTAGTATGTTTTGCGCGTGGCTACACTACTCAGCTTGTCAATAATTGAGGTTATTGTACGTGTGGCAGTGATTTTGTTTGTGCACACAGTGATTAGTGTAAACCATATTCTACAACTTTTTCAGTGTTGTTTTCACGAATTTTTGAGAGTTCAGCATCATTAAAATGCAAGTAATAATTAGCTATTTGTTAGATTAGCTGCTTTTGAAGTTCAAAATCATTTTTATTGAGCAGATTTCGTTTTTTTTTTTTTTTTGAATGGGCAAGTCAACAGACACATCTCCTATGAAAGTGAGAGAAATTCAGACATTACTGACCCATACCTCTCATTCTCAGAGAGAGATAGCAGCAATCATGGGCGTTTCCAAGTCAGTGGTCAACAGAATCAAGACCTACCCTTGAAAGCCAAACGTATTGGGAAATGTGGCAGAAATAAGATAGCCACCCCTCGCGGTGACCGTAACATAAGGGACGTGTGCCTACAAAATATAAACATGTCTGTGGATCAGATCTCCAGACCTGTTAACCAAGGTGGAATGAATGTTTAAGGACAACAGTGCAAAGACGATTGGCCAAGGAAAATCTCATTGGTCGCCACCCAACCAAAAAGCCACACATTACGCAGGCAATGAAGAGGAAGCACTTGGAATGGGCCAAAGAGCACAGAAATATGTCTGTTGAGGACTGGAGTCGTGTAAGTATAGCTTCCACGTCCATGATTTGATATATTTATTTATTTATTGAATACATGCCCAACAGGATAATCCCATTAATAGGGCACCATACAAAAAGAACAATATGTAATAATATGAACAAAAAATACTCCCAAAAAAAAAACTAAATTAAACTAAACTACAAAACTAAAATACTGTGCAAAACATCACAAGGCAGAAATTCTACAAAACAGTACATATAATGGTTCTAATAACCGACAAAGTATGATATAGCCACCCTACGAATAACCGCAGCATTATCCGAATAGAAGTCGCACAAGTTTGCAATGTTATTAAAGTCAGAGCTCATTTTATAAACAGGTGATTTCATATACAAGTTAGTCCTTGGTATTGGAGGCTTAAACACTCTCACCACTCTTGATGCAGCCCGTGGAACTGAGAAATTTAATTGCATCAATAAGTCTGGGCAATCAACTTTACCATGAAACAAGTTATGCAGGAACATCACAGATGCAACTTTTCTACGAGAATACAAACTGGGTATGCCAGCTTGCATCAGCAATTGGCCATGATCACATCCTCTCTGTGGGTAGGTACCAGATGCCCTATATACAAGGTGTTTTAAAAACTTACGCTGAACATCTTCCAGAGCACCAATCTGAACACTATAAAAGGGATAAAAAACCAAGCTACAATATTCAAGTCTCGATCGAATATAGGCAAAATAGAGAATTTTCAAGCTATCCAAATTGGAAAATGATCTGCTATTCCTCACAATGAAACCCATCAACTTCAAACAGGATGCTGTAATTGTTTGAATATGTCCAGTGAAACTTAAATGTTGATCATATACAATGCCTAGATCCCTGTGCGTTTCAGTCCTAGCCAATGGTACACCACCCACTTTGTAGGGAAAAGCTATACGGCTGGTTTTTCTAGTGTATGTCATCACTTTGCACTTCGAGACATTTAATTCAAGTCTGTTCTCAACACACCACAGCTGCAAGTTGTCAAGGTCTACCTGGAGTCCTGAACAGTCACCAATATCGTGAACACTGGAGTATAACTTGAGATCATCAGCAAATAATAGATGATTACCAGAAATTACAGAGCTTATGTCGTTGATAAATAACAAAAAGAGGAGTGGGCCAAGATTGGAACCCTGTGGAACGCCGGAGCTAGCAGTGAAGGGTTCAGACTTAAATCCATTATAAAAAACATATTGCACACGGTTAGTCAAGTAGGATCCAAAGAATGCTATCAGCCGTCCATCAAGCCCCGCCAAATGCAGCTTGTACAGAAGTGTTGAGTGGTCAACTCGATCGAACGCTTTGGAAAAGTCTGTATAAATAACATCCACCTGACCCCGTCCATCCAAAGCTTCACTTACATACTGTGTGAACAGGGATAAATTCGTCAGTGTTGAGCGCCCCTCCATAAACCCATGCTGGTATTGTGACAAGCGACACTTCACGGCAGGATAAATACGAGCATACACAACTGCCTCAAAAATTTTAGCAAAATTACATAGGATAGCTATAGGCCTGTAGTTGCTGACCCTCGAACGGTCCCCAGACTTAAAAACAGGACAGATCCGAGCAACCTTCCAAACCACAGGGAAGCAATGTGTGCGCAGCGACAAGTTAAATAGGGTTCTAAGGGGTCTGAATAATATCTATCTAATATCTGAATAATTGCTTTATTATGACCCTGTTTAATATTGCAACACCTTACAGGTGTGCTTTTCCGATGAGTCCACTTTCCAAATTTTGATGGACAAGAGCTCGTTTGTGAGGTCCTGGAGAAAAATTCCATCCAGACTGCATAATGAAAAATGTTAAACATCCTGTAAGTGTTATGGTAAGGTCTGTGATCTTTGCTAGAGGTATGGTCTCTACATCGTAGAAGGAACTATGAGACAGGACCAGTACAAGCGTGTACTTCAAAACCGCCTCTTTCCTCAGGTCAGAGAATGGTTCCCTGATGACGATAATTATATCTTCATGCATGATTCGGCACTGTGCCATAAAGCTAGGAGTATAACAATTTCCTAGTGTAGTAAAATTTAATTTATATTTCCCGCCGTTCATTCGAACGGTGCAATCTCAGGAAGCGCAGCTCTATTGGCCAGAACTCGACCCCCGACCCCCACCCCCCTGGTTGAATCGAGGGTAACCTTCTCTATATGAGAATGAGAAGAGAAAGGGCCTATGCTGTCGGTTCAGCTTGGAGAGTTAAGAGGTCTTATTGTATTGTGTTGTCGGTTTAGTATCGGTATTAGTTATATTTTTTTAAACATTTATTTGTAAAATTAACCTCTCCTAAAGTAAACAGTGTAGTGTTTGAATATTAAGTGTTTTTATTTCGTTATTCCGCCTACAAAGTAATAGTTTTACCTACACTAGAAGAGAAAAATGTCAGAGTTTTGCCCTGGCCGGGCAATTCCCCGGATATGAATCCAATAGAGAACTTGTGGGAACTGACCAAACGTAAGATTTCCAAAACTGAGCTCACAAATAAACAGCAACTCATAGAAACCCTCATTAGAGTCTGTCATTACGATCCCAAACTGCAAGACAATGCGAGAGGCTGCATTGAAAGCATGCCCCGGCATTTGGAAGCTGTCATTGCAGCCAAGGGTGATATCACTAAATACTGATACTGTCACCCTAAAATATCTAGCCCTGCGTTTTGTGATTAGAATGTTTATTAGAATAATAAGTATATGCTGCTTTCATGTTACGAATGAAACAGAATAATAAAGAAATTATTACATCACTTACAACTATGAATTTGCATCAATCTCCCAACTAAAACTGCAAATTTTCAATTTTAAATAATAATAATTTGGCAACCCACTGTATACTATATTATCCTTTATTGTCTTCAATTTTACAGTATGTGTGATAAAATAAGTTTAGTACCACTGGTGCTGTATAATATGACAAATTTCTCCACTTATGAGCAGAAACGCCATTATGCTGACAAAATATCAAGTTTTTAATAGTAATCAGTGGGCATTTATGAAGGCCTTAGAGTGAGCTTAATCCTGGCAGATTTTGCCATTGATGGATTGTCATTCTTTCTGTCCAGGTCTTTAAGGTGCGTTTTGCTGTGCATGATTGTGTCCCCAGCACAGGTTCTGGTCCGATGAAGTCCCCTGGGCACCACTCCTGGCAAGCGTGTCGTCCGCAACATTTCCATCATGGTCCGAGTGACCCGGTATCCAGACCAGCGACACTTCATTACAGCTGCCCAGTTCGTTGAGGGCAGATTTACAACTCCATACCGTTTTTGAATTGCAACAGTAGGAAACAAGAGCATTTATTGCAGCTGGGCTATCTGAATATATCTTTATCGATTTGTGTGTGTACTGGTTTTGTATACTTTCCCTTGCACTCATCTTGATGGCATATACTTCTGCCTGGTGTATGGTTGTGTACTTTCCGATTCTAGTTGATAGTCGCTAGTTGATCGCTGATGCGCCGGCTCCTGCCCCCTATGGGTTTTGGAGCTGTCAGTATACCAGCAGAGATCGGCCCTCAATAGGGTCGTTTGATTTCGTTCCCAGTCCTCCCTTTCCGGGAGGACGGTCTTGAAACACAGATATCTACTGATCTTTGTAGGCACAAAGTCTGGTTCCATTCCCAAAATCCCATGACCCTCAATGTCATCGATGTGCCCGGACCCTCCCAGACTGATTTCCTTCGGTATGTTGTCAGTCGTTTGTTTTAATCTGTACATTGTCCACCTCGCCTCCTTCTCCAGCCAAATGTGAAGAGGTGGAATATTAAAGAGGACCTCCAGAGTGGCTGATGGTGCGGTGCTTATCGCTCCCGTTATCATCAGATGTGCAATGATTACTCTGTACTGAAAACGGCCTACCTAGATGTCTTCTCAGGTAAGACAACAGAGATAAAAATGTTTTTCAAAGTGACGTAACTTGTGGATCTCTCTTTTGTATAGTTTGATTATCGTGTGTTATTTCGCCTTGTGTTCCTTAATTTGGCTTTTAAGCTGATGGATGGCATATAAATAAATAAACAAATAAATAAAATAATTCAGTTTAGTTAGTTGGTTTAGTTTAATTGTGTATAACTTTTAAATGCATCTTACAAGAAGTATTAAACTTGTGTCTGCAATTGATGCAATTTGTACTCGAATATAACACAAAAATGAAATATTGCTCGACATCTTCTTAACACTGAGAAAGATTCAATGTTGGTATTCCAAATTTTTGATTCAATTAACTGCGCCCATAATTTTTTCCCGTAACCAATAGTTCGTATACATCCCTGGAATTTCTGTATCATTGCATGGTAAACCAAATTATCTTCTTTTCACTTAGATTTCAGAATATTTTTAATTTTTAAACAGCAAATTAAAAAAAAACAACCTTGGAATGCCCTCCTAGCAGACATTTTTGAGAATATATAATCAAGAAGCAAGTAAAAAGGCATCTTGTGGCACAAAAATTAAATCATGATGTTTTAGAGAAACATGACCATGATTGCCAATTAAAAAAAGCGACTTTGTGTTATATCCTGAGAACCAAATATGCCATAAATTTTTTTGAAAACGTTTTTACATTCTATAACATATTTACAAAATCAGATCCTGATCAGTTTCCTACCACACACTGGAAATATTCAAGTCATTTTTGTTCTTTTCTTTTTCCCTTAAATTATCTTAAGAAGTAGGCTGTGCATTGAAAGTCATGCGAATCTTGAAATTCTGCACAACTTCGCTGTTTTGCAAGTTTCTACTAATCATGGAAATTATTATAGCTTAATCACAGCATTGCCTCTGCCCATTGACTCACTTCCTACTCTGTGGCTCGATACAGTAAATGCTTGTTAAAGTCAACTTGGACTCTGAATGAGAAATGTTACTTGTATTTGAGGACTATATACACCTGAATGGATTTGATAAAATTCCTCTTGCAAATAAGGAAATGATAGTGTAGGCAAAGTTTTTTCTTCCATTCAGCTATCCCGTTACTCCGGGAACCCATTGTTAATAATGGAGAATACCATCCTACCAGGGGCCAGTGTCTAGTTGGAGTTCCATAATAATAGCAGTTTCACCTCCAACTTCGCCTACACCATCCTTTCCTTATTTGCACTTTAGATGTAACTTTATTAACTGGAAGAGGAATTTTACCAAATCCTTTCAGGTATACACAGGGTGTTTCAAAAATGATGGTCTATGTTACAGGTGCACATTCAGCACAAAAAGAAGACTATTTTTTCATATAAACATAGGTCCGCAAATGTTTAGTTTTTTAAATACAGCATGTTAAAGTTATTTGTTTTTGTCAGCTTTTCGCGAATAAGTCTGAGTCAAATTAAAATTTTGGGGTGAAAGTTGGCATGCGGGGGTTTTTGAGGGCAAGAAATTTAAATATGTTATTGTTAATAACACTGCTGGTAGAGGGCGCCACCTGTAAGACTATGCTTGCATTCAATTGGCTATAATTTTTTGACACTCAGTAATATCTACCTACCGTATAGGCTACATTGCAGCCCTTATCAATTGTAAGCAAAAAATGTATACCTGATTTAAATGTCTCAGACACACCATTTTCGAGATATTTAAATTTTTGTATGTCGATGTCGCTCAAAAATTAATTTTTCTCAAGTAATTAATTGTATTGTCTGCAAATTTTAACAACAAATAAAAAAGTTTATAACACTTTATGATACCAAACTACAATAAATGTTCAAAATGGCCACCCTCCACTTCAATACACTTTTGTATTCTGCAGAGCATATAACGTCGTACTCTGTGAAATATTTCTGGTGTATTTCTAATTTGTTCGAATCCAAGTACAATTCTTTGCTGCAGATCATCAACATTTTCAACATTTGGTTTATAAGCAATACTTTTTAGATGCCCCCATAAATAAAAGTCCATAAGATTTAAATCAGGGGATCAAGCCGTCCATGGCTGAGGTCCATCGTGTCCAATCCATCTGCATCCAAATTTATTGCTTAGCTATTTTCTGACATTTAGGGCGAAATGTGGGGGGCTCTGTCATGCATAAACCACAGGTTATGTCTTATGTCAAGAAGTACATTATCTAATAACCCATTTAGTTGGTTTTGCAGGAATTTAAGATAAGTTGTAGCATTAAGTCTGAGGTAAAAAAATTGGTCCTATCAAATTACCCCCTACAATTCCAGCCCATACATTTAAGGACAATTGCTGTTGATGATGCCTTTCAAAAAACTTCGCAGGGATTTTCGTCAGCCCAAATATGGCTATTACGAAAATTGACGATCCTGTCACGCCTAAATCCAGACTCGTCAGTGAACAATACACAATTCAACAAGTTCTTTACATTATTATGTTGAATAAACCATTGGCAAAATTGTAGGCAAGGTATAAAATCTCTTTCAGGCGATAGTGCCTGCATACGTTGGATGTGATATGGACGCAATTGTTGCTCGTGAAGAACTCGCCATATCGTTGCATTGGATGCTCCAGATGATTGGTCATGTCCCTAGTACTTATTTTTGTATTTTGTTCAATTTCATCCAGAACACCCTCTTCAAAATCAGGATTTCGTGCACTTCGTGGTCTGCCTCGATCAGCAGTAACGTTATTAAGGGTAGCGGGTAAAAAAATATAATATTCGAAAGGGACAGATCAATGTATTAGATAATGTAAGTATGTACCTGTTTCTCCCAGACGGATGTCAATCCGTTGAAACATCCTTCTGTCTGGAATTCTCCGATTTGGAAAGGCTTCTTCATACAGTCGTTTCGCCTCATAACAGTTACCAAAAGCCCGTGAATACATAACATGCATGTCTTTTAGTTCATTGTTGGTAAAGACTTCCAATTTAATTAGAAAAATTACGGACAATACAATTAATTACTTAAAAATAGTGAGTAGTCTCAAACGTAAAAGTCAAATGTAGTATATGTCACGACGAAAATGCAAAAGTCAAGTCCCGTAACGATGGAACCCACTTTGTTAAATGGTTTGTTCAAAGTTTCTTATCATAGCTTTTTATTTTAGCTTCATGATTGTGTCTTGTCAGTTCTTTTATCTGGTAAGATTTTAATTTTTAACTAGAGAATAAGAAAATTAAGTTTATACATACTGATACCAATTAAAAGGTGAAAAATGTATTCCTATGATTTGTCCCAGAATTAATTTTTGAGCGACATTGACATACAAACATTGAAATATCTCGAAAATGGTGTCTGAGAGATTTAAATTGAGTATACATTTTTTGCTTACAATTGATAAGGGCTGCAATGTAGCTATACGGTAGGTCGATATTACAGGGGGTGTCAAAAAATTATAGCCAATTGAATGCAAGCCATGTCTTACAGGTGGCACCCTTTGCCAGCAGTGTTATTAACAATAACATATTTAATTTTCTTGCCCTTGAAAAGCCCCACATGCCAATTTTCACGCCAACATTTTAATTTGACTCGGACTTATTCGTGAAAAACTGACAAAAACAAATCACTTTAGGTTAGGTTAGGTTAGATTGTGAGTGGTCCATATCGGTCCCTCCACCGCGACCATAAGGTCTATTGTGGCTCACGCCTAATGTCTATATTTCGCCCAACAAATCCAGCCTCCTACAGAGGTCGATAACCTTTGCGGGCGAAAGTTGATCCAGATCACTTTAACATGCTGTATTTAAAAAACTAAGCATTTGCGGACCCATGTTTATATGAAAAAATAGTCTTTTTTTTTGTGCCGAATGTGCACCTGTAACATAGACCATCATTTTTGAAACACCCTGTATAGTCTTCAAAGGCAAGTGACATTTCTGATGCACAGTCTAAATTGACTTTAAGATGTCAAGCATTTGCTGTATCAGTCCACAAGGTAGGAAGTGACTCAATGGACAGAGACAATGGCGTCATTAAGGTGTAATAATTTCTGATTAATAGAAACATGTAAAAGTTATAATTTAAGCTCTACCTTTAAAAATAATAGTTACTTATTATAGAGGTAGATAATCGGTACCTTGTACAAAGAAAAGAGTAATGAATTTTTAGGCTCTGAACCAGGTAAAAACTTTTTATTTATACTATAGGATTAAAAGAAATAAATCAAAACATTTACAACATCAAAGTTTAGTACATACTTTCTCGTGAGAGTACAGGGATGCCACTACGCTGGCGATAACTTCTAGGTAAAGAGGGTACTCTCTGTAGACCAACGGTGGTGTGCAGATTTTCCGTACTTCCTAGTTATTCCACAAGCAGCAAGAAATGTTGGGGAAACTATGTTAGCAATTCTAGCAATACACTAAGAATACATCCTAAGCATTTTTTGCCTAGATAAAATGCATAGGTGGTACTATAAATAGTGTATTAATTTTTACAACTCACCTGTTGCACTGTGTGGCGTTGTAGGTGTTCTGTACTGCCTCGGAGTCTTGTAACCACAGAGATTACTGTTTGAAGAGCTTGCCGACATCTGATCACCTTGCAAGGCTCTTCTGTAGCTTGGTTCCAATGACTGCAGCAAGACTTCAGCCTGGTCTGGGAAATGATCACGGAAAGCTCTGAACGCTCTGTATGAAACAAACAAAACTCATGAATGTGACGTTCCATAACCGTGCTTTTAAACTAAATATAATTCCATTAACAATTAAATACGAGGTGAAAGTTATTTATATTAATTATAATTCACATTGAAGATGGTTCAACTTTTATAATACTATTTAGGAATATGTATGATTCACCATAAATGATATAAGAGTGAAGTGTGTATCTTTATATGAACTTTTTTGGTTAAAGTGATTAATACATTAACCCCATGAATTATCGACATCAATTATGGAAGCAAACAATCTTTATTTGCAAACAATTAAGCAGTTTCAATATTGGCGATTTTAAATTTTGTTTGAAGTCGACGTCAAAAATGTCAAAGAAATACTTAACTCATAACCACAGATCAAACTTTTATTTAACGTCAGTCTATTTCCATGACTATCGCCAATCACTGATGCCAGGGAACAGTTTCACCTCACTATCCTGGAAATTTTGCTGAACCCCTGCCTTTCGGTAAAGAGGGTGGGGATCTTTAACGTGCCAAACACCGCATGGACACGGGACCGACGGCTTTACGCACCCTCCGAAGGGCGAAACGTGCAGACATTCAACTTGCTCCAATGCAATGCCAGAATCTCAGTTGATGTTAATGTTACAGTATGTACTGTAAAAAAAATCTGGGATCGAACCCAGTACCAGATCAAACTTATATTCTACAATGTGTGACAATATACGCTTCTTATTATGGCAACTGTGGAAGTAATTTCAGAAGTAGAATAAATAAGATAAGAAAAATTGTGGGAACTTGCACAAATTGGTTTAGACAAGATTGCTGCAATGCCAAATTCAACAAAATTGTCCTAGCTTCGAAGAAAATTACTACAGAAAGTTACTAAATAATTACATTTATGAAACATACACGTTTTTCCTTACAAATAAATGAAATGGCTACTTTATACAAATATGTACATATCATTGTGTTTCAATTATTTTTCATTAAACGGAAACAAATAATTTTTCCCTGACAGCAACAAAAATTCCCAGACTCTTAGCTAATTTTCACAATTTATCCTAATTTTTCCTGATTTCCCTGAAAAAATTTTTTCTTCTAGAAATTCCCTGACATTTCCCGGTTTTCCAGACGAGTGGGCACCCTAAATATATGCTGCAGGTGATGAAAGACTTTCAGGTTGAGGTATTTGTTAAATCAAATGCTAAATGCACAGAACTACTGAGGACGGCAAAGTGTCAGGGTGCAAATTCTTCTGGCAGAGATGTGGTAATGGTTGTAATGAATAACGGGCTGAAACTAAATGATGTATTGAAAATGACCACTAGGATGAGCTATACAAACTTAATATTTAGACAGATCTCGTCAAGGCCAGAGGCTTACCTGGTATTAAGAGAAGAGAGCATCTTTCATACCTATTTAGTTTTAAAAGTGATAGCCGTCATTTTATCCGCGACATTCGGGACGGTTGGTGGTTGAACATTTGGAGGTGGGTTGAGAGTAGAATTGCCGGCAAACAACTAGGCAAAAAGTTCAGCCTTGCCCAGGGTGGTAGAAACAATTTCATCCCCGGAGACAAGAGGTGGGAACGTGCTCTTGCAGAAATTATACCCAATAGATTTAGCAAGAGTCCAGAAGTTTTTGCCACTGTTGGAGCTTAAGAGGACTTTGTTTTTGATGTGGTTATTAAATGAGTTTTTTGCCTCAGAAAGAATGCGAACATAGCAGTTTCTTGCATCGTTAAATGCTTGACGGTTTTCTTGACTGGGATTGTGTAGAAGCGTTTTGTGAGCTTTGACCTTTTCAAGTCTGGCCTTGTCACAGGATTTAGAGAACCAGGGCTTTTGAGTGGCTGAAGAGGTTTTCTGTGTACGTGGAATAGATAATTCCATGCCAGATGCCCATGGAAATAAGGAAAAGTAATCCCGCATTTGTCCCAGTTTGCGGAGTTGTAGTGCGAAACGATACATGGGTGTGATGACTGTGTGACCTCGGGTTACGTTGCGCAGGAAGCAGTGACCATGTCGTGGTCTGAGCGACCAAGGGGGGCGGTGACTGATATCTTATAGCAATCAGATTTTATAGTAAGAAGGAGATCCAAGGGATTTGAGCTGTGTGTTGGGATGCGAGGAAAGTAAGTAGGTTGCTGAACCATATTGGCTAAAGAATTGCTGACTGCACAGGCCTCCGCTGCTCTCCCTTGTGAATCGGTTTTTGAAGATCCTAGCCATTCCTTATTATGGACATTGAAGTCACCAAGAATAGTGACCTGGGAGGAAGGATATTCAGAAATCAGATGGTCGGTTTTTTCAGAAAGGTAGTCGAAGAGCTGGACAAACTTGTTGTCAGAAGGTGACTGGTGAGCGTTTTATCCATAGTATGTCTTTTCTTCCAGCTTCGAAATTGGGGAGTCTGGTGCAGGGTAGATTGCTACGGACGTACACGCACACGCCTCCATGCAATCTAAAGGAAGTAAGGAGCTCATACCCCGGGAAATTAAGGTGATTAGTGGCTGTTTTGGCACTGATTTGGGTTTCGGTGAGAAAGAGGAGTTGGGGCCTATTAGCCTGGAGGAAATGGTGGACGGAGTTCAGGTTAGAATTTAGGCCACATATTTTTAAGAAGGATATGTTAAATCTTGATGTCGGCGCCCCCTGTACACCCTTCTTCCGGAGATCCGAATGGAGGGGTATTTTACCTCCGGAATCTTTTGTACAAGGAGGAGCCATCATCATTTTTGCTTATAAGAGAGACTGACTCATACACCAGAACCGGAAACGACCGTCGGGACTTCACCGGCCCCTTGATGCATGGGGTGGTACCTCATCAGGCGTGGAAAAATCCCTTACTATCACGTAAAGGAAAATTTCACTACCACCTGCTTGACTCCGATTAGTCGTATAAGTACACATAGTCCGATTAGTCGCCTTGTACGACAGGCAGGAGTTACCATGGGCCTATTCCTTAAGTTAGTCCCTGGACCACAGGGGAAAATATAGTGTCTTTTAATAACTGATTGAATCCCCCAGTTAAATAACAATCACTTGGCAAATTTTTAATTTTATGTCCTCTGTCATTTTCCATAAATGCGGCTGAGATTTCACGATTGTTGGTTCAGGTAGTATGTATTATGCCTGGTATATATTTAGTTTGGTTACCGTTGATGTATGGTTTATATCTGCTGTATGAATCAATCTAAGTGTGAGGATAACTACTCTGTCTGTCAGGCATTGGACTCTTTTATTTTTATTTTTAATTTCGAAAAAAACTCTAAAATATTGTGTACCAATTAACTTAAAATTTACAACATAGGTTTATTTGCATTATTTCTAGCCACATGTAAAGTCTCATTTCAGTTACTCTGATACTTACAAAAATATAGCGTTTTCAAAAAGTTTTCCCCGATTTTCCGCCGGAAAAACTTGAGCATAACGGCTGATTAGCGAACTCGACCTCGGTTTTCACCCAAACAAGATTTTTGCCAAGTATGATAGAAATCAGTTTAGTATTTTTTGAGTTATCGCTCACATACATACATACATACATACATACATGGATATGTGCATACGTCCATACGTACGTACGTACATACAGACATATGTACATACATACATACCCAAATTCACGCTCATCTGAAGACATTTTTTCAAAAGCTTTTCATCGTGACCTCTCTAATAGCGAATTTTCCTTAATGAAAACTCGCTCAAATGTTATAAAAAATAAAGATACTTACTTTCTCGAACTGACTCTCGCTTCTGGATCCGCATCGGCTATTCCCTTCTTTATTGCTTCTTGAAGCATAGCTATATGTTTTTCCAAAACGTTTGTCGGCCATTGCGACAACAACTGTTCAACAAATTCACAACAATTTCTGCGAATATCTTTGCTCTTCGACGTCGTCGCATTACTAGTTATAATCGGTATCAATCGAAAATATGGAACATGTTGTATGATGAATCTCATTGCAATTATACCTGCGGTTGCCATGACCTAAAACAATAGTGATAAAACATTATCCACATAAAAATAAAGTTATGATCTGTATTTGTAGAGATTTACCTTAGCAGAGTTTTGTATAAGCTGTATCACATGTGGAACCAGCGATTCAAGCAGTCTGTCTATCTTCGTTTCAAGAGTTTGTGCTAAATATGCAATAGTTATGCATGCTTCTCTGACAACTTGCGATCTCAAGTCTTTCAATGTGGTTTGAAGTGGAATATCCAAGTTTTTCAGGGCTATATGGAACTCCTCATAACTGGCAGCTCCAGTTATGATCAAGGATCTAATTTTTTTTAACTGAAAAATAAAGAAATATTTATGTAAAAAACACCATAGTGGTTTAAAAGCTATTATATGATAAGCTTTGGTGGGTGTTGGAAACTATCCTTCACCATTACCATTCTCGTGAGAATGCGATGGTAGTAGGATGGTTTGAATCCATTCGTGTGGCACCACTAGAGGGTCATTGGCAATGAATCTTGTATTCAGGGTTAAGGGCCCACCACAATCAACTAGATAAAAGTATAAACTGCCTCACAGATATAATCATTATACAGTGGTAGTGTTAGGGATAATACTCAAGGGAGCATTGGGGTGGTCTTGGTTTAACCACCTCGACCGTATGTATAAAACAGAACAATAAAAATAATCCAATCACAAGGAATTGTGTGCACCGATCAAATGAGAGCTTGGTTGCTGGCGCGAAACCTCTGTATAATGGCCTTGCTAACATGGGGGGGGTCTCCTGACAATATCACTTAGATCTCCCATACTCGTGGGAACAAATATATGGAACCAGAGGACAAAATAGGGACCATTAAGTGGAAAAATAGTAACAGAAAACTAAGAATGGGGGTGTTACAGGTGAACCTTGTTGGAGACCTGCGATCTCACCCTCATCCAGAAACGATGAACTTCACAAGAGTAAGCTTTAGGCCTTGGGGTTTGTAGTGGAGAACAGTTATTGTAGATTCACTGATAGACCCAGTGCCTGTACCCTAACGGCCAGGAATTTTATAGTTTTAGTTTTTAATTTTATTTTTTGGTGAAATCTGTTTTCAAGATCTGGTTGCTGTAAAACTAACGTCAGGTTTTTTAAATTTTTATTTCAACAACACACCACGAGGCCTCACAGCCAAAATACTATCATACTGTGGGTGTCGACAAGGAGGAAAGAGGCAACTTGTTAATTCTAGACCTGAAGGTTTGGAGGTACGGAGAAGGAAAAACATGTGCCGGCACGGTATTCCACAACTTGGAAGTCCTCGGGACAAAAGAGCGGGCATAACAAGATGTTCTAAGTCTGGTGACCTGGACAGTAAAAGGGTGCATTCGCTCTGTTCCCCTGGTAGATCTGTTGGGGCAACAGGTGGAGGAACTATGAAAGAAAGCTCCTCTGAGCAGTGCCCGTGCAGATATCCATAAAAGAGAGAGGTCACCAATGGCACATAGGTGGGCAAGGGATGGCAGCCTTTGGGTGAGTTAGCGAGTGTAGAAGCAGGCGCACCCCAGATGTGGGAGCAGTATTCGAGGTTTGGCCTTATTTGTGAAGTATACACGGTATACAGATTAGCTGGTAAAAAGTATTTGCGAGCCCTGAAGAGGAAACTTAATTTCTTTGCAGCCGCTTCTGCAATTGATCTGACATGTTGGTGCCAATTGAGATATCAATCCACAGAAATGACAACAAGTGAAAAGGACTCATTACTTTGAATAACTTGGTTGTTCATTGTCTAATATTCTTTGGAGATCCACAGAGACGGAACCCTCCCTGAGTCTGCGATCCTCATCTAATTGGGCTAAAGAAACAGGCTTAGAATATTGTATATTTGAGTGGAGGGTGCTGTGATCCACGTACCTGTGAACTGGGGTGGATGTGCTAGAGAGGTCATTGATGTGGAGAAGAAACAAGGTAGGGGGTAAAGCTGAACCTTGAGGGACTCCTGCATTAATTGGATACAGTTTAGAGGAATGGTCATCCACGACAACAAAAATGCTTCGGTTGGAGAGGAAAGTTGCTGTCCGGGTACAAAGTTTTGGTGGTAGGCCATAGGCCAGAAGTTTATTAAGAAGCGCTGCGTGCCAGACCTGGTCGAATGCTTTGGATATGTCTAGAGCGACAATCTGAGATTCACTGTGTAGTTCCATAGACTTGTTCCAAGAATGGGTGACAAAGGAAAGGAGGTCGGCAGTTGATCTGCACTGACGGAATCCATACTGCCTGTCGTGGATTAGAGACTGTTTTTCAAGAAATTTTAGTAATTCGGTGTTTATATACTTTTCCATCACTTTAGAGATGACTGAACGGAGAGAAATAGGCCTGTACTTGCTAGGAAGCGCCTTGGATCCTTTCTTGGGGAAGGTTGTACAGTTTTCCAGTTACTAGGGAATATGCCTCTACTGTAAGATGTCTGAAACAGTAGTCAGGACAGGAGCAAGTTCTGGTGCACATTTTTTGAGAACAATTGCTGGGATCTCGTCAAGGCCAGAGGTTTTCCTGGTATTAATCTTTCGTACCTTTTTAGTCTTGAAAATGATATCAGTCATTTTATGCGCAACATAGGGGACTGTTGGTGGTTGAACATTTGGAGGTGGGTTGAGAGTAGAATTGCCGGCGAACAATGAGGCAACAAGTTCAGCCTTACCCAGGGCGGTAGAAACAATTTCATCCCCTGAAACAAGAGGTGGGAACGTGCTCTTGCAGAAATTATTCCCAATAGATTTAGCCAGAGTCCAGAAGGGTTTGCTGCCGTTGGAGCTTGAGAGGACTTTGTTTTTGATGTGGTTATTAAACGAGTTTTTTTCCCTCAGAAAGAATGCGGACATAGCGGTTTCTTGCGTCGTTTAATGCTTGACAGTTTTCTAGACTGGGATTGTGTAGAAGCATTTTGTGAGCTTTGACCTTTTTAAGTCTGACCTTGTCACATGATTTAGAGAACTAGGGCTTTTGAATGGCTGAAGAGGTTTTCTGTGTATGTGGAATAAATAATTCCATGTCAGCTTGGATGATTTAGTTGATGTTTTGTGAGATATCAGTTACTTCGGACCAAATATAATACCAGAACAATGATTAGACTGGTGCCAGGCTGGGGTTGAGATAACATGCCAAAAAGTCTTAAGATGTCATTGATAAATTCTAGGAAAGCAATAACAGTTTCCAAAATCAAATGGGCAATAAACTGGTTTAAATAATTTGAGTCTATGGGTCCGGATGATATAATCTCAGCCATGCTCTACAAGGGAAACCAGACATTTGCTGGCATGCATGTGTAGTTTGGTTCTGGGCTTCAAAGATTCAAAGAACACTTGGTTCATGGTTCATTTCAGATTTAATAGAGCTGAGAAATCTAGTGTTGCCCACCATATGATTGAACCTGGACATAAGATAGGTAACAGTTACCAAAAATACCAAGGATTACCAGAAGTTAGATGCTTTGATAAGTTCTGCAAGGTTAACCAACAAAATTTAATGAATTCGGATATGGGACAACTTAATCAATTACTTTTTTATATAACTTGATTTTAATCCATGTTAATATAAGATTTTAAAATCATGCAACAACTATAATACTTACAGCCTCTTGTCTCTTATTCCAGTCTTTATTTGGATCGGATATTATATCATGTATTGCCTTCATCTGCTCATTGACTTCTCTGTGACCGAAGATCTGCACAATTGGTACATCTTCAAAAGATCGAATGAATGTTTCTTCGTCCACACCTCCAGCTCCACCAGCTTAAAAAATAAGACGAATTTTACCAACACTGTAGGATGACTGAATGCATATAACAGAAAAAAATTAATACGAAAAATAAAGGTTAAAAAAGCCAAACTTACATGCCACAGGTAGTTTTCTGATTGAGCCAGCTCTGCTTAGTACTTTTCATGCAGTAAGGCAAATTAATGAGAAGGAAAACATAAAAAAGAAAGTAAAACAATTAGAAATTATAAATGATGTTAGGATGAGCATGTATTGCTAGCAACATCAAAATAAAAAATTAGAAAATGTAGGTAGTATGTAATGAAGTGTCACCAAGCTCATCTTCTAAACGTCGACTTTTCACAGGAATAAGTATTTTATATTTAATATATAGTTCAAACTCATTGGTACAAATGTTACAAGCTACGGCAACTACCCCCGGCCATCGAGAATTCTCAAATTCAGATAGTCTTGAATGTATTTTGCAACTTTTGATACCGCGTCTTTTAAATTATTGGAAATTTCGAGATTCACTTACAAGACTGTTGAACTATTTTAACGTTATTTATATTTCAACAACACACCACGAGGGCTTACAGCCTAAATACTATCGTACCGTGGGTGTCGACAAGGAGGAAAGAGGCAACTTGTTAATTCTGGAATTGAAGGTTTGGAGGTTCGGAGGAGATGGAAAAACATGTGCCGGCAAGGAATTCCACAACTTGGAAGTCCTCGGGACAAAAGAGCGGGCATAACAAGATGTTCTATGTCTAGTGACCTGGACAGTAAAAGGGTGCATTCGCTCTGTTCCCCTGGTAGATCTGTTGGGGGCAGTAGGTGGAGGAACTATGGAAGAAAGCTCCTCTGAGCAGTGCCCGTGCAGATGTCTATAAAAGAGAGAGAGAGAGAGGGGGGGGGGGGGGGAGGGTCACCACCGGTAAGTAAGGGATGGCAGCCTTTGGGTGAGGGTAGGGTCACTGATGAGACGTATAGCTCTCTTCTGAATGGAGTCCAGGATAGTGAGTGTAGAAGCGGCAGCCGCACCCCAGATGTGGGAGCAGTATTCGAGGTTTGGCCTTATTTGTAAAGTATATAAGGTATATAGATTAGCTGGTGAAAAGTATTTGGGAGCCCCTAAGAGGAAACCTAATTTCTTAGCAGCCGCTTCTGCAATTGATGTGAAATGTTGGTGCCATTTGAGATTTCGATCCACAGAAATGCCAACAAGTGAAAAGGACTCATTACTTTGAATAACTTGGTTGTTCATTGGGATGGGTCTAGGGCTGGTGTGTCTCTTACGAGATAGAAAGCAAGACTGAGATTTGGTGGAGTTGAATTGTACAAGATTTCTACTTCACCAGTCTAATATTTTTTGAAGATCCACAGAGACAGAATCCTCCATGAGTCTGCGATCCTCATCTAATTGGGCTAAAGAGACAGGCTTAGAATATTGTATAATTCAGTGGCGGGTGCTGTCAACTGCGTAACTGTGAACTGGGTTGGATGTGCTAGAGAGGTCATTGACGTGGAGAAGAAAGTAGGGGCTAAAGCTGAACCTTGAGGGATTCCTGCATTAATTGGATACAGTTTAGAGGAATGGCCATCCAAGACAACAGAAATGCTCCGGTTGGAGAGGAAATTTGCTGTCCAGGTACAAAGTTTTGGTGGTAGGCCATAGGCCCGCAGTTTATTAAGCAGCGCTGCGTGCCAGACCTGGTCGAATGCTTTGGATATGTCTAGAGCGACAATCTGGGATTCGCCGTGTAGTTCCATAGACTTGTTCCAAGAATGGGTGACAAAGGAAAGTAGGTCGGCAGTTGATATGCGCTGATGGAATCCATACTGCCTGTCGTGGATTAGACTGCTTTTCAAGAAATTTTAGTATTTCGGTGTTTATATACTTTTCAATCACTTTAGAGACGACTGAAAGGAAAGAAATAGGTGTGTAGTTGCTAGGAAGCACTTTGGATCCTTTCTTGGGGACGGGTTGTACTCGAGCAGTTTTCCAGTTACTAGGGAATATGCCTCTATTGTAAGATGTCTGAAACAGGCGAGTCAGTACAGGAGCAAGTTCTGTTGCGCATTTTTTGAGAACAATTGCTGGGATCTCGTTAAGGGCAGAGGCTTTCCTGATATTAAGAGAAGAGACCATCTTTCATACTTTTTTAGTTTTGAAAATGATATCAGTCATTTTATGCATGACATTGGGGACTATTGGTGGATGAACATTTGTAGGTGGATTGAGAGTAGAATTGCATACGAACGAGGCAAAAATTCAGCCTTGCCCAGGGCGGTAGAAACAAGGGGTGGGAACGTGCTCTTGCAGAAATTATTCCCAATAGATTTAGCAAGGGTCCAGAAGGGTTTGCTCCGTTGGAGCTTGTTACCTAGCTTATTACCTAATTTAAGAAATGATTGAGATTATTAAAATTATTTCTCTTAAGATCATTCAACATGACTAACTTAGGTTATATAAGATCAGCACAATACCAAACAGCTTCGATAATGTGCTCTTCTAAGTACTAACAAGACATTAAAATATTTCACGATAATAGGACTCAAATCTCAAGCTGTTGATAAAAGAGGTATTTATAATTAATATTGGACCTAAAAATTTGAAATAAAGAAAGAAAAATGTAGAAGAGGATGCAAACAAAGGAATATGGGCCAAAGAAATTGTTGTATAAGAAATTTTATAAAGAAATAGTAATAAAAAGTGATGCGTCAAAATTTGACAGATTATATCATTAGGCAAATAAATCAAAAAATTGTATCCTTAAATATACACAAGCTTATGCATTTATATTTCTGATATTCTGTATAATTTTTGTTGTAATAAAATATAGATTTTAAAAAAAATCTGTTTGATTCATCAAGCATTTTTAAAGTAGGTAATTCAGGACAGAAATCTACAAAAATTAAACTAATTTAGTGAACTTTCCATATTTTTTTTATAAAACTCGAACATGGAATTCACCCTGCGGACCTTTTTTTTTTTTCCCAACTCACACTTTCTTCTATGGTCTGTTAGAGACAAGCGTGGTAAAAACTTTCAGCTAGTGATTTTAAGTATAAAAAAGTGATACAAAGACAAGTCTCCAGTTTAAGTATTTAGGCTAATTACCGTTGGGCATGAACTGAAGGTGTGAACCTGTGATGAGCGCCGATAAGTACTTGAACAATGTGTCCTAACCAAAAGGTGCAGACATTGTGTGGGAATAAAGGTAACAGAATTTTACTGTAGGGACTTTCGGTAAACGTAAGCAGAGAAAACTGGTTTAGAATCCTCCCTCGAAGGGTGCGATTCATTACCTAGCACCCAATATAAGTACAATTTTAATTGTTAGTTCTTTAAAAATGTGTTGTGGTAAATTGGGTTCTCCAAAGTCTAATTAGCTAGGCACCCAAGACTTCTAAAGCAAAATACCAAGGAAAATCATAAAAGGTGAACCCTCAAAATATTTGATTACCTACAACTAAGTTAATTGTCCTGTTCATTACGTTTAAATTTAAAAATTCTTTAATAATAGGTATTGTATATCAGACAGGTTTTAAGATTATTTTTCCCAGCAGGCATCAAAAGTAGTTTCTAATCAAGCTGTGTTTTTGACTGCCCATGTATCTATGTTGATGGGAATAAAGGTTATTATTATGAATTTTCATACAACAAAGCAATATTACATTTTGCAATGATATGTTGTCTTTCATTCTTAGTTTTAGATTATGAACCTGTGATGAATATTTTTTAACTGTGATGGCATCCAACCAAAAGGTAACCCAAATTTACTCACCAGAACCAGCACTGCTTGGAGTTGTAAGAGCACGCTGTTTCACAGCACTACCCAAATTGGCTTTCTTCACAGGTACCTGAGGCTTCGGCATTGTTACTCTGTCTACTTCATCTGTGGTGTCTAAAAATAGAAAATACATTACACAAGGCATTTTATTTCATATACAATCCCTGGACACTGAATTAGACCTAATTCATTTATATCTGTTCTTCAGTGTTTTTCATAATTTGTAGGCAGTGGCTATTGCAACGTCTGATGTTCCCTTAACATTAGACATAAAATATATGTTCCGTGCGGTGTGCCCCTAGTTTTAGTTATTTAAAAACAGTTTCGTGCAATCCACCTGTGTATTATAATATATAATAGTATGGTATATTTATTGTAGCACATAATTTCACAGGGTGTTTTAAGCAGTGCAAGGAGAATAATATTTTCTAGTAGTCGACCAGTTGAATAGGAAGTTAGTCGTTATTCGAATAAACCGTTTAACCGATAAGGTTTAGCTAGTCGTCTATTCGACTAGGGCAAAATTTTCAGGATAGTGAGGTGAAACTGGCGTCAGTGATTGGCCATAGTCACGGAACTAGGCAGACGTTAAAGAAATAAAAACACACACACAAAATTGTTAGTAGATTGTACAAAGTCTCCATCTATATCTATAACATTTTGTGTTAACTAGATACTACCTGGTTCCGAACCGAGATGGCGGCCCTGTCGCCCATTTCACAATGTTTTACTTTCTGACATCTTGCAATGATACTTGTAACTTCCATTGTTTAGATTTTTATCCACCATTTATTTAAATAGCATAGCAATACAGAAGAGGAGTCTCGAGAAATGTGTGTACATCTGCTCGGATAGCCAAGCGGTCCTCCGGGCAGTCTGCGCGGCCAGAATCAGGTCACCACTGGTTCAGGAGTGCGCTGACGCCCTCAGAGGACTAGCCAGGACGAAGGAGGTGCAACTGGTGTGGGTTCCGGGACACTGCGGCGTAGCAGGGAATGAGGTGGCGAATAATTTCATAAGACTCTGTTCCCGGCGGCCGTTCTGTGGCCCGGAGCCTGCGATAGGCATAAGTAGGAAGACAGTCTCTGTCGCCTTAGGCAGGTGGACCGAGGAAGCAATGGAGAGGCACTGGGGGTCGGTTGGTGGCTGCAGGCAGGCGAGGAACTTCGTGGAGGGGCCGGGCAGAGATAAAGCTGTCTGGCTACTCGGAAGGGGTCGACCTACGCTTCGCCGCATCCTTGGGGTGCTGACAGGCCACTGCGCCCTTAGAAGACACCTCACATTGATAGGCGTAGAGAGGGATCCCATTTGCCAGGAATGCGGCGAGGATGAAGAAACGTCCTACCACTACCTGTGTGAATGCGAGGCTTTTGGGAGTCTTCGAGCAGATTTGTTCGGATCGAGGACTCTGCAGAGGAATCAGGTAAGCACCATCCAATTGAAGACCGTCACAGCCTTCATCTCGAGGTCGAGGCGGTTTGGCGACGGAACCGAGGAAGAGTAGAGCATGGTTGCTGGGGTTGGCAAAAAGGGCCCATTGTGACCTACTTGCTTGGCGTTGGCCTCCCCACCACTGATACTACTACTACTACTACTACTACTGCTACTACTACTACTAGCAGTACAGGTAACGTCATCTGTTTTTGTCCAACATTGTAGTATTTGCATTACAGAATCTGAAGTGATGTTGAGGATTATTTTAATTTTAATTTCAAATAACTTTATTTTCCTTTGATTTGAACTGACCATGGAAATGGGTTTCAGGGCCCTAATTCGTGCTCATTTGAAGAAATTTTCCGAAAATCTCACCATCAATACCTCTTTATGAGTGAATTTTCTTAATGAAAATTCACTAATCAGTAACTGCGGATATTGCCTAGTCAATTAGCCAATATTCATTCCGAGTCTTAGTTTTAAGCTCAGCGCTTGTGCCTGCAATAAACTCAAATTTGATGTTGGTGAATTTCCTAAACAGAACTAACAAATCTTGCTCTTGTCACATCTCTAATTTCGTACTAGCCATACTAGCTTAATTTCCGCTTCACCTTCAATATTTACACCATCTTTTTCAATATTTTGCTTCCATTTTACGATCTTATTATATTAAAAACTAAAAGTCTTCCAAAATATTAATATGAGGGTGGGTCAATAAGTCCGTGACTTTTTGAATTTGCCGCCTCTTCACAGGAAGGGCAACATTGCTCCTGTCAACAAGCATCTGTCAGTTGACTCCTGTCAAATGTTGAACAAGCTGTGTATTTTAGGTTGTGTTAGAAAGCCATTGAAAGCAGACAACCTCTTGAGTTATAACGAAAATGGAAAAAAGTTGATTTCGTGTGCCCACCAAACATTATTTTTTGCGAAAAAAAAAAAAACCATCACTTAAACCAAGGCTAAGCTTTATAAATATTATGGTGAATTTGCACCATCAATTTCCATGGTAAACAAGTGGTTTACTCAATTTCGTTTCGGCTGTGCAAGCACAAATGACGCCCAGTTGAGGTCGCCACACCCGAAACAATTGAAAAAATTCACGATATGGTATTGGTCGATCGGATATTGAAAGTGCGGAAGATTGTAGAATCCATAGGCATATCACATCGCTCAGTGGTTTCGATTTTGCATGATCACTTGGGTATGAGAAAGCTATCCGCAAGGTGGGTGCCGCGTTTGCTCATAATCGACCACAAACACAATCATGTGACAACTTCGAAGGACTGTTTGGCTTTGTTCAACCGCAATAGGGAGGAGTTTTTGCGCAGTTTCGTAACCGTGGACGAAACATGGATTCCCCACAACACACCAGAGACCAAGCAGCAGTCAAAACAGTTGCTTTCTCCGTGCGATGCGACGCCAAAGAAGCTCAAGGTGGGTTTGTCAGCCAATAGTCATGGCGACCGGTTTTTTTTTTTTTTTTTGGTGCACGCGGTATAATCCACGTTGATTGCCTTCAAAAGGGAAGGTGGAGGAACTATGGAAGAAAGCTCCTCTGAGCAGTGCCCGTACAGATATCTATAAGAGAGAGAGAGGTCACCAACGGCACGCCGGTGGGCAAGGGATGGCAGCCTTTGGGTGAGGGTAAGGTCACTGATGAGACGTATAGCTCTCTTCTGAATGGAGTCTAGGATAGGGAGTGTAGAAGCGGCAGCAGCACCGCAGATGTGGGAGCAGTATTCGAGGTTTGGTCTTATTTGTGAAGTATATAAGGTATAGAGATTAAGTGATGAAAAGTATTTGCGAGCCCGGAAGAGGAAACCTAATTTTTTAGCAGCCGCTTCTGCAATTGATGTGACATGTTGGTGCCAATTGGGATTTCGATCCACAGAAATGCCAACAAGTGAAAAGGACTCATTACTTTGAATAACTTGGTTGTTCATTGTGATGGGTCTAGGGTTGGTGTATCTCTTATGAGAAAGAAAGTAAGACTGTGATTTGGTGGGGTTGAATTGTACAAGATTTCTACTTCCCCAGTCTAATATTTTTTGGAGATCCACGGAGACAGAACCCTCCATGAGTCTGCGATCCTCATCTAATTGGGCTAAAGAGACAGGCTTAGAATACTGTATATTTGAGTGGAGGGTGCTGTCATCCGTGTAACTGTGAACTGTGTTGGATGTGCTAGAGAGGAGGTCATTGATGTGGAGAAGAAACAAAGTAGGGGCTAAAGCTGAACCTTGAGGAACACCTGCATTAATTGGATACAGTTTAGAGGAATGGTCATGCTTTTATTTTTATTTTTTAGTATGTTCAACAGCTACCATCAGAAGTTGAACACTTAATTGCCCAGTCTGACTCTTGCGGAGATCAAAATAAAAACAAAAACAAGCTAAACTTATCATGTTTTTCGTCCAATGTGCTAATCTGAAAAGAATAGACCATAAAGTCTTTAAATACAGGCATTCTTACATGGAGTGTGATAGATCCTTTGGGCAAATTGAGAAAAGAAAGAAAAACAGTCCTTCCATATTTGTACCTGATGATTGGGTTGATATTATTAAAAATACTAGCAAAAATTTTATCGTCAAATGCATGAATAGTGACGATTTTGTGTCATTCCAATACCTTAATGACATATAAAAGATCCCAAAAAAGATGAGGAGAACAAGACATTCAGATGGCGCGATATTGTATGGTTCACTTATAAAAAGGAAAACTTTTTGAAGTTTTCGTTTAATATGTCTAGAAATGAATATTTGCCTTCCAATAATACAGAAAACTGCTACCTGATGAAAAAAGGAAGACCAAACTTCAAATTGGACAGTTTGAATGAAAAATTATACAAACACACTTTGAAGATTTCATTTGAAAAGTTTGAGAATTTAAAGACACTGTTAGACTACATACCTCCTATCCATCACCAATTTTATTCTAATTTGCCTCACGAGAATAAGAAAGTCAAGAAAACTATAAAATAAAATAAAAACAGACAGAAACAGAAATACCATCAAGTCAGGCATCAGAAATAGGGGAGCATAATGCTATAGGGGAAGAAGGAAGGGAAGTGTTGATATCTGATTATGATGACTGAATTTGTTTTGCATTAAGTTTTAAAATAACTAATTACTTACTTTTTGTAATAAAACATCTCAAACCACTAACAACATGTTTACTTTCATTTTGTGGCAAAACAGTGCAGGGTGATTCTTTATAATGGCGCCCCCCTTTAACTTTGTTATTTTAAGTGTCCCAAAAAAATTGAAAGTATGGTTATGTAGGTGCTAAAAAATACTTTTTTCTATGTGTAAAAAGATTTGAAAAATGATCAGTATACAGGGAAAACCAAAAAGTTCTTTTTTTTTTCAATGGATCATCCTATATATGAATTTATTTTGCGATTCCTCGTAAAATTCTAAGCATAATTTATATAACATACTGTATACTTAAAATGAATAGTTTTTGAAATATTCACATTTGAAACGTTATCATCACAAATTTTATTAAACCAAAACAACTGTTACAAATCAAGAAATCTAGCAATAAATAATATAACAAAAATAGTTTCTAATTAAATATAAAGATGTTCTACCGGGCCTCCATTTTCTTCAACACGTTGTATAAGGGTTCTTCGCATTTTCTCTAATGAATCTGGTATGAATGCTGGGTTATTTTCATTTAAATTAATAATTTCATTCTGTATCAAATCTTTAAGATGATCGAGGTTTTCAATTTGGTGGTCGGATACACGGTTTTTTATATAACCCCAAAGAAACGCATCCATAGGTGTCAAATCAGAGCTGTTTGCAGGCCATTTAATTGGCGCATTTCTTCCGATCCATTCGGGAAACCTTTCATTTAGGTAATTAAGCACAGCATGAATGTTGTGACGGGGTGCTCCATCCTGTTGAAAAGTTATATTTTGTAATATATTTAAAGGCAAATCGTCTAAATATTCTTCAAACTCGTTTTCCAAGAAATCTAAATAGCGGCCTCCGTTTAAAACAGTATCGAAAAAATACGGACCGATAACTCGATCACCCAAGATACCACACCACACATTCACAGATTGTCGCCCTTGGAACTTCAATTCCTTATAAGAATGTGCATTCTCTCTTGCCCATTGTCTGGTATTTTTTCGGTTAAACAGGCCACTAGTAGAAAAGGTAGACTCGTCAGTCCATAGAACTGTTTTCAAAAACTTGTTATTTATGTTTATTCTGTCTAGAATCAGTTGACAAAATGCAACCCGATCATCTTTTGCATTTGGGTAAGCTTTGTAGTGGGTTTATTCTTATATGGCTTTAGATTCCATTTTCTTAGCGTTCTTTGGACTTTACTGTATGAAGTTCGCTAAATATTTTCTTGTGTTGCTCGTAATGTCTCTGAAATGTTTCTTATGGAATTGTTTGGATTCTCTTCTATAGCAAGTAAAATATTCAATTCTGCATTTTCATCTACGTTCACAGCAGTTCTTTTTCTCCTTTGTAAATTTGACGTTTCTTGAAAGTGCCTATATATATAGATGTGAACGTTTTTCGAGTTGGGACATGCATACCGGGATTATCTTCTATCATATTTCTAATGGCTGCGCGACAATTTAAATTATTTTTAATATAATAACTTAAAATAACTCTTCTTTTTCTGTCTGAGTACGGCATTTTTACTTACTAAACAACAACAATAATGACAGAATGTGACTGTCAGTTATTTGTTTTCAATTAAAAGCGTGGTATCCTAGGACTAACAGTTGTTTAATAAAATATTTGATGATAACGTTTCAAATGCGAATATTTCAAAAACTATTCGTTTTAAGTATACAATATGTTATATAAATTATGCTTAGAATTTTACGAGGAATCGAAAAATAAATTGATATATAGGGTGATCCATTGAAAAAAAAACTTTTTGGTTTTCCCTGTATACTGATCACTTTCCAATTTTTTTTTATACGTAGAAAAAAGGTATTTTTAGCACCTACATAACCATACTTTCAGTTTTGTTTTGGGACACTTAAAATAACAAGGTTAAAGGGGGGCGACATTATAAAAAATCATCCTGTACAAGTGCAAAAAAAAAATTGGGGCTTTTTTTGAAAATGTGCTCATAACATGAAAATTTTACGAGTTATGCATCTTGATTAAGGCAAACAACAAGATTCAAACAAGTATCCAGATTTTTAAATATAGCAAGAACTTTAAAAGTTCTCCACTTCTCTTTTTCTGAACTTGTACCCTTTGCTTTTTAACCCTTCAAATATAAAACTTTTGGTAAAAGTTTTCACAGCACAAGGTTGGACCTTTTAACGGCATTATCAAAATGTTACTATCTTACATAAGACATTTTTCAAGTAAATGACAGTCATTTACCAAAGTTTGCCAGATCAACATGTATATCCTTGTAAATTAAATTATTATTTTATGCATTTTTCACAATATGGTTATAAAATTAAACTTACATTCTATGGATTTTGACGCTGTTGGCAGCAGTTCACCATTAGCTTTAGCTTCGTCAAATCTACCCACTAGCAGGGACCACTTGGACGCAGGTACAAGATTTCTCCTCTGTAAATCGACTCTCAGTTTTTCGCCAACGTGTTTATACAGATCTACTAATGTGGAAAAGGCTGTATCTCTGACAGTGGCTGTAGGATCAGATAATAATTTCACTATATCAGGTATAAATCTACTTAACGTTAAAGACTGTGCACCGTGCCTATAAGGAAAAAAATATTTTTTTAGATTCTATGAAAGTACTTCCACCATAAAAGGGTATTTTATCAAAAAAATGGGGATTATGTCTTTTTTTTTTTTCATAAAGAATAAACAAATAAGAGACACCTAAAATCAGAGTTGTTAAAGACATTTGTTTTAAGTATTCACTTGGTATAGATGTATCATTTCCAAAAAGTTCTAATAGTTAAATTACTTGATATTAAATCTTTATATTAAACAAACTTGCTTTTAAATCATAGCATTCTACTAAACAAACTGTATTATATGGGAATATGTGGCATTGCATATAAACTTATATCCAGCTATTTATTTGGCAGAAGGCAAATAACTATTGTGAATAGCCAAAGATGCACCTCCAAAATTACACAAGCTGGTGTCCCACGGGGATATGTGCTTGGACCCATTTTGTATTTGTTGTAAGTAAAGCATGTGTCATTAGCAGAATTAAAAGTTGCATACATGACTTCCATAATTCAGAGGAGGTCATTGAAGTGGAGAAGAAACAAAGTATGGGCTAAAGCTGAACCTTGACGAACTCCTGCATTAATTGGATACATTTTAGAGGAATGGCCATCCACGACAACAGAAATGCTCCGGTTGGAGAGGAAATTTGCTATCCGGGTACAGAGTTTTGGTGGTAGGCCATAGGCCAGAAGTTTATTAGGCAGCGCTGCGTGCCAGACCTGGTCGAATGCCTTGGATATATCTAGAGCGACGATATGAGGTTCACCGTGTAGTTTCATAGACTTGTTCCAAGAATGGGTGACAAAGGAAAGGAGGTCAGCAGTTGATCTGCGCTGACGGAATCCATACTACCTGTCGTGGATTAGACTGTGTTTTACAAGAAATTTTAGTAATTCGGTGTTTATATACTTTTCCATCACTTTAGAGACGACTGAAAGGAGAGAAATAGGCCGGTAGTTGCTAGGAAGCGCTTTGGATCCTTTCTTGGGGATGGGTTGTACTCGAGCAGTTTTCTAGTTACTAGGGAATATGCCTTTATTGTAAGATATCTGAAACAGACGAGTCAGGACAGGAGCAAGTTCTGGTGCGCATTTTTTGAGAACAATTGCTGGATCTCGTCAAGGCCAGAGGCATTCCTGGTATTAAGAGAAGAGAGCATCTTTCGTACCTTTTTAGTTTTGAAAATGATATCCTTCATTTTATGCGCGACATTGGGGACTTTGTTTTTGATGTGGTTATTAGAGTTTTTTGCCTCAGAAAGAATACGGACATAGCGGTTTCTTGCGCCGTTAAAAGCTTGACGGTTTTCATGACTGGGATTGTGTAGAATCGTTTTGTGAGCTTTGACCTTTTCAATTCTGGCCTTGTCACAGTATTTAGAGAACCAGGGTTTTTGAGTGGCTGAAGAGGTTTTCTGTGTACGTGGAATAAATAATTCCATGCCAGCTTGGATAATTTCGGTGACGTTTTGTGATATATCAGAGGGGTCAGGATGAGAGAAGCAGACAGACGCCCATGGAAATGAGGAAAAGTAACCCCGCATTTCGTCTCAGTTCGCGGAGTTGTAGTGCCAAACGATACGTGTGTGTGATGACTGTGTGACCTCGGGTTTGCATTGCGCAGGAAGCAGTGACCATGCCGTGGTCTGGGCGACCAAGGTGACTGATATCTTATAGCATTCAGGTTTTGTAGTAAGAAGGAAATCCAAGGGATTTGAGCTGTGTGTTGGGATGCGAGGAAAGTAAGTAGGTTGGTGAACCATATTGGCTAAAGAATTGCTGACTGCAAAGGCCTCCGCTGCTCTCCCTTGTGGATCGTTTTTTAAAGATCCTAGCCAGTCCTTATTATGGACATTGAAGTCACCAAGAATAGTGACCTGGGAGGAAGGATATTCAGAAATCAGATGGTCGGTTTTTTCAGAAAGGTAGTCAAAGAGCTGGACAAAGTTGTTGTCAGAAGGTGACCAGTAAATGCAACAGATGAATTTAGTTGCAGCCCTGAGAGAGAGGGAGAGTTTTATCCATAATCTGTCCTTTCTTCCAGCTTCTAAATTGGGGAGTGTGGTGCAGGGTAGATTGCTACGGACGTATGCGCACACGCATACAGGAAGTAAGGAGCTCATACCCCGGGAAATTAAGGTGATTAGGGGCTGTTTTAGCACTGATTTGGGTTTCGGTGAGGAAGAGGAGTTGGGGCCTATTAACCTGGAAGAAATGGTGGACGGAGTTCAGGTTAGAATTTAGGCCACATATATTCGAGAAAGATATGTTAAATCTTGATGCTGGCGCCCCCTGTACACCCCTCTCCCGGAGAACCGAATGGAGGGGTATTTTATCTCCGGAATCTTTTGTACAAGGAGGAGCCATCATCATTTTTGCTTATAAGGGAAACCGACTCATACACCAGAACCAGAAACGTCCGTTGGGACTTCACCGGCCCCTTGATGTATGGGGTGGTACCTCCTCGGGCGTGAAAAAATCCTTTACTATCGCGTAAAGGAAAATTCCACTACCACCTGCTTGACTCCGATTAGTCGCCTCTTACGACAGGCAGGAGTTACCATGGGCCTATTCTTTTAGTTAGTCCCCGGACCCACAGGGGATGCTACGCTTTGATCGTTGAGTAGTGTATTATACAATCATTCAAAAATTTTTTTTTTACAAAAACCAGTAAAAAAACAGTACAAATTATCATATTATACAAGAAAATAACAGGCAACGTATATAAATCTTAAAATAACTTACTCATTGAGTATGTTGACAAGACACCTGAGCACTTCCTCCCTGATTTTGGAATTCTTGTGACTAAATCCAGGAATGAGTTTTTCTAACAGAGTCTGTGGACTCAAGACATTACGTTCTAACAATTTCAATATGAGCAACTGGGATTTTTCACGCACAGAATCTTTGGCGTCACCTAGCCTGTCTATAACGTTTGGTAATACTGTCTGTATGTATGGCCTAAAGTCTGTACCTAATCTATCAATCAGATATGTCATCACCTCTATGCCAGTACTGGATACCTGAAACAAAAAAATGTAAGTAATATTGATATACTTTTTTTTTAATAAATAAATAACAGCAACACAATTTAAAAAGAATATGTAAATATAAATGAAATAAAAAACACAACTTTGTACGCTTGAAAAGGCAGCTTCTCTCATGTTGTACATTTTTCTACTGAATATAAAAGTTAATGATGGGTGAATTCAATTTGAACAATCAAAGCAACTATGAGAAATGTTTGGCTTAACCAAGCATGATAAATATCTACATTGTTTTTAATATCGAACATCTACTAATTTGGCAATAAAAAGGCAGCAGTTTCTTCAATGGGATCCTCAAAAGGGTGTGCACTTTTAGTTACGAACAGTAAGGCAAAAACAATAAAAGTAGAGATGCAAATAAGCCCCGACACAGTAAGTGCGTTACAATAGCAAATTTTATACTAATTTGACTACCTGTAAGAAATTAGCATTAAGTTAATAAAATAAAGAAGATAAATAAAAGAAAAGCCTGGACGCAGCAAGCGCGTTATGGTATTGAATTTTCATTAAAATGTTTTTAATTGCAAATATGTATTTTTTTTAATTTTAATTTTTTATTTCAACAACACACCACGAGGGCTGACAGCCTAAATACTATCGTACCGTGAGTGTCGACAAGGAGGAAAGAGGCAACTTGTTAATTCTGGACTTGAAGGTTTGGAGATTCGGAGGAAAAGGAAATACATGTGCCGGCAAGGAATTTCACCACTTTGAAGTCCTCGGGACAAAAAAGCGGGCATAACAAGATGTTCTATGTCTGGTGACCTGGACAGTAAAAGGGTGCAGGGGGCAGCAGGTGGAGAAACTATGGAAGAAAGCTCCCCTGAGCAATGCCCGTGCAGAGATCTATAAAAGAGAGGTCACCAACGGCACGTCGGTGGGCAAGGGATGACAGCCTTTGGGTGAGGGTAGGGTCACCGATGATACGTATAGGTCTCTTCTGAATGGAGTCCAGGATAGCGAGTGTGGAAGCGGCAGCGGCACCCCAGATGTGGGAGCAGTATTCGAGGTTTGGCCTTATTTGTGAAGTATATAAGGTATAGAGATTAGCTGGTGAAAAGTATTTGCGAGCCCGGAAGAGGAAACCTAATTTCTTAGCAGCCGCTTCTGCAATTGATGTGACATGTTGGTGCCAATTGAGATTTCGATCCACAGAAGTGTCAACAAGTGAAAAGGACTCATTACTTTGAATAACTTGGTTGTTTGTTGTGATGGGTCTAGGGCTGATGTATCTCTTATGAGATAGAAAGCAAGACTGAGATTTGGTGGAGTTGAATTGTACAAGATTTATACTTCCCCAGTCTAATATTTTTTGGAGATCCACAGAGACAGAACCCTCCAAGAGTCTGCGATCCTCAACTAATTGGGCTAAAGAGACAGGCTTAGAATATTGTATATTTGAGTGGAGGGTGCTGTCATCCGCGTAACTGAACTGGGTTGGATGTGCCAGAGATGAGCTCATTGATGTGGAGAAGAAACAAAGTAGTGGCTAAAGCTGAACCTTGAGTGACTCCTGCATTAATTGAATACAGTTTAGAGGAATGGCCATCCACGACAACAAAAATGCTACGGTTGGAGAGGAAATTTGCTGTGCAGGTACAACGGTTTGGTGGTGGGCCATAGGCCGGAAGTTTATTAAGCAGCGCTGCGTACCAGACCTGGTCTAATGCTTTGGATATGTCTAGAGCGACAATCTGTAGTGTAGTTCCATAGACTTGTTCCAAGAATGGGTGACAAAGCAAAGGAGGTCGGCAGTTGATCTGCGCTGACGGAATCAATCAATCAACCTGTCGTGGATTAGACTGTGTTTTTCAAGAAATTTTAGTAATTCGGTGTTTATATACTTTGCCATCACTTTAAAGAAGACTGAAAGGAGAGAAATAGGCCTGTAGTTGCTAGGAAGCGCTTTGGATCCTTTCTTGTGGACGGGTTGTACTCGAGCCGTTTTACAGTTACTAGGGAATATGCCTCTATTATAAGATGTCTGAAACAGACGAGTCAGGACAGGAGCAAGTTCTGATGCGCATTTTTTGAGAAAAATTGCTGGGATCTCGTCAAGTCCAGAGGCTTTCCTGGTATTAAGAGAAGAGATCATCTTTCGTACCTTTTTAGTTTTGAACATGATATACATCATTTTATGCGGGGACTGTTAGTGGTTGATGAAAGCAAGCATCAAATTTGCTTAACCGTATAACCTACATAGTAGAAAGAATGTACCACATTTCATCAAATAGGCTTTTCGGCAAAACTCCCAAAAAAGCTTTTTGCATAAAAATTTACAAACAATTTTTACAAGAAAACCCGAAAACATTTGTTTAAATAACTTATTAAACATTTATTGTTATGCCCTTTATTTCTGAAACACAAAATACAGACTGTTCTATTTGAAACATTTGAGTTACGACAGTTAGATTTTTTTTAATCACGTCAGTATTTGAGAGCGCCCGTTGCTCGATTGTTTCATGAAATAATATAAACGGAAACCTCTCTAAATGCGTCATTTGCATTAGACGTTGGTAAAAACGCCGTAAAGTTGCAAAACAATTGAAATAACTCGAAAACAAACATGCATAACGATTCGATGGAAAATGCAAAAATGCAATAATATAAGGGGTGTTCGATTTAAAAAAAAAATTGTATCGCCAACGACTTATGGGCCACCTGTGATTGTCGCAATGATTTTTATAAAATGCCGCTCAAACTATAGGTAGTCAAATTTGAAGCATTTGGTGAAAATTCGCTACCACAACGCACTTGCTGCGTCCCGAATTTTTTTCTTACAAACACGCATTATATTTCGGTGGAAAATGCAAAAATGCAATAATATAAGGAGTGCTCGATAAAAAAAAAAGAAAATTTGTATCACCAACAACTTATGGGCCAGCCTGTGATGGTAGCAATAATTTTTAAGATGTTGCTCAAGACACCCTATAATTAACGTATACAATTGTTTCCCGTATCTTATATAATAACAGTAATATTGAGCTTTACCGTAGAAATGCGTCATATGGGTCTAAGATGACCTAGTTCACGCTCATTTGAAAAAATCTTTTTAAAATTCAAAAGTCGCGGTCTCCTCGTTAGCGAATTTCTTCTATGAAAATTTGCTAAAAATTATAGAAATTAAACCATAAACTCTGTAACTAAAGCTACTGCTAAAGCATCAGAGAAAGGGTCTATTTGAAATGAATTTTCTGGAAATATCTTAGTAAAATGAAGGATAATGATGGGAGAAGCTGTAACTTAAGGCTTTGTAAAACACATTTGTTATATTTGCTTTACATAGCCCGGATTTGTTTTCGGTTCTCCGTCTAAAAATTGCAAGTTTTGGAGTTTTAAATCGCGACCTTGACATTTTAGGAAGAAAAACTACAAAGTAGTGTTTCTCTTATTTCTTGACAGTTTTGTCTCAAGAAAACCTAATATTTGTCTGTAATATCAAATAGATCTTGTTATCCACACAAAATATTTTGGTTTTGGGCATTTCTCGGGTCATCAGTGGCACCCATTTTTTTTAAATGTCAATAATTTTTTGTCCTTTGAACTTAGAGATCTGAATGTTGGCACGCAGGGTAAGTTTAATAGTGTATACCTCAGTACCAAATTTGGCTGCCATAACTGGAGATACAAAAACTTTCCAAAAGAAAACCGAAAATTTTTCAGGAAAAATGGGTCCGATTTTCCTAGCTAACGAACTTATCCAGGCTACTTGCAAAAGGAAGGCACCTATCAAATTTTATCAGAATTCGTTCATTCTTTTGTGAGTTATTGGTGTGAGATTTCCTCATTAGTGACTTTTTTAAAAGTAAATTCACTAAAAATGATATCTTACATCATAGTATATTTTATCTTTGTAAACATTTGCTCGATTCGTTAGCATCGCCGATGGCAAATATTTTCCAATAATAGGAATAATCATAATATACTAAAAACGTATTGTAATAAGTGCGCTAATGAGTTAAGAAACCAGAATGTTACATTTGAAATTCAGATTGGCCGTTTAAAATTATAAGAAAAATAAAGGAAGTGTGTGAAAGAGATCTTGGCGTTTATATCGGGAACAACTGTTGCGTCAGTGCACATAGGCATCAGAGCATTGTTTCACATTGTCAAGGACAATTTTGTGCAATCTTTACCACACAAATCATCAACAAATTATAGGGTTATCTCACTTTATATATTATTAGTCTCAAGCTAAATCAAGCACACCCATGTTTCAATCAAGCTCGTTACATACGTGTTATTACCACATGCCCTCGTTGAATAGGTTTGCCACATTTAATATAAGTAAAGTTTTTATTAGATATATAAAATAAATATTGTGAAAAAACTGTATTAACTGGTTTATTATTTCGTTACTAATAAAAATATTCAGGACGCAGCAAGTAGGTTATAGTAGCCAATTTTCATAAGAATCGTACACTATTATGTGTGTGTGTTGTGGGTTGGTCTCGGAAAGCAGGTTCCATTAGTCACAGATTTTTATAATTTTTTTTTTTTTTAAATAATTTCCACAAGAAACGCTGATCACCGAAAAAATGCCTGATTCAGCCATTTCTGTGGCATGAAACTAATATTTGTGAATTGATAGACTAAAATAATTTAAAAAAAAGTCTGGACGCAGCAAGTGCGTTATGGAAGTGAATTTTCATTAAAATGTTTTTAATGGCATATATATATATATATATATATATATATATATATATATATATATATATATATATATATATATATATATATATATATATATATATATATATATATATATATATATATATATATATATATATATATATATAATCCAACCAGGCGTCAATTTCGTTACCGGTATAACATACATAATAGAAAGAATGTACCATGTTTTATCAAAATAACTTATCACAGAAAACTGGTTTCCTAGCCAACAAACCTTAGGTTAATAGCAAATTGAGTTATTGATATTTGAAGCATTGAAATTCCCTACCAAAACGCACTTACTGCGCCGTGATTTTTTCTTACAAACGTGCATCATATTTCGATTTAAAAAAATCAAAAATGCAATAATATAAGTGTGTTCGAAAGACAAACAACTGTAGGGATCACCAACGACTTATGAACATCCTGTGATTGTCAAAATATTTTTATACGGCGCAACTTACACCCTATAATTAACGTATACAATTTTTTCTCGTATCTCGTATAATAACAATTATATTGAGCTTTACCGTAGAATATAAACACCAAATTACTAAAATTTCTTGATAAACACAGTCTAATCCACGACAGGCAGTATGGATTCCGTCAGCGCATATCAACTGCCGACCTCCTTTCCTTCGTCACCCATTCTTGGAACAAGTCTATGGAACTACACGGTGAATGCTAGATTGTCGCTCTAGACATATCCAAAGCATTCGAGCAGGTCTGACATGCAGCGCTGCTTAATAAACTTCCGGCCTGTGGCCTACCATCAAAACTCTGTACCTGGACAGCAAATGTCCTCTCCAACCTGAGCACTTCTATTGCCGTGGATGGGCATTCCTCTAAACTGTATCCAATTAATGCAGAAGTTCCTCAAGGTTCAGCTTTAGCCCCTACGTTGTTTCTTCTTCACATCAATGACCTCCTCTCTAGCACATCCAACCCAGTTCACAGTTACGCGGAAGACAGCACCTTTCACTCAAATATACAATATTCTAAGCCTGTCTCTTTAGTCCAATTAGATGAGGATCGCAGACTCATGGAGGGTTTCGTCTCTCTGGATCTCCAAAAAATATTAGACTGGGGAAGTAGAAATCTTGTACAATTCAACTCCACCAAATCTCAGTATTGCTTTCTATATCATAAGATATACACCAGACCTAGACCCACCACAATGAGCAACCAAGTTATTCAAAGTAATTAGTCCTTTTCACTTGTTGGCATTTCTGTGGATCGGAATCTCAATTGGCACCAACATGTCACATCAATTGCAAAAGCGGCTGCTAAGAAATTAGGTTTCCTCTTCCGGGCTCGCAAATACTTTTCACCAGCTAATCTCTATACCTTATATACATCCCAAATAAGGCCAAACCGCGAATACTGCTCCCACATCTGGGGGAACTTCACTCAGAAGAGAGCTATACGCCTCATCGGTGACCCTACCCTCACCCAAAGGCTGCCATCCCTTGCCCACCGACGTGCCGTTGTTGACCCCCCCCCCCCTCTCTATCATAGATATCTGCACGGGCACTGCTCAGAGGAGCTTTCTTCTACAGTTCCTCCACCTGCTACCCCAAACAGATCTACCAGGGCAACAGAGCGAATGCACCCTTTTACTGTCCAGGTCACCAGACATAGAACATCTTGTTATGCCCGCTCTTTTGTCCCGAGGACTTCCAAGTTGTTGAATTCCTTGCCGGCACATGTTTTTCCTTCTCCTCCGAACCTCCAAATCTTCAAGTCCAGAATTAACAAGTTACCTCGAGTCCCCTTTCCTCCTTGTCGACACCCACGGTACGATAGTATTTAGGCTGTAATCCCTCGTGGTGTGTTGTTGAAAAAAAAAACATGTTCAAACAGAAACTAAACCCGGATATGGATTTTAGGGGGCCTAAAAATCAAAAGTCGCGGTCTCCTCAATAACGAAATTTTTTTAACGAAAATTCGCTAAAAATTATAGACCGTTAAACCATAAACTTAACTAAAACTACTGCCAAAGCATCAGAGGAAGGGTCTATTTGAAAACAATTTTCTGGAAATATTTTAGTAAAATGAGGAACAATGGCGGTTGAACTTGAAACTTGAGGGTTTGCAGAACACCCTTCTCGCGACATTTTCTTTACATAATCCGCATTTGCTTCAGGTTCTTTGCCTAAATGTTGCCAATTTTGACGCTTCAAATCGCGACTTTGACGTTTTGAGGAAAACCCCTAATTTTTTTTAAATGCCTATAACTTTTTGGTCTTTAAACTTACCGACCTAATGAGTGAAGATTGGAACCTATGATGAGCATTGATAAGTACAATTCGTAGAACCCAATTCATCACAATACAGACGAACAAAGTCATCTCCTTGATGACGCCAGCTTTGTTAGCGAAACGTCGGGTCAAAAAACTGTATTGTGATGAATTGGGTTCTACAAATTGTACTTATTACAGACCTAAATTTTGGTACATGGTTCACTCTTTATATTACAAACACGCGCAACAAATTTGGTTGCCCTTACTTTGTTATTTCCGGAGATATATTTTTTCCGAAAGAAAACAAGATTTTCCGGGAAAACCTGGGCCGATTTTTCTGGCTAACGAACTTATCCAAGCCACTTGCAAAAGGAAGGTACTCAGCCATTATTTTTTGAGTTATTGGTGTGATACATACATACCTACTAATATATATATATATATATATATATATATATATATATATATATATATATATATATATATATATATATATATATATATATATATATATATATATATATATATATATATAATTGAAACTGACCCTGGATATGGGTTCTAGGGGGTTAGTTCGCGCTCACTCCAAGAAATGTTTTCAAAATTCCAAAGTCCATTTTAAAAGAAAATTCACTAAAAACAAAAAACAATTTCTACATAATAATACTCGTATCTTGCGTATTTGCACAATTTTTAAAATTTATGCATCAAGAACAACACTTGAAAACTGAAGAATTTTCGATATCTATTATGATAAAAAATATCTCTTTTCAGGAAAAAAACTTTAAATGTCCAAAACTCAATTTTCTATTAAGTTAGAAAATTAAAATTTGGTAGTATTGTAGCTGTCTTTAAAAAGTACTGTGTCTCTTTAAAAATTACAAATTTCATTAAAATTACAAAAGCTTCCAAACGAAAACTTAATTAATATTTAGAAATGGAATGCATCTGCCAAATTATCAACGTTGCAGGTGGCAGGTATTTTCCCTTATTAATCGCCTGGATGATTTCGTTTTAGTCAACCTAATAGAACCGGGTTTTTCAACAAGAAACGTTTTTTTTTAACAAATTTTCTTTTAATGAGTATTTATTAAGAAAATTAACTAATAACAGCAATAAAAAAATGTCTGCTGAAAATTATAATTTTAGACTCAAATGTGACAAAGTTATCCAGACGTTTTAAAGAAAAATGAAATCTTGTTCCAAACGTATGAAATCTAAACACTCTACTGTTTCTACCAAATATTAAAGAGAAACAAAACAAAACAAAACAAAACGTTACATGCAGTGGCAATCGAACCCGGGCCGCCGACATGTTAGGCGGACTACCACTAAACCATCGATGATAGCTAATAAATTGTTTGTTTACATGGTAGTCATACAGACGACAACTTGCTGCCTGAGCATGTTTTATATTGTATCCTAAAGGTAAATTAAGTAAAACAGCTAATTACAGAATTAATTGAAACACATTCGACGACGGATTCGATCGTAGATGGCGTCTAATCATCAAGTTTAAAGATAAAAGAACAAATTGTTTTAAAATAATTTTTATAGAGCCGTAAGCCGATGCTGTTTACAATATTTATTTCATTCTTTCGTATATTCTATTTTATAATGTAAAATAGTTTGGAAAAAACGTCATATATTCTTTATAAAAGCGATAGTTCCTTAAATGCTTCTTTATTGGCTTCCTTAAACATTGTTCTTTTCACTATATGCTACATTTTCAGTCTAAAACTTGAAATGTGGCGGTTAATCAAGCTACAAATATAGTGTATTTTAAACATATATTGAATCCCTCACATAAAAAACAATCACTTGACAGGTTTTTAATTTCATGACATCTGTCATTTTAACGTCGTAATTGTTGACAAACTGTTTACATCGTTTTCGGGATTTTTGTGACCAAGATTTCTCGATCGCTAGTTCGGGCTGTATGTCTTATGCGTGTTATTTGTATTGTTTGATTATCGTTAAATTATAACTTATGCCTGTAGTACGCATAAATCTAAGCATGGCCATTGACTACTGTGTCTTTGTCAGGCAATGGACTATATGCAGGGTGTCCCACGTCGAGTAATGTATTAGATTATTTCTGAAAATCTACATTTTTGAGTGCTGAAAATTTGTATACGTGGGTTTCCGAAGATGCTCTATTTAATGGAAATAATTTCCAAAATGGCGGACTTCCAGTTACACCGTAAATAGATATAAACATCGTTATTTCAAATAGAACACCCTGTATATTATTGCATTTTTAGAATACTCATCTAATTTTAGGTTAAAAGTTATTAGGGTATGCTCTCCCTATCTTCAACTGTTTTCGAGTTATGTCAATTTATTTGAGAATTCTGTTCAAGGGGAGACTGACTTAATGAAGGTGATTTCGTGTCGTGTTAGGATGCTGAAAATTCTTTAATTTGTCAGGCACGTTCCAAGGCCATTAAGCTTTGACATGATTGTGAGGAAAAATTGTTTCATATACAGGCTGTTTTGTAGGATGTATTAGAATTTGGTGTGCTTTAAACTAGAATAACTCATTTATTTCAAATAGAACACCCTGTATATTATCTTCTCATTGAATAGAGCAGATAATTCTCTTTCAAACTGTATTAGCATTCCCTATACCTAAAGTTGATAATTGTGGAGATATTTGCGGTTTACCGAAAAAAAAAATTAATTTAATATTTATGAAATTTCAACAAATAACAGAGAATAACCAAAAGTATTGAAAGCTGAAAATAATTATGCCTAGCTAAGAAACTCATGATTGATATTGTTCAAATTGTGTACCATTCGCACTAATACATCGCTCTACGCGTATTACAACTCCTTCACTTATTGTACTCCGTATTTCTGCGGGATCAATATTATCCAAACAATTACGGACTCTTATCTTCAAGTTCTTCCCTAGTGTTGACTGGAGTCGCATAAACATTTGATTTCAATTTACCCCATAGGTAAAAATCCGGAGGAGTTAGGTCGGGCGATCGAGGGGGCCAATTGTATGTTCCGCCGCGTCCCATCCATCTCTCTCCGAATTCATCATTTATAAAGCTCCTCACATCTGCTGAATAATGCGCAGGAGCCCCATCTAGTTGATACCAACAATTCACATACGCAGTAAGTGGTAAATTGTCCAAGAAATCAGAGACAGTGGTTCACAAAATCTCTAGGTATTGCACATCTGTCAGATTATTATGCAGTAAGATATTTTATCATCCATCAGAAGAGCAAACAAGTTGAAGCTGAATTTTCTCTGAAAACAGTGTTCTCTTTTGACATGAGGAGTGTCTTGAGTCCAGTAGTGAATATTATATCTGTTAAATATTCCTTCATGAGACATCTCTGTTTCGTCGGTCCAAATTATGCTTTTCAGAAATAAAGGATCGTTCCGATGTCTTTCAAGGAGAGTGTGACAAAATTCAATTCGGTGGGCTGGGTCGTTCGGTCCTAGAGCTTATACACTTATACATTTATAATTATGCATCTTATTCTTGGACAATATTCTCTGTATGGAGGAACGTGCTATGTTCATGTCATGTTTAGCTGAACGTATTGACGCCTTTGGATGAGATTCGAAATAAGACAACACAGAAATTTGTGTGTCTTCGTCTTCTGTAACTGGAACTGATCTTGATGTTTGTTTAATCATGCAACTTCCCGTTCTCAAGAAATTGGTTTCATAACGTCTGAATTTTAACGCAGTCATTGGCAAGGACTCGGGATACCTATCATTAAACAGCCGACATGTTCTGCTGACCACTCTGTTGTACTCTCTATGAAAATCATATAAATTCAGCAATTGTTCGTTTGAATAGCCGGCATTATCCATTATAACGCAAAATTCCTATTAATTCAGACAATGAAGACAAAATAACTCACGTTGTGAATGACATAAATATAAAACTGACAATAAACGTGAAAATGTCAAACATCACATAGCACTCTTAGAATTCATACAGATTTTAGACATACTCCTAAATTTTTCTTTTTTTTTTTGGTTAACCGCAAATATCTCTACAATTATCAACTTTAGGTATAGGGAATGCTAATACAGTTTGGAAGAGAATTATCTGCTCTATTCAATGGAAAGATAATATATAGGGTGTTCCATTTGAAATAAATGAGTTATTCTAGTTTAAAGCACACCAAATTCTAATACATCCTACAAAAGGCGCTGTATATGAAACAATTTTTCCTCACAATCATGTCGAAGCTTAATGGCCTTGGAACGTGCCTGACAAATTAAAGAATATTCAGCATCGAAATCACGTTCATTAAGTCAGCCTCCCCTTGAACAGAATTCTCAAATAAATTGACATAACTGGAAAACAGTTGAAGATAGGGAGAGCATATCCTAATAACTTTTAACCTAAAATTAGATGAGTATTCTAAAAATGCGATAATATACAGGGTGTTCTATTTGAAATAACGATGTTTATATATATTTACGGTATAACCGGAAGTCCGCCATTTTGGAAATTATTTCCATTAAATAGAGCATCTTCGGAAACCCACGTATACAAATTTTCAGCACTCAAAAATGTATATTTTTGGAAATAATCTAATACGTTACTCGACGTGGGACATCCTGTATATTATATATTTTCTTAATGAAAATTCACTAAAAACCCCTGCAACCCCGTTTTTCACCGAAACACCCCGTTCTCGCAATTAAAAAGCTAAGGGAGGGAAAGCTGATCGTAAGACAATCTGCAAAATCACCGCGATAAATTTAATATTTGCAACGGATTTTTCAAACTTAAAAATCATATCTTTTTAAATTTATTAATTTACTAACGTAGATATGTAAAAAAAATTACATTTGATAACAACCTGTATACATTGGTCATAGTATAACCTAATGTGCACAACATGCAGGCAATAAAAAATACAAATATGTAAATAATTATATAAGAATCATACATGCCATGATGTCATCAGCACCTAAAGACCTAGTTTTAACGTAACTAATTACGCCAACAATAAAAATTCCTACAAGTTAAATTCATCTATAATTGAGCCTCAATTACCTAACCAGAAAAAAAGCAAACTCAAACCAAACAAACACAGCTACAGAGTGATTAATTCGAGCGCCACAAAAGTAAATACGTACTATATATAATCGGATCCATGACGGAGGAGTAGTTGTGCAAAGGGTGAAACTTTTGGAAGCAAAGGAGCAAAAAAAAAAGTAAACGAAGGCCGAAGAGATAATTGGAAACGGCTGGAACCAATCGACGTTTCAACAACTGCCTGTTCTGTTTGTAAGCACACGATATCTATGTGCATTTGGCGTTGAGTGTTTTCTCTACGTAGATGTACCGTCTAAAAATACCTGTAGTCTATTTACATCCGAAGAGACATACCGAGATTTAAAAACACAGTGCATTTCTCCCGACGCGATCATCAGCAAACAGAAGAGAAAAAAAATTAAGACATCACCTTCGTTATGAATTTGCACACGGCTGTCTCGCTGAAAGAATTTTTTATGTTTCTTGACCAAGTTAACTCTTTGTGTGTGGCAGTTTCGCAAATTAAAATATTCCGTGTTAATTTAATTACACACACTTTTTCATTACATTATTTCTAATATGTGATCCTACTGCTATTGAGTAACGTCGTAAATTTCAAGTGATGCATGGCTTGCATACCATACTGGCCGATGAACTTTAATCTTAATTTATATTAAAATAAACATTTTTCAAAACTGGGATATTATCCTGAGCTCCCAAGCAAATAAGTGCTTTTTGACAAAAGCGGAACACTTTCGCAAAACCAATGTTGCTCACCGGAGAACACGAACATGACATGTTAATATGACGAAAAAAAAAGAACCAAATGGATATGAGAAAATTCTAGGCGCAGCAAGTGCGTTATAGCAGTAAATTAGCATATTTTTTTAATTATGTACTTAAATATTTTTTATATTCAATTTTTTAGTGAATTTTCTTTAAAAAATTCACTAATGAGGAGATCCCGACTTCTAAATTTTGAAAAAATTTCTTCAAATGAGCGCTAATTAGGCCCCCCAGAACACATATCCGGGGTCAGTTTCAATTTTATATGTTTATATATATATATATATATATATATATATATATATATATATATATATATATATATATATATATATATATATATATATATATATATATATATATATAGTATTAAGTTTTCGTGATGTTTCTATTTTACATTGTGAAACCTTAAGTAATAAAAGAATGTGTTTAGAAGAATTTGAAATTACTTTTAACGACAATTTAATAAACTTAAAGAAAGATAATAATTTTAGAAATCACTACCCCTATTTATATTTCCTAGACAAAAACAAAAAACAAATTCAAATAGACAATTGTTACCTTCATATGTCAGTTTGGCACTTTTCGACTTCAGTCAAATTTAAAAAACGGTTTATTTCATGTTTGTTTTTTCATAATTAGTTACAGTAAAACTCACGTTAGATGTAAGTATTTTAAACTTTTATATTTTTCCTAGGTAAATTGTAAATTTTTTCCTTTCCATGTTGTAGCCTTGAGAATGGAATAAACTTTTCCGAAAGCTCGGCTTTTAATAAAGAGTTTTATTTTGCAACTGCTTTCCCACATTTTTTAAATAAATAAATAAATAAATAATATATATATATATATATATATATATATATATATATATATATATATATATATATATATATATATATATATATATCACACCGATAACTCAAAAAATAATGAGCCGATTTTGACAAAATTTGATGAATACCTTCCTTTTGTAAGTGGCTTGGATAAGTTCGTTAGCCAGGAAAATCGGCCGAAGTTTTCCCGGAAAATTTTGTGTTTTCTTTAGAAAAAAATTCATATCTCTGGAAATAACAAAGTAAGGGCAACCAAATTTGGTACGTCGTTTTATATTGCTATAGGTAAATTACCTAATTTAGCGCTGTAGGTCAAAAGACAAAAAAGTTATGGGCATTTAAAGAAAAATAAATTGGGGTTTTCCTCAAAACGTCAAAGTGACAATTTAAAACGTCAAAATTCGCAACATTTAGGCAATATATAACTTTTGTCGAATTTTCGTAAAAAATCAATAAAGCTCAATATATCCCTTATTCTACAAGATATGAAAAAACATTGTATACATTAATTATAGGCTGTCTTGAGCTACATCTTAAAAAAATATTTCTACAATCACAGGATGGCCCATAAGTGGTTGGTGATACAAATTTAAAAAAATTAGTCGAAAACGCCTTATGTTTTTGCATTTTCCATCGAAATATAATGCATGTTTGTAAGTAAAGAAATTCTGGACGCCGCAAGTGCGTTATGGTAGCGAATTTTGATTAAATGCTTCATATTTGAAAAGCTCAATTTGCTATTAACCTATAAGGTTGACCAAGAACCCATAAATTGGGGTTTTCCTCAAAACGTCAAAGTTCGATTTAAAACGTCAAAATTGGCAACATTTAGGCAAAGAACTTAAATCTAATACGGGCTATGGAAATAAAATGTCTCAAGAAGAATGTTTTACAAACCCTGAAGTCTTAGTTTCAACCGTCATTGTCCTTCATTTTACTAAAATATTTCCAGAAAATTCATTTCAAATAGACCCTTTCTCTGATGCTTGGCAGTTGCCTTAGCTATAGAGTTTATCGTTTAATGGTACATAATTTTGTCGAATTTTCGTAAAAAAATCAATAAAGCTCAATATATCCGTTATTATACAAGATATGAAAAAAAAAATGTATATATTAATTATAGGGTGTCTTGAGCTACATCTTAAAAATATTTCTACAATCACAGGTGGCCCATAAGTCGTTGGTGATACAAATAATTTTTTTGTCAAAACGCCTTATGTTTTTGCATTTTCCATCGAAATATAATGCATGTTTGTAAGTAAAGAAATTCTGGAAGCAGCAAGTGCGCTATGGTAGCGAATTTTGATTAAATGCTTTAATGAAAAGCTCAATTTGCTATTAACCTATAAGGTTGACCAAGAAACGGATTTTTTCGGTTACACTTTAAGTTTACTTTCGGAAATTTTTGTACGTTTTCAAACAATAAATTTATTTTAATGAAACATGGCACATTGTTTTTACTATATATGTTATACTGGTAATCAAATTTGAACACATATTAGCTATTAAAAATATTTTTATGAAAATCCACTACCATAACGCATTTGCTGCGTCCCGAACTTTTTAAATATTCGAACTAAATTATATATATATATATATATATATATATATATATATATATATATATATATATATATATATATACACGGGGTGGTCCACTTCGCGGAAAAAGCCCAGTTTTCCATATTAAACTCAGCTTTCTGAAAAAAGTTTCAACTGAAAGTTGTTCATATCAATCAGCTGCGTAATTCAAAAATATTTTAATTGACACAGCGTGTTCATTTTCTCCGTGGCAGACCAAACTTACCTTTTTTTTAAATGGAAGACCCTGTATTTTATATCATTTAAAAAAAGATGGTATCGCGAGACGCAAATTCATACACCACATGGTGGGTCTAGGCCCAACCGTTTCAGAGTTATTCATTTGTTTATTAAAAATATTGGTCTAGTTTCGTGCGTAAATACTTCGATTCTGCACAATGTTTTGGCTGCATATTCACTGAAGTTAATTTTATACACTCCTCATTATAACAAAATGCAACATGGTAATTCTTAATGTAACCTGCCTATACAGTGTTAAATTTCGCAAAACTTAAATTTTCTCGAAAATTTCAAATGGAACACCCTGTATATTAGAACGTTATTAGATGCGCATTTTTATGGCCTTTCAGCAATACCACGTTTGATGACAGTATTTTCAACGGTTTCAAAGATATTAAGGCTCAATTACGGAATCAGCCAGTTTTATATAAATTCAAGTAAATACTTCACGTTAATATGCAACACCCTGTATTTTATATCATTTTCAAATAGTTTACGTGATATCCTTAATTCATACCGCATAAAAAAACTGAAGTGTGTGTGATGTAAAAGAGCAAAACATTTAATGCATATATTAACAAGGTTTAAATCAACAAGAACAACACTAAATCGAAATTCACAAAATAAACAACAAAAATTCAACGCAGCAAATATTCAAGCTGGGAACCGTCATTATCGATACAAATTTGTAATATCTGTCTTAAACTGTTTTGCACCTTCAACAATGTTGCTTCGCGGACAGAATTAAAAGCCTCTGAAATCCTTGAGCGCATGTCCTCCTTGGTTGTTGGTGAAGTCGCATACACTTTACCTTTAATGTCACCCCACAAAAAGAAATATATTTTGGAAAGATTAGGAGATCTTACTGGCCAAGGGGTTGGTCCACCTCGACCTATCCATAGTTCTTCAAAATTATGGTTTAAAAATGCTCTAACAGCTCCTGTTGGATGTGGAGGCGCTCCACATTTCGCCCCAAATCTCTCTGAGGCCTAGGGTTGAACACACTGAGACCTCACAGACGATCTCCGGCGAGATTTGGGGAGTAAGCAGATTGAGGCCCCGTAATCGAGCTACAACAACCCAACCCACCTTTGTCCACCGCTCTAAGGAATAGACAGATTGAAGCCTTAGAGTGTTCTTACATATTTCCTTTACCCACCTTTGTCCACCACTCTGAGGAGTAGGCAGATTGAGGCCTTAGAGTGTCCTTACATATTTCCTTTACCCACCTTTGTCCACCTCTCGGAGTAGGCAGATTGAGACCTTAGAGTGTCCTTACATATTTCCTTTACCCACCTTTGTCCACCACTCTAAGGAGTAGGCAGATTGAGGCCTTAGAGTGTCCTTACATATTTCCTTTACCCACCTTTGTCCACCACTCGGAGTAGGCGGATTGCGGCCTTAGAGTGTCCTTACATATTTCCTTTACCCACCTTTGTCCACCACTCTAAGGAGTAGGCAGATTGAGACCTTAGAGTGTCCTTACATATTTCCTTTACCCACCTTTGTCCACCACTCTAAGGAGTAGGCAAATTGAGGCGTTAGAGTGTCTTTACATATTTGCTTTACCCACCTTTGTCCACCACTCTAAGGAGTAGGCAGATTGAGACCTTAGAGTGTCCTTACATATTTCCTTTACCCACCTTTGTCCACCTCTCGGAGTAGGCAGATTGAGACCTTAGAGTGTCCTCACATGTTTCCTTTACCCACCTTTGTCCACCACTCTAAGGAGTAGGCAGATTGAGACCTTAGAGTGTCCTTACATATTTCCTTTACCCACCTTTGTCCACCACTCTAAGGAGTAGGCAAATTGAGGCGTTAGAGTGTCTTTACATATTTCCTTTACCCACCTTTGTCCACCACTCTGAGGAGTAGGCAGATTGAGGCCTTAGAGTGTCCTTACATATTTCCTTTACCCACCTTTGTCCACCTCTCGGAGTAGGCAGATTGAGACCTTAGAGTGTCCTCACATGTTTCCTTTACCCACCTTTGTCCACCGCTCTAAGGAGTAGGCAGATTGAGGCCTTAGAGTGTCCTTACATATTTCCTTTACCCACCTTTGTCCACCACTCGGAGTAGGCGGATTGCGGCCTTAGAGTGTCCTTACATATTTCCTTTACCCACCTTTGTCCACCACTCTAAGGAGTAGGCAGATTGAGACCTTAGAGTGTCCTTACATATTTCCTTTACCCACCTTTGTCCACCACTCTAAGGAGTAGGCAAATTGAGGCGTTAGAGTGTCTTTACATATTTGCTTTACCCACCTTTGTCCACCACTCTAAGGAGTAGGCAGATTGAGACCTTAGAGTGTCCTTACATATTTCCTTTACCTCTTGAAAATGGCTCCAAAACAGGAGCCGAAACGTCGAGTTTTTATAAATTTTGGACGCGGTTCAACCCGAGAACCAAGTGTCTCTCATATATATATATATATATATATATATATATATATATATATATATATATATATATATATATATATATATATATATATATATATATATATATATATATATATATATGTCGCACCGATAACTCAAAAAATAATGGCCCGATTTTGATCAAATTTTCTAAGTACCTTCCTCTTGCAAGTGGCTTGGATAGATTCGTTAGCCAGGAAAATCGGCCCAGGTTTAATTTTGCGTTTTCCTTCGGAAAAAAATCATATCTCCGGAAATAACAAAGTAAAGGCAACCAAATTTGGTACGCGTATTTGTATTATAGAGTGAACCATGCACCAAAATGTTTAAATTTTTTAACGAAATATGATGCATGTTTGTAAGAAGAAAAAGAGACGCAGTAAGTGCGTTTTGGTAGCGAATTTTCATTAAATACTTCAAATTTCAATAACCCAATTTGCTATTAACCAAAGGTTTGTTGGATGGGAGACCAGTTTTCTCAGAAACATTTTAAGTTTATTGTCGGAACATTTTTGTACATTTTCAAACAATTAGATTTTGATAAAATATGGTACATTGTTTCTACTATATAGGTTATACCGGTGACCAAATTCATGCCTGCTTGCATTAGAAATGCATATTTGCTATTAAAAACATTTTTATGAAAATTCACTTCCATAACGCACTTGCTCCGTCAACATTTTTTTCAATTCCGATATTTTCCAGGTGGAAAGTTTTAATTGGCACACCCAGTATGTCGGTTTTGCAGTAAACTGACCTTACAGAATCGGCAATATAAAACACATTTTGTTGTCCGTTTTCGGTGCTCAGATTTATATTGATTTCATAATTTTTCATTCCATAAAGAACGTTGTATATTTTTGTCGTTACCCTTGGCGTATATTTAATTAAATCTGGACAATTATGCCTTTCCGGGTCGCTGCTCATTCCGCATACGTTAATTGCCAGGTTACATGTTACATAGTGTCGAATTTAGCAGAGACAGTCGGGGATGAACACCGACGTTTCGTGTTCGTGCAAATACACCTGTGCACAATCATATCCTGCGGATGGTAGCTTTGGGTTTCGGCAAACGGTAAAACGTCAGGTCACGGGTTTTCTTTTTATAGTTCACGTTCGTGTGAAACGTGAGAAATTCAGGACTGAAGTGGAGAAAGCTGACAAATTATCAAACAATGATCCATTATTAATAATCAACGTGTCATCTGTGGAAGGTGACGTTAAATGGAAAATGGAAATTTATACTATTCTTGAAATGGTTCTTCACATTCATTTATATTCATGTTTATTGTTGATTAAAAAACAGTTAATGTAGTAACGCTGATGCTGTCATGTGCAAGAGAATAATTTTTCAAATATATGTGACAGAATCTTTTGAACTGTCTTTAATAATTTGAAGCCAATAAAAGCAAACTAAAATAAATTATTTTACCACCACTTCACAAAAATCTTCCAATTAATGATTTCTTCAAAAAAACACTAAAAAAATATGGCCGCAAATTGAATAATAACTTCCACATAACGGCGATAATTTATTCTCTTCACTCTCGTGCAATAAATTTAGGGCCTTTGACTTGACCACAAAGAAAATGTTTGTATTCCTGTACCGATAAACTTTTGAAATGTTATATTACTAGAGTTTATTGAAAAAATGTTGATTTTCACCAAATCACCCCTTATTTATCCCTACCACTGAAGCGATTTTACCCAAAAACAATTCGAAGCGTTCCATTGTCGGGTGCTAACTGGATACCAAACTTGAAGATGATATCTCAATTCGTTTGAAACTTATTGTGCCTATTAACAGACAGACGTACATGCCGACAGACAGACCGGTGATAAATTTGTGTTTGTGAACTTTGTATAAAGCCTCATCGGGGACGATGTCATAAAAAATTCATCTTTATGAATTTCAGCAATTGTGGAGTATTATTAGCGAATTTTTCGTAAAACGAAAAATTCACTAATGAGGAGATCTGTGTGATTTTAAATAGGGAACACGAGTCGAGTATTACATCATTTGAAAGCTCTTTCTTTTCTGAATTCAGCACACTAATCTTTTTGGAAGTTTTATGAACTCGTTTAAAAATTATATACAGTTGAAGATGCAAAAACGCAATTCACTCATTCCGATAAGCAATGTGCTGATAGTCAATGTTTTGTTGGTTTGTAAACAAAAAATTGACTATCAGAACATTTCTTATCGGAATGAGAGAAATGCGGTTTATTATTTCAGTTGATCGGTCGGTTTGATACTTGATAGTACTACCGAAAATTAATTTAAGTGGTGTATTCTCTAGAAGAAAGAGTTGAAATAATTACTCTTTTTTTTCAAAAACGATGACTGTGCCAACAGTACCGCAAATTTGTTTAATGAACGACACCCGAACAGACATGTTAACAGAAAATACATTTTGGAGTTAGTTGCAAAGTTTCGACAAAGTGGTTCAGTAGCCATCAAAAAACGGGATCCTGAACGAGAATTTCCGGTTAGAAATGAGACTACTGAGATTGAAGTTTTAGGACAAATTGCTGCAGACCCAACTTTGAGCACGAGAAAATTGCCCACTGTTTCAGACATCAAAAGAAGAACTATTCAGCAAATATTGAAGCATCATAAATTTCACCCATATAAAATTCATCTAGTACAACAACTGAATGAATATGATTTTGATCGGCGGCTGGAGTTTTGTGAAGTTATGACTGCACGAATAGCTGATAACGGGAACTTTCTGTTCAATATCTGTTTTTCAGGCGAGTGTACGTTTTTATTAAACTCTACAGTCAATCGTCATAATTGTCGTTATTGGGCAGATAATAATCCAAGAAATTTGCACGAAGTCCACACTCAAACTCCACAGAAATTGAATGTCTGGACTGGCATTTTTGGAGACTGTTCAATCGGACCAATTTTTCTTCATGGCAATTTGAGTGGCGAAACGTATTTGGTGTTACTAAAAGATATCGTTTACCCTCTACTAATTGACATTGTTGAAAATGACGATCGCTATCAAGAAAATCAATTAGTGTTTCAACAAGATGGAGCTCCTCCGCTTTTTTCACAACGTGTTAGGGAGTTTTTGAACAACGAGTTTCCAGAGCAATGGATTGGGCGTAGAGGTGCTATTGAGTGCCCCCCTAGATTACCGGATTTAACTCCTTAAGACTTCTTCCTATGGGGTCATTTAAAGAGTAGAATTTTCGCAACATAACCGGAGCCTCTGAAAGAATTACGACGACGCGTTGTTGAAGAATGCCGTCTAATAACTCCACAAATGCTCCAGAATGTCAGATCTCGTTTTGAACAAAATTTGTACTTTTGTATGGAAGCTGGTGGTCAACAATTTGAACACTTAACTGAATAAACATTTTTGAACGTTTGGTTTTGTTTTTTAGTTTTCTTAACGAAAAATTGACTAATTAGTGCATTTCTTGGCACAATGAATGAACTACTTTCTTGCAACTCCAACTGTGAATAATTTTTAAACCAGTTAATAAAACTTCCAAAAAAATTAGTGTGCTGAATTCAGAAAAGAGAGAGCTTTCAAATGATGTAACACTCGATCCATGTTCCCTATTTAAAATATAAGGGTAGTTATCACCACCATTAAGGGGTTGATGTGACAAAGTTGAGTTTTATGTCAAAACATGTCCAATATTAAAATTGATGTTTCAGCGTTTCTTAAAAAAAAATAATTTCTGGACGCAAATCGGTCTGTTTCGTTTTCAATTCGCCACCCTGTATATATATATATATATATATATATATATATATATATATATATATATATATATATATATATATATATATATATATATATATATATATCACACCGATAATTCAAAAAGAAAAAAGTAACGGGCCGATTTTGTTGAAATTTGATATGTACCTTCCTTTTGTAAGTGGCTTGGATAAGTTCGTTATCCAGGGAAATCTGACCAGTTTTTCCTGGAAATTTTGGGTTTTCTTTCGGAAAATTTTTGTATCTGCGAAAATAACAAAAGAACACCAAATTTGACATATGCGTTTCTACCATAAAACTTACCCTACACACCAAAATTCAGATCTCTAAGTTAAGATGAACAAAAGTTATAGGTATTTAAAGAAAAAAAATTGGGTGCCACTGGTGATCAGAGGAAAGCACAAGAACAAAATATTTTGTGTCATTAACAAAACCAATTGAATATTACAAACAACATTTAAGTTTTATTGACGCAAAAGTGTCAAGTAGCAAAAAAAATATTTTGAAAATTTTATAATTTTTCTTCTTGAAACGTCAAAATTTGCACACCGAATTTGAAGCAAATACGGATTATGTCGAAAAAATCTCTTAAAAAGTGTGTTTCACAGGGCCTTAAGTTTCAGCTTCAACCATCACTGTCCTTCATTTTACTAACATATTTTCGGAAAATCCATTTCAATAGACCCTCTTTTTGATGCTTAGGCAGTAGTTTCTGCTATAGAGTTTATGGTTTAATAGTCTATATTTTAGCAAATTTTCGTAGAAAAAATTCGTTATTAAGAAGACCGCGACTTATGAATTTAAAAAAAATGTCTTCAAATAAGCACGAACTACAACCCCTAAAACCCATATACGGGGTCAGTTTCAGTTTTGCCTGTTTACACATTTACACGGTGACGCGTTTCTACGGTAAAGCTCAATATATCCGTTATTATACAAGATATGAGAAAAATGATATACGTTAATTATATGGTGGTGGGTCTCGAGTTGCATCTTGTAAATGTTTCTAAATGCAGACATCAGGGGGTTAACCTAGTGGTGTTACGACGTACTACGGCATTTATTGCAAGATTGTAACCCGGGAGCGCCTAAAAATATAACTATGATGCCACATTTAAAGTCAAGTTAATTTTTTGTATCCAAGTAATATTTACAATTGTGCTATCGGGGCGGCAAGGCCGCGGACGAGCCCTGAGGGAACAATATTTACAATTCAGCACCTACCTTATAATTACTACTCTGCATCCAGGGGATGAGTCCATCGATCAGTTGACCGATATCCGAACATGTTATAGGATTCGATGGGTCAGCGAGGAATGTTAACAGGTCGGCTCCCACCAGCTGACGTAATCTTGTGTCGTGTTTAGACAGGTGGGGCATAAACCCATCCAAGTCTTTGGGACAAGTGTATGCCATCTCGGCTAACCTGAAACAAAATAAATGGTTAAACCATGAAGAACAAGTATATACACAAGTAACGGCCGACTGCGCCAGGTGATTGATTCGTAGCGAGCTCGATATAATTATGTTTTGGTTAATAGAGAAACTGACCGTGCCCGACGTTGCTTAACTCCAATTATGTAACATCGACACGTATCCAAACTGCGTCGTCGAGCAGCTGCTCGTTGTTGCATTTCAAAGGTTCTATTACAGGTGTATTGTGTTTCTCGATGTAATGGAAAAAGTGCAACATCGATCCGTAATTCCCTTTTAGTGAATTTTCTTTTAAAAAATCACTAATGGGGATATCTGTATGTATTTATATATATATATATATATATATATATATATATATATATATATATATATATATATATATATATATATATATATATATAGTGTGACACACTTAAGAAGAAGACAGGCTTGTATTTTCTTTATTTTTAGAGATAGTGATTTCATTTTCTGTACAGATGTAAAACGTCATTAGGATGTCTGAATAGCGCACCCACTTTAAATGTCCGATATCAACCCAGCCTCATATAATTTCAGGAATATGGCCGGTTTTCTATATTTAGTGATGCGTTAGAGATATGTATGTATGTGTGTGTTATATATATATATATATATATATATATATATATATATATATATATATATATATATATATATAGGGTGGCGCATTGAAAACGAAACAGACTGATTTGCGTCCACAATTTTTTTTTAAGAAACGCTGAAATACGTCAATTTTAATATTGAGGGGGACATGTTTTGACATAAAACTCAACTTTGTCACATCAACCCCTTAAGGGTGGTGATAACCCTTATATTTTAAATAGGGAACATGCGTCGAGTGTTACATCATTTGAAAGCTCTTTCTTTTCCGAATTCAGCTCACTAATTTTTTTGGAAGTTTTATCAACTCGTTTGAAAATTATTCACAGTTGAAGATGCAAAAACGCATTTCACTCATTCCGATAAGAAATGTGCTGATAGTCAATGTTTTGTTGGTTTGTAAACAAAAAATTGACTATCAGAACATTTCTTATCGGAATGAGAGAAATGCGGTTTATGATTTCAGTTTATCAGTCGGTTTGATACTTGATAGTACTACCGAAAAATAATTTCACAATGGTATATTCTGTAGAAGAAAGACTTGAAATTATTACTCTTTTTTTCAAAAACGATGACTGTGCCAACTGTACCGCAAATTTGTTTAATGAACGATATCCGAACAGACATGTTAACAGAAAATACATTTTGGAGTTAGTTGCAAAGTTTCGACAAAGTGGTTCAGTAGCCAACAAAAAACGGGATCCTGAACGTGAATTTCCGGTTAGAAATGAGACTACTGAGATTGAAGTTTTAGGACAAATTGCTGCAGACCCACCTTTGAGCACGAGAAAATTGGCCACTGTTTCAAACATCAAAAGAAGAACTATTCAGCGAATATTGAAGCATCATAAATTTCACCCGTATAAAATTCATCTCGTACAACAACTTAATGAAGATGATTTTGATCAGCAGCTGTTTTATTAAATTCTACAGTCAATCGTCATAATTGTCGTTATTGGGCAGATAATAATCCAAGAAATATTCACGAAGTCCACACTCAAACTCCACAGAAATTGAATGCCTGGACTGGCATTTTTGGAGACCGTTTAATCGGACCAATTTTTCTTGATGGCAATTTGAGTGGCGAAACGTATTTGGAGTTACTAGAAAATATCGTTTACCCTCTACTAATTGACATTTTTGAAAATGATGATCGCTATCAAGAAAATCAATTAGTGTTTCAACAAGATGGAGCTCCTCCGCATTTTTCACAACGTGTTAGGGAGTTTTTGAACAAAGAGTTTCCAGGACAATGGATTGGGCGTAGAAGTGCTATTGAGTGGCCCCCTATATCACCGGATTTAACTCCTTTAGACTTCTTTCTATGGGGCCATTTAAAAAGTAGAACTTTCGCAACAGAACCGGAGTCTCTGGAAGAATTACGACGATGCATTGTTGAAGAGTGCCGTCTAATAACTCCACAAATGCTCCAGAATGTCAGAGCTCGTTTTGAACAAAATTTGTACTTTTGTGTGGAAGCTGGTGGTCAACAATTTGAACACTTACTTAACTGAATAAACATTTTTGTACGTTTGGTTTTGTTTTTAGGTGTTTTTTAACGAAAAATTGACCAATTAGTGCATTTCTTATCACAATGAATGAAATACGTTCTTGCAACTCCAACTGTGAATAATTTTTAAACGAGTTGATAAAACTTCAAAAAAAAAAGTGTGCTGAATTCAGAAAAGAAAGAGCTTTTAAATGATGTAACAAAGAGGTTGATGTGACAAAGTTGAGTTTTATGTCAAAACATGTCCCCCTCAATATTAAAATTGACGTGTTTCAGCGTTTCTTAAAAAAAATTGTCTGGGCGCAAATCGGTCTGTTTCGTTTTCAATGCGCCATCCTGTATATATATATATATATATATATATATATATATATATATATATATATATATATATATATATATATATATATATATATATATATATATATATACAGTGTGCCCGAAAGTTGTGATGCATGTATTGCGATCTCTGAAACTGTTAGAGATAGGAAAGCGGTTAAATTGGAAAAGTTTTAGACAATTCTGTTTGTAATTGAATGCCGTTTAGTTTACGATTTTATCTCTTTTGGTTTTTACGATATTTGAAATATAACTAAAATGACGCATTTTCGAAAATACCCTGCATTTAATCTCTTAACTACAATTAATAACAACATATCTTTATAAATAATGTCCTCTACAAGGATTGCTGTCAGGGAGCTACATTTTGCTAAGTCAACAGTTCACGGTGTTTTGAAAAAACAACTTTATCGTCCGTATAAGCCCACCATCGTACAAGACCTCTGAGAAGGTTATTTTAACAGAAGAGTAACCTTTTGCAATTGGTACCAGGGAAAATGTCAAGATAATTTGAACTTTGAAAATAACATTGTATGAACGGACGAAACTTATGTTACAAATTGCGGAATATTCAACAAGCATAATCGTCATTATTGGGCTACCGAAAACCCTCAGCTGCGGGAACAGCGTAGATTGCAAGTTCGATTTGGCTTTAATGTTTGGTGTGGAATGTATGGTGAGATATTTTTCGCTTTATTCTGAAAAATAATTATTCTTCTATCCTTTGAATTATTTTAATATTCCCATCGTAAAAAGAAATTAAACTATTTTATTTTAATAGGAAATCAACTAATTGGGCCCTTTATTTATGATCAAACATTGACAGGACAAAGATACCTTGCAATGTTGCAAAATGAAATAGTACCAGCAATTATGGAAGTTCTTCAGGTTATGAGTTTCGTAATTTATGGTTTCAACATTACGGCTGCCCCGCCCATAATTCCAGGGAAGTACTTTTTTTTATCTGAGACATTTGGTGAAAGAATAATATCTAACAGTGGCCCGGTGCGGTGGCCAGCGACGTCTCCCGACCTCACTCCATTTCACTTTTATTTGTGGGGACATGTTAAAAACGAAATCTATGAATTTGATCCCCCAGAAATCAGAGAAGTCCTCAAACAGCGAACGCGGGATGTTCTGTCCAATGATAACCGTAACACAATTCATCGTGTTACCAAATCGGTGATAAAAAATGTGAGAAATGTATAGAAGCAAATGGGTCGCATTTTGAACGTTAAATTAGACATTTTATTTTGGTAATTATTATGTCATTTGACACATTATTGTTTTTTCGTTTCTTTTTTGTGTGAAAATTTCAAAAAGGGTAATTTCTATGTTTTCAAAAGATTTTCACATAGGGGAAACTATTACTTATAAGGATATGTTGTTATCAATTGTATTTAAGAGATTAAATGCAGTAGAATCACCTTAGGTGTAAGTGTTTCCTCGTACGACGTTGCCAAATTCGTAACAAAATCATATTTTTTCGTTTTTCAACCCATAACCTAACTTTTTTCACTAAGTGTGATACATATTTGTAAAGGCAAAAAGAGGGGCTTTTCAAAACCGTGAAAATCTAAAATGGCGCCCATATGAACAAACAAAGTTGATGATGGTTCCAAACTATCGAAATAAAATTTTAATAATTTACCCATCTATCTAGTGGTATAATTTAAACTACTGCATGATATTATGTAGTTTCATTTACCTCAAATTTTCCATATACGACATGAAGAGTAAAGAATAATGAAAATTCACTAAAAACCAGAAGTAAACAATAAGTACCTTATTCCAAGATTCTAAGGTATAAGCTGAGTCTTATTATTGGTTTATGGCGTCTGTAAACAAAGAAGAAAAAGATAACCTCGAATTCGACTCCCTCCCACTACTGTCAGTTTGTAAAATAACAAATGACAAATAGCTAACTGGCGTTGTCAGATTTAACTAGGGGAGGGCGATAGGTTTTAAAAACCTTGAAAAATGGGAAGCTTAATATTTATACATAATAAAACGTTCTAGATTGCCTTTAAATAAATTGAATAACTTTAATTAAAATTTTTATTTACTACTATATATTTTCCTGATATCTTCGAATTCAGATGACGGTTTTGGCAAATGGCAACTCCGCTGATTGTTTATTGTGACATATTTTTCTAACCTGTTCGTTTGAAGTTTAATTTGGAGCATTTGTTTACAATAGCAGCGTAACCCTGATATATCTGTCTGACCTTGTCTAACATTATAGGCACCCATTCAGAGGTAATTTCAGGTTGTATCGTAAATTATTTATTTTTTATTTGGTTATAACCCAGAATTTACTGAACCGATACAATTTTGTAGAGAGGACCACTGATACGATATCTACGTGCGTGTAAAGTTTTAGTTTCATAGCTCTAGTAATTTAAAAGATATTGCGTTTTCAAGCAGTTTTTCACATTTTTGGATTTAGGATCTAGTGGCCCTAATTCGCGTTCATTTGAAGACAATGTCCAAAAATCTTACCATCGATACCCATCTATTAGTGAATTTTCTTAATGAAAATTCACTAGAAATGGAAAGATGCATAATTAATTCCCTGCCAAATAAAGTGTACACACAGCTTACAGTGTAGGTAATATGTACCGTATGGAAATAAGGTTTGTATTGGTTAGTAGGTACTTACAAGAAAAATTTCGTTTTTTCCCAGCTAAATTCCTCATTATAAATATCAGGATTGATTACAGTTGCTGAAAATATGTATGTGTGTATTTTATTGTTATGTTCTTGCAACTGGACACATTTAACAACACAGATGATTTGTCTCTTTTCTTCTTCAATATTGATATTTAAAATCACATTCCTCTGAAAACATGTGTGTGTACAAGAGGTTTTTAATTGTAATCAGAAAGTGATAGTGATATACTACTACAAAACCATTTTCTTATTTATATATTGTGTTTTAGTGAATTTTCGTAGAAAAAAATCACTAATGGGGAGATCCCGACATTTGAATTTAAAAAATTGTTTTGCTAATAAGCGCGAACTAGGACCCATAGAACCCATATCCGGGCTCAGTTTCAATTTTTATGTATGTATGTATGTATGTATATGTATGTATGTATATATATATATATATATATATATATATATATATATATATATATATATATATATATATATATACACAGGGTGGCGCATTGAAAACGAAACAGACAGATTTGCGTCCAGAGAAATTTTTTTTAAGGAACGCTGAAACACGTCAATTTTAACATTGAGGGGGACATGTTTTGACATAAAACTCAACTTTGTCACATCAACCCCTTAGGGGTGGTGATAACAACCCTTATATTTTAAATAGGGAACATGGGTCGAGTGTTACATCAGTTGAAAGCTCTTTCTTTTCTGAATTCAGACACTAATTTTTTTTAAAGTTTTATCAACTCGTTTAAACATTATTCACAGTTGGAGTTGCAAGAACGTAATTCATTCATTGTGATAAGCAATGCACTAATTAGTCAATTTTTCGTTAAAAAAAACTAAAAAACAAAACCAAACGTTCAAAAATGTTTATTCAATTAAGTAAGTGTTCAAATTGTTGACCACCAGCTTCCATACAAAAGTACAAATTTTGTTCAAAACGAGCTCTGATATTCTGGAGCATTTGTGGAGTTATTAAACGGCAATCTTCAACAATGCGTCGTCGAAATTCTTCCAGAGACTCCGGTTCTGTTGCGTAAATTCTACTTTTTAAATGGCCGCATAGAAAGAAGTCTAAAGGAGTTAAATCCGGTGATCTAGGAGGCCACTCAATAGCACTCTACGCCCAATTCATTGTCCTGGAAACTCTCTGTTCAAAAACTCCCTAACACGCTGTGAAAAATGCGGAGGAGCTCCATATTGTTGAAACACTAATTGATTTTCTTGATAGCGATCATCATTTTCAACAATGTCAATTAGTCGCGGGTAAACGATATCTTCTAGTAACTCCAAATACGTTTCGCCACTCAAATTGGCATCAAGAAAAATTGGTCCGATTAAACGGTCTCCAAAAATTCCAGTCCAGACATTCAATTTCTGTAGACTTTGAGTGTGGACTTCGTAAAAACTTCTTGGATTATTATCTGCCCAATAACGACAATTATGACGATTGACTGTAGAGTTTGATAAAAACGTACACGCCTGAAAAACAGATATTGAACAGAAAGTTCCCGTTATCAGTTATTCGTGCAGTCATAACTTCACAAAACTTCAGCCGCCGATCAAAATCATCTTCATTCAGTTGTTGTACAAGATGAATTTTATACGGGTGAAATTTATGATACTTCAATATTCGCTGAATAGTTCTTCTTTTGATGTTTGAAAGAGTGGCCAATTTTCTCGTGCTCAAAGTTGGGTCTGCAGCAATTTGTCCTAAAACTTTAATCTCAGTAGTCTCATTTGTAACCGGAAATTCACGTTCAGGATCCAGTTTTTTGTTGGCTACTGAACCACTTTGTCGAAACTTTGCAACTAACTCCAAAATGTATTTTCTGTTAACATGTCTGTTCGGATGTCGTTCATTAAACAAATTTGCGGTACGGTTCGCACAGTCATCGTTTTTGAAAAAAAGAGTAAATATTTCAAATCTTTCCTCTACAGAATACACCATTGTGAAATTAATTTTCGGTTAGTACTATCAAGTATCAAACCGACCGATAAACTGAAATAATAAACCGCATTTCTCTCATTTCGATAAGAAATGTTCTGATAGTCAATTTTTTGTTCACAAACCAACAAAACATTGACTATCAGCACATTTCTTATCGGAATGAGTGAAATGCGTTTTTGCATCTTCAACTGTTAATAATTTTTAAACGAGCTGATAAAATTTTCCAAAAAAATTTGTGTGCTGAATTCAGAAAAGAAAGAGCTTTCAAATGATGTAACACTCGACCCATGTTCCCTATTTAAAATATAAGGGTTGTTATCACCACCCTTAAGGGGTTGATGTGACAAAGTTGAGTTTTATGTCAAAACATGTCCCCCTCAATATTAAAATTGACGTGTTTCAACGTGTCTTTGGACGCAAATTGGTCTTTTTTGTTTTCAATGCGCCACCCTATATATATATATATATATATATATATATATATATATATATATATATATATATATATATATATATATATATATACATATATATACATATATATACATATACAGGGTGGGGACCACAAACGCGTCGGTCTCTCTAATGGACCCTGTTCGAATTTACACATTCTGTTTTTTCTAGCATATGCAGGATCTTCAGGGACATATTTTGAAAATACTCTCGATGATACAGGGTGTTCACAAAAAAATATACATATCAGTTATATTTTTTTAAATGGAACACCCAGTATATTACTCCGTTTTCGTCATCTAGAGATAAAATAAAGGTAAGTTACAATAGGATTCCCTATACCTAAAACCTACCATTTTTGAGAAATACAGCAATTTTTAAAAATGGAAGCCTCAACGCAAACATTTTTTTCTTACCCTCGGCAACGTAGAAAAAATCTAACTTATATTAGTATTTAGTAGGATGATTGCTGCATGTAACAAAAAAAAAAAGAATTTAATGTAAAGTTATACAGGGTGGTCATTAACCTACTAGTGATATTTGATGCATAATATTGCAAATAACTCCCTTATTTCAAATAGCACACCCTGTATATAATAGCTTATTCTTCTACAACATTTTAATTGATAATTTTAATTGATACTAGGGTTCCCTATACCTAACTCAAACAGTTTTCGAGATATTTAGAATTGTTTGTTTTCCATAATAAATGTCACCTTTCATCAAGTGAGACTTGATTATACTGAGCGTATATTGATTACACGTAGCGTATATTGATTACACGTAGCGTATATTGTAGGCTAAGTAAATTCGTAGAACAACGCGGAAAAACATTTATCAAGAACATTGTGTGTGTGTTGGGTTATTTCATGGCTGCAAGAACATTGTATTGCAACAGTTGAAAAATTTTTAGTTGGGTTATACAAATGTCAAATTTTAATAACATGAACAACAAACAAAAAAAAGGACAATTTAACACACTACAGTAAATGTTCAAATTGACGGCAGTCTTGTTAAATGCATAAACGTATTGTTACAAAGCACTTCAATAGATGCAGGTGCGGTGTTGCCACATCTCCAAAATTTCCCTAACATCTGGGAATTCTTGCACAATCTGGCAACACCGCCTCCCCGCCCCCTGGGGGTGTCTGGGGTGACCCCCCACAGGCGAAGTCTCAACCCTCTAGGACCAAAAATAACGAAGTTACCAACTTGTACTCCGTCGGAACGGATAACTGAGGTCTGCGCATTCCGAACACCCTGTATATAGACCCTGTACGCAGAGACCACTTACACCCTGTATACGCAGAGAGATCTTATAGTACGAGAAACACCTCTTGTGTAACATAGGAGTGATGACCACATTTGGATATACATCCCCCTGTATACACACGGGGCCGATCTGTATTCACAGAACCTTCTAGCAAAAGAAGGTCCTGGAATATTCTGGAATGGAAGGCTCGCGAAACAAGGTAGAAGGTACGACGTGTATATAAAGACGAAAGCAAGCCAGGGCAGACAGTTGAGTTCAGTTAGAGAATGTGAAGTGACTTGAACAAGCAGTAACTACTGTGAAGTGTTATAGAGTAGCGACTGTAGTTTCAGTGTATTAGTGACTTTTGTTGAGAGTAGTGATTGTAAAGCCAGATAAACTAAGTGTTTCGGGAGAGAGACGTTCTAGAACTTTTATTATATCCATATTTAGACAGTAAATTAAGTATTTGGTGAGAGAGACAGTTCTAGAACTTTATTGTATCCATATTTAGAGAGTAAATAAAGTTGTTTTGTTATAATTTAAAGTCTCACTTATCCAGAACCCGGAGAAAACGCAACAATTTGGTGTCAGAAGTGTGGGATAAGTGAGTGAAGAAGTGAACAAGTAAGCTAGCTGTAAATGGTAAACACCAGATCGACTGACTACGACGAGATGGCTAAAATCAAAGAATTGATGGACTTACTGAAAAGACAACGCGAAGAAGACGAATAACGGCGACAAAAAGATGAAAGAAGACGTCGCGAAGAAGACGAGAGAAGACGACAGGAGGAAGAACAGAGGCGCCTTGAAGATAAAGAAGAACTCAAGAAGCAACGCGAAGAAGACAAAGAAGACCTCAAAAAGCAACGCGAAGAAGACAAAGAAGACCTCAAGAAGCAACGCGAAGAAGACGAGAGAAGACGACAAGAGGAGGAACAGAGGCGTCTTGAAGATAAAGAAGAACTCAAGAAGCAACGCGAAGAAGACAAAGAAGACCTCCGAAGTATGTTCCACAATATGAGAGTTGATGAAAAATAATAATTGAACAGATCAACGAACAAATAGAAAATGTGGACAAGAAAGTAGAAAATGTGGACAAGAAAGTAGAAGATGTGGAAAATACAATAGGAGTGGTAAACAGGAAAGTAGAAAATGTAACAGAGGATTTGAACAAACGATGGGAAGAAGTGGAGGGGTTGAAAGAACAAATGAAGATGATGAAAGGCACAGAAGTCAGACATAGAGAACTGACAGAGCAGGTGATGGGCCAGACTGACAGAGCTCAACCAAGAGGAGTTACTGGAATGTCCCCAGTTCAAAATCGTCCTAAAGAAGATATGCCAATCGTGCAGCAGCCTCAATGAACCTTGAAGCCGCCGACTTTTGACGGAGAAACATCGTGGCCCATGTACAGGAGGCAGTTTGAGGCGGCAGCTCTCAGCAATGGGTGGAGCGAACAACAGGCAGCAACTGCTCTAATTCTCTCGCTTCGAAGTAAAGCCCTAGAAATCCTCCAGAACATCCCGGAGTCGAAACAGCAAAACTACTTAACAGTGATACAGGCCCTAGATTTGAGATATGGTAACAAGTACATGAGCCAGGTCTACCAGACACAACTAAAGTCAAGGGTCCAGAAGCCAAATGAGACGCTGCAAGAATTTAGTGCCGAAGTGGAGAAACTTGTGCGCCTGGCATATCCCCAAGCCCCAGAAGAATTTGTCAACCAGTATCTTGCTATGTTTGTCGATGAGAATCAGAGAAACTGGGACAAGCTGATACATCTGTTCCTCCTAGCTTACAGAAGCTCTCAGCATGAATCTACCGGCTACACCCCATCCATGATGTTGACCGGCAGAGAGGTGCGGTTACCAATCGACATGACGAGACCACCACCGAACGAGGACATAGCGGACCTAGCTACGTTACCTGAGTATGTCGCCGACCTAGAAGGAAAACTGCGCACTATACACAGATGTGTCAGAGATAGGCTCCTCTTAAGCAGTGACCGGATGAAGATGCGCCTGGATCGCAGAGAACACCCCATACATTCAAGGAAGGAGATGCAGTGTGGCTGTACCAACCAACAAGGAGAAAGGGCCTCAGTCCCAAACTTCAGAAACCATGGGAAGGGCCATACTTGGTGACTAAGAAAATTAACGACCTAGTCTACAGAATCCAGCTGTCTCCAAGAACTAAACCCAAAGTTATTCACATAGAGAGGCTGAGTCCCTATCGAGGCAACGAACCCCCAAGTTGGCGACCGGTAAATACTGTTCGGGACGAACAGTCTTAAGGAGGGGGTAGTGTTACAAAGCACTTCAATAGATGCAGGTGCGGTGTTGCCACATCTCCGAAATTTCCCTAACATCTGGGAATTCTTGCACAATCTGGCAACACCGCCTCCCCGCCCCCTGGGGGTGTCTGGGGTGACCCCCCACAGGCGAAGTCTCAACCCTCTAGGACCAAAAATAACGAAGTTACCAACTTGTACTCCGTCGGAACGGATAACTGAGGTCTGCGCATTCCGAACACCCTGTATATAGACCCTGTACGCAGAGACCACTTACACCCTGTATACGCAGAGAGATCTTATAGTACGAGAAACACCTCTTGTGTAACATAGGAGTGATGACCACATTTGGATATACATCCCCCTGTATACACACGGGGCCGATCTGTATTCACAGAACCTTCTAGCAAAAGAAGGTCCTGGAATATTCTGGAATGGAAGGCTCGCGAAACAAGGTAGAAGGTACGACGTGTATATAAAGACGAAAGCAAGCCAGGGCAGACAGTTGAGTTCAGTTAGAGAATGTGAAGTGACTTGAACAAGCAGTAACTACTGTGAAGTGTTATAGAGTAGCGACTGTAGTTTCAGTGTATTAGTGACTTTTGTTGAGAGTAGTGATTGTAAAGCCAGATAAACTAAGTGTTTCGGGAGAGAGACGTTCTAGAACTTTTATTATATCCATATTTAGACAGTAAATTAAGTATTTGGTGAGAGAGACAGTTCTAGAACTTTATTGTATCCATATTTAGAGAGTAAATAAAGTTGTTTTGTTATAATTTAAAGTCTCACTTATCCAGAACCCGGAGAAAACGCAACAATTTGGTGTCAGAAGTGTGGGATAAGTGAGTGAAGAAGTGAACAAGTAAGCTAGCTGTAAATGGTAAACACCAGATCGACTGACTACGACGAGATGGCTAAAATCAAAGAATTGATGGACTTACTGAAAAGACAACGCGAAGAAGACGAATAACGGCGACAAAAAGATGAAAGAAGACGTCGCGAAGAAGACGAGAGAAGACGACAGGAGGAAGAACAGAGGCGCCTTGAAGATAAAGAAGAACTCAAGAAGCAACGCGAAGAAGACAAAGAAGACCTCAAAAAGCAACGCGAAGAAGACAAAGAAGACCTCAAGAAGCAACGCGAAGAAGACGAGAGAAGACGACAAGAGGAGGAACAGAGGCGTCTTGAAGATAAAGAAGAACTCAAGAAGCAACGCGAAGAAGACAAAGAAGACCTCCGAAGTATGTTCCACAATATGAGAGTTGATGAAAAATAATAATTGAACAGATCAACGAACAAATAGAAAATGTGGACAAGAAAGTAGAAAATGTGGACAAGAAAGTAGAAGATGTGGAAAATACAATAGGAGTGGTAAACAGGAAAGTAGAAAATGTAACAGAGGATTTGAACAAACGATGGGAAGAAGTGGAGGGGTTGAAAGAACAAATGAAGATGATGAAAGGCACAGAAGTCAGACATAGAGAACTGACAGAGCAGGTGATGGGCCAGACTGACAGAGCTCAACCAAGAGGAGTTACTGGAATGTCCCCAGTTCAAAATCGTCCTGAAGAAGATATGCCAATCGTGCAGCAGCCTCAATGAACCTTGAAGCCGCCGACTTTTGACGGAGAAACATCGTGGCCCATGTACAGGAGGCAGTTTGAGGCGGCAGCTCTCAGCAATGGGTGGAGCGAACAACAGGCAGCAACTGCTCTAATTCTCTCGCTTCGAAGTAAAGCCCTAGAAATCCTCCAGAACATCCCGGAGTCGAAACAGCAAAACTACTTAACAGTGATACAGGCCCTAGATTTGAGATATGGTAACAAGTACATGAGCCAGGTCTACCAGACACAACTAAAGTCAAGGGTCCAGAAGCCAAATGAGACGCTGCAAGAATTTAGTGCCGAAGTGGAGAAACTTGTGCGCCTGGCATATCCCCAAGCCCCAGAAGAATTTGTCAACCAGTATCTTGCTATGTTTGTCGATGAGAATCAGAGAAACTGGGACAAGCTGATACATCTGTTCCTCCTAGCTTACAGAAGCTCTCAGCATGAATCTACCGGCTACACCCCATCCATGATGTTGACCGGCAGAGAGGTGCGGTTACCAATCGACATGACGAGACCACCACCGAACGAGGACATAGCGGACCTAGCTACGTTACCTGAGTATGTCGCCGACCTAGAAGGAAAACTGCGCACTATACACAGATGTGTCAGAGATAGGCTCCTCTTAAGCAGTGACCGGATGAAGATGCGCCTGGATCGCAGAGAACACCCCATACATTCAAGGAAGGAGATGCAGTGTGGCTGTACCAACCAACAAGGAGAAAGGGCCTCAGTCCCAAACTTCAGAAACCATGGGAAGGGCCATACTTGGTGACTAAGAAAATTAACGACCTAGTCTACAGAATCCAGCTGTCTCCAAGAACTAAACCCAAAGTTATTCACATAGAGAGGCTGAGTCCCTATCGAGGCAACGAACCCCCAAGTTGGCGACCGGTAAATACTGTTCGGGACGAACAGTCTTAAGGAGGGGGCAGTGTTACAAAGCACTTCAATAGATGCAGGTGCGGTGTTGCCACATCTCCAAAATTTCCCTAACATCTGGGAATTCTTGCACAATCTGGCAACACCGCCTCCCCGCCCCCTGGGGGTGTCTGGGGTGACCCCCCACAGGCGAAGTCTCAACCCTCTAGGACCAAAAATAACGAAGTTACCAACTTGTACTCCGTCGGAACGGATAACTGAGGTCTGCGCATTCCGAACACCCTGTATATAGACCCTGTACGCAGAGACCACTTACACCCTGTATACGCAGAGAGATCTTATAGTACGAGAAACACCTCTTGTGTAACATAGGAGTGATGACCACATTTGGATATACATCCCCCTGTATACACACGGGGCCGATCTGTATTCACAGAACCTTCTAGCAAAAGAAGGTCCTGGAATATTCTGGAATGGAAGGCTCGCGAAACAAGGTAGAAGGTACGACGTGTATATAAAGACGAAAGCAAGCCAGGGCAGACAGTTGAGTTCAGTTAGAGAATGTGAAGTGACTTGAACAAGCAGTAACTACTGTGAAGTGTTATAGAGTAGCGACTGTAGTTTCAGTGTATTAGTGACTTTTGTTGAGAGTAGTGATTGTAAAGCCAGATAAACTAAGTGTTTCGGGAGAGAGACGTTCTAGAACTTTTATTATATCCATATTTAGACAGTAAATTAAGTATTTGGTGAGAGAGACAGTTCTAGAACTTTATTGTATCCATATTTAGAGAGTAAATAAAGTTGTTTTGTTATAATTTAAAGTCTCACTTATCCAGAACCCGGAGAAAACGCAACAATTTGGTGTCAGAAGTGTGGGATAAGTGAGTGAAGAAGTGAACAAGTAAGCTAGCTGTAAATGGTAAACACCAGATCGACTGACTACGACGAGATGGCTAAAATCAAAGAATTGATGGACTTACTGAAAAGACAACGCGAAGAAGACGAATAACGGCGACAAAAAGATGAAAGAAGACGTCGCGAAGAAGACGAGAGAAGACGACAGGAGGAAGAACAGAGGCGCCTTGAAGATAAAGAAGAACTCAAGAAGCAACGCGAAGAAGACAAAGAAGACCTCAAAAAGCAACGCGAAGAAGACAAAGAAGACCTCAAGAAGCAACGCGAAGAAGACGAGAGAAGACGACAAGAGGAGGAACAGAGGCGTCTTGAAGATAAAGAAGAACTCAAGAAGCAACGCGAAGAAGACAAAGAAGACCTCCGAAGTATGTTCCACAATATGAGAGTTGATGAAAAATAATAATTGAACAGATCAACGAACAAATAGAAAATGTGGACAAGAAAGTAGAAAATGTGGACAAGAAAGTAGAAGATGTGGAAAATACAATAGGAGTGGTAAACAGGAAAGTAGAAAATGTAACAGAGGATTTGAACAAACGATGGGAAGAAGTGGAGGGGTTGAAAGAACAAATGAAGATGATGAAAGGCACAGAAGTCAGACATAGAGAACTGACAGAGCAGGTGATGGGCCAGACTGACAGAGCTCAACCAAGAGGAGTTACTGGAATGTCCCCAGTTCAAAATCGTCCTGAAGAAGATATGCCAATCGTGCAGCAGCCTCAATGAACCTTGAAGCCGCCGACTTTTGACGGAGAAACATCGTGGCCCATGTACAGGAGGCAGTTTGAGGCGGCAGCTCTCAGCAATGGGTGGAGCGAACAACAGGCAGCAACTGCTCTAATTCTCTCGCTTCGAAGTAAAGCCCTAGAAATCCTCCAGAACATCCCGGAGTCGAAACAGCAAAACTACTTAACAGTGATACAGGCCCTAGATTTGAGATATGGTAACAAGTACATGAGCCAGGTCTACCAGACACAACTAAAGTCAAGGGTCCAGAAGCCAAATGAGACGCTGCAAGAATTTAGTGCCGAAGTGGAGAAACTTGTGCGCCTGGCATATCCCCAAGCCCCAGAAGAATTTGTCAACCAGTATCTTGCTATGTTTGTCGATGAGAATCAGAGAAACTGGGACAAGCTGATACATCTGTTCCTCCTAGCTTACAGAAGCTCTCAGCATGAATCTACCGGCTACACCCCATCCATGATGTTGACCGGCAGAGAGGTGCGGTTACCAATCGACATGACGAGACCACCACCGAACGAGGACATAGCGGACCTAGCTACGTTACCTGAGTATGTCGCCGACCTAGAAGGAAAACTGCGCACTATACACAGATGTGTCAGAGATAGGCTCCTCTTAAGCAGTGACCGGATGAAGATGCGCCTGGATCGCAGAGAACACCCCATACATTCAAGGAAGGAGATGCAGTGTGGCTGTACCAACCAACAAGGAGAAAGGGCCTCAGTCCCAAACTTCAGAAACCATGGGAAGGGCCATACTTGGTGACTAAGAAAATTAACGACCTAGTCTACAGAATCCAGCTGTCTCCAAGAACTAAACCCAAAGTTATTCACATAGAGAGGCTGAGTCCCTATCGAGGCAACGAACCCCCAAGTTGGCGACCGGTAAATACTGTTCGGGACGAACAGTCTTAAGGAGGGGGCAGTGTTACAAAGCACTTCAATAGATGCAGGTGCGGTGTTGCCACATCTTCGAAATTTCCCTAACATCTGGGAATTCTTGCACAATCTGGCAACACCGCCTCCCCGCCCCCTGGGGGTGTCTGGGGTGACCCCCCACAGGCGAAGTCTCAACCCTCTAGGACCAAAAATAACGAAGTTACCAACTTGTACTCCGTCGGAACGGATAACTGAGGTCTGCGCATTCCGAACACCCTGTATATAGACCCTGTACGCAGAGACCACTTACACCCTGTATACGCAGAGAGATCTTATAGTACGAGAAACACCTCTTGTGTAACATAGGAGTGATGACCACATTTGGATATACATCCCCCTGTATACACACGGGGCCGATCTGTATTCACAGAACCTTCTAGCAAAAGAAGGTCCTGGAATATTCTGGAATGGAAGGCTCGCGAAACAAGGTAGAAGGTACGACGTGTATATAAAGACGAAAGCAAGCCAGGGCAGACAGTTGAGTTCAGTTAGATAATGTGAAGTGACTTGAACAAGCAGTAACTACTGTGAAGTGTTATAGAGTAGCGACTGTAGTTTCAGTGTATTAGTGACTTTTGTTGAGAGTAGTGATTGTAAAGCCAGATAAACTAAGTGTTTCGGGAGAGAGACGTTCTAGAACTTTTATTATATCCATATTTAGACAGTAAATTAAGTATTTGGTGAGAGAGACAGTTCTAGAACTTTATTGTATCCATATTTAGAGAGTAAATAAAGTTGTTTTGTTATAATTTAAAGTCTCACTTATCCAGAACCCGGAGAAAACGCAACAATTTGGTGTCAGAAGTGTGGGATAAGTGAGTGAAGAAGTGAACAAGTAAGCTAGCTGTAAATGGTAAACACCAGATCGACTGACTACGACGAGATGGCTAAAATCAAAGAATTGATGGACTTACTGAAAAGACAACGCGAAGAAGACGAATAACGGCGACAAAAAGATGAAAGAAGACGTCGCGAAGAAGACGAGAGAAGACGACAGGAGGAAGAACAGAGGCGCCTTGAAGATAAAGAAGAACTCAAGAAGCAACGCGAAGAAGACAAAGAAGACCTCAAAAAGCAACGCGAAGAAGACAAAGAAGACCTCAAGAAGCAACGCGAAGAAGACGAGAGAAGACGACAAGAGGAGGAACAGAGGCGTCTTGAAGATAAAGAAGAACTCAAGAAGCAACGCGAAGAAGACAAAGAAGACCTCCGAAGTATGTTCCACAATATGAGAGTTGATGAAAAATAATAATTGAACAGATCAACGAACAAATAGAAAATGTGGACAAGAAAGTAGAAAATGTGGACAAGAAAGTAGAAGATGTGGAAAATACAATAGGAGTGGTAAACAGGAAAGTAGAAAATGTAACAGAGGATTTGAACAAACGATGGGAAGAAGTGGAGGGGTTGAAAGAACAAATGAAGATGATGAAAGGCACAGAAGTCAGACATAGAGAACTGACAGAGCAGGTGATGGGCCAGACTGACAGAGCTCAACCAAGAGGAGTTACTGGAATGTCCCCAGTTCAAAATCGTCCTGAAGAAGATATGCCAATCGTGCAGCAGCCTCAATGAACCTTGAAGCCGCCGACTTTTGACGGAGAAACATCGTGGCCCATGTACAGGAGGCAGTTTGAGGCGGCAGCTCTCAGCAATGGGTGGAGCGAACAACAGGCAGCAACTGCTCTAATTCTCTCGCTTCGAAGTAAAGCCCTAGAAATCCTCCAGAACATCCCGGAGTCGAAACAGCAAAACTACTTAACAGTGATACAGGCCCTAGATTTGAGATATGGTAACAAGTACATGAGCCAGGTCTACCAGACACAACTAAAGTCAAGGGTCCAGAAGCCAAATGAGACGCTGCAAGAATTTAGTGCCGAAGTGGAGAAACTTGTGCGCCTGGCATATCCCCAAGCCCCAGAAGAATTTGTCAACCAGTATCTTGCTATGTTTGTCGATGAGAATCAGAGAAACTGGGACAAGCTGATACATCTGTTCCTCCTAGCTTACAGAAGCTCTCAGCATGAATCTACCGGCTACACCCCATCCATGATGTTGACCGGCAGAGAGGTGCGGTTACCAATCGACATGACGAGACCACCACCGAACGAGGACATAGCGGACCTAGCTACGTTACCTGAGTATGTCGCCGACCTAGAAGGAAAACTGCGCACTATACACAGATGTGTCAGAGATAGGCTCCTCTTAAGCAGTGACCGGATGAAGATGCGCCTGGATCGCAGAGAACACCCCATACATTCAAGGAAGGAGATGCAGTGTGGCTGTACCAACCAACAAGGAGAAAGGGCCTCAGTCCCAAACTTCAGAAACCATGGGAAGGGCCATACTTGGTGACTAAGAAAATTAACGACCTAGTCTACAGAATCCAGCTGTCTCCAAGAACTAAACCCAAAGTTATTCACATAGAGAGGCTGAGTCCCTATCGAGGCAACGAACCCCCAAGTTGGCGACCGGTAAATACTGTTCGGGACGAACAGTCTTAAGGAGGGGGCAGTGTTACAAAGCACTTCAATAGATGCAGGTGCGGTGTTGCCACATCTTCGAAATTTCCCTAACATCTGGGAATTCTTGCACAATCTGGCAACACCGCCTCCCCGCCCCCTGGGGGTGTCTGGGGTGACCCCCCACAGGCGAAGTCTCAACCCTCTAGGACCAAAAATAACGAAGTTACCAACTTGTACTCCGTCGGAACGGATAACTGAGGTCTGCGCATTCCGAACACCCTGTATATAGACCCTGTACGCAGAGACCACTTACACCCTGTATACGCAGAGAGATCTTATAGTACGAGAAACACCTCTTGTGTAACATAGGAGTGATGACCACATTTGGATATACATCCCCCTGTATACACACGGGGCCGATCTGTATTCACAGAACCTTCTAGCAAAAGAAGGTCCTGGAATATTCTGGAATGGAAGGCTCGCGAAACAAGGTAGAAGGTACGACGTGTATATAAAGACGAAAGCAAGCCAGGGCAGACAGTTGAGTTCAGTTAGATAATGTGAAGTGACTTGAACAAGCAGTAACTGCTGTGAAGTGTTATAGAGTAGCGACTGTAGTTTCAGTGTATTAGTGACTTTTGTTGAGAGTAGTGATTGTAAAGCCAGATAAACTAAGTGTTTCGGGAGAGAGACGTTCTAGAACTTTTATTATATCCATATTTAGACAGTAAATTAAGTGTTTGGTGAGAGAGACAGTTCTAGAACTTTATTGTATCCATATTTAGAGAGTAAATAAAGTTGTTTTGTTATAATTTAAAGTCTCACTTATCCAGAACCCGGAGAAAACGCAACAGTATTCTTTTATCAAATGATTTCTGGGCTTTCAATAACATTTCAGAATTTACTGTGCGGAACGCACTTCGTATTCTTAATAAGTACACTTGGAGAACATCCAAATCACCACAACACATATTGCAGAGACCTTACGATCGTTTCGTTGACCAAGTCAACATCTTCAGAGGAAGAAAAATTCTAACATAAAAAACTAGATCTCGTATATTTATATCGCGTCAAGGTAAACGAACTAGTCCGAAGTAAAGTTGTCGTCCAAGAACGATCGTTTGTTTATTGCGCAGTGAAACAGGTCGGAGACCTGCTTTAATCTTTTGGTCGACAAATTTATGACCTTTATCTAATATAGGTATTAAAAGGACCAAAGTTCTTTAAAGAAACGGCATGTTTCTTTTCGATCTAGAAATTTACTATGTGGATATTGGATCATGCCGATAAAGACATCTGGTGAGATAAACAACATAAACTCAACTCATCTCTTTTAAAAATAGAAAACTAAAAACCCAGATGTCTGTCTCACCGTGTTAACTTTAACACATGTCTTTATCGGCATGAACCAATATCCACATAGTAAATTTCTAGATCGAAAAGAAACGTGCCGTTTCTTTAAAGAACTTTGGTCCTTTTAATACCTATATTAGATAAGGGTCATAAATTTGTCGACCAAAAGATTAAAGCAGGTCTCCGACCTGTTTCACTGCGCAATAAACAAACGATCGTTCTTGGACGACAACTTTACTTCGGACTAGTTCGTTTACCTTGACGCGATATAAATATACGAGATCTAGTTTTTTATGTTAGAATTTTTCTTCCTCTGAAGATGTTGACTTGGTCAACGAAACGATCGTAAGGTCTCTGAAATATGTGTTGTGGTGATTTGGGTGTTCTCCAAGTGTACTTATTAGTGCTCATCACAGGTTCCAGTTTTCACATAGTTCGTATTCTTAGTTCCATATCTTCTCGGTTAGTCGGAGATACTTTGTAAACAATACTTTTTATGTACCCCCACAAAAAGAAATCCAAACACGTTAAGTTCGGGGATTGTGCAGGCCAGTTGTGTAAACGTATTCTTTTCTCAAATGATTTCTGGGCTTTCAATAACATTTCAGAAGTTACTGCGCGGAACGCACTTCGTATTCTTAGTTCCATATCTTCTCGGTTAGTCGGAGATACTTTGTAAACAATACTTTTTATGTACCCCCACAAAAAGAAATCCAAACACGTTAAGTCCGGGGATCGTGCAGGCCAGTTGTGTGGGCTTCCTCGTCTTATCCATTTATTGGGGTAACTGTGCAAACCCTGTGCGCTATTTTATGAACACATATTTAACTTTAAAAGTTTATCATCACCAAACTCTTTACCAAGAAATCGGAGTTGTATAACAAACAAAAAACACATTAAAATTACAATTATATATTGTACTGGTTTACATATTATATTTTACTTATATAAAAAGCGTGTTTGTAATTAATGATTAATTCATAAATTAGGTTAAGCAATTCTTGGTGTGGGCAGTTGCTAATGAATATATTAAAACTATATTTGTGTTGCAAAAGTAAAAACTCATGCTTAACCCAGCCCATAATTTTAAAGTATGAACGCAGCAAGTGCGGCATGGTGACGAATTTTGTTTTAAAATTATTAAATTCTAATAACGGAATATCCTAAGCTTTAATTTTGGTACATAGTAAAGTCTCCATAAGGGCAATAGGCGTTCCAAATTTCAAGAAAATAACTTTATTATTTTCAAAGAATCTTTCTGAAAAAATAATTTAATGTTTTTGAGAAATAAAAGCTGGTCTGGGTAACAAGCTCATTCGAGAGACTTACAAAAGAAAGGCACGTGCTGTTATTTTATTTTTTTATTTCAACAACACACCACGAGGGCTCACAGCCTAAATACTATCGTACCGTGGGTGTCGACAAGGAGGGAAGAGGCAACTTGTTAATTCTGGACTTGAAGGTTTGGGGGTTCGGAGGAGAAGGGAAAACATGTGCCAACAAGGAATTCCACAACTTGGAAGTCCTCGGGACAAAAGAGCGGGCATAACAAGACGTTCTATGTCTGGTGACCTGGACAGTAAAAGGGTGCATTCGCTCTGTTCCCCTGGTAGATCTGTTGGGGGCAGCAGGTGGAGGCACTATGGAAGAAAGCTCCTCTGAGCAGTGCTTGTGCAGATATCTATAAAAGAGAGAGGTTTGGAAGTTCGGAGGAGAAGGGAAAACATGTGCCAACAAGGAATTCCACAACTTGGAAGTCCTCGGGACAAAAGAGCGGGCATAACAAGACGTTCTATGTCTGGTGACCTGGACAGTAAAAGGGTACATTTGCTCTGTTCCCCTGGTAGATCTGTTGGGGACAGCAGGTGGAGGAACTATGGAAGAAAGCTCCCCTGAGCAGCGCCCGTGCAGATATCTATAAAAGAGAGAGAGAGGTCACCAACGGCACGTCGGTGGGCAAGGGATGGCAGCCTTTGGATGAGAGTAGGGTCACCGATGAGACGTATAGCTCTCTTCTGAATAGAGTTCAGGATAGCGAGTGTAGAAGCGGCAGCGGCACCCCAGATGTGGAAGCAGTATTCGAGGTTTGGCCTTATTTGTGAAGTATATAAGGTATAGAGATTAGCTGGTGAAAAGTATTTGCGAGCTCGGAAGAGGAAACCTAATTTCTTAGCAGCTGCTCCTGCAACTGATGTGACATGTTGGTGCTAATTGAGATTTCGATCCACAGAAATGTCAACAAGTGAAAAGGACTCATTACTTTGAATAACTTGGTTGTTCATTGTGATGAGTCTAGGGCTGGTGTATCTCTTATGAGATAGAAAACAAGACCGAGATTTGGTGGAGTTGAATTGTACAAGATTTCTACTTCCACAGTCTAATATTTTTGGAGATCCACAGAGACAGAACCCTCCATGAGTCTGCGATCCCCATCTAATTGGGCTAAAGAGACAGGCTTAGAATATTGTATATTTGAGTGGAGGGTGCTGTCATCCGCGTAATTGTGAACTGGATTGGATGTGCTAGAGAGGATGTCAATGATGTGGACAAGAAACAAAGTAGGGACTAAAGCTGAACGTTGAGGGACTGCTGCATAAATTGGATACAGTTTAAAGGAATGGCCATCCACGACAACAGAAATGCTCCGGTTGGAGAGGAAATTTGCTGTCCAAATACAGAGTTTTGGTAGTTGGCCATAGGCCGGAAGTTTATTAAGCAGCGCTGCGTGCCAGGCCTGGTCGAATGCTTTGGATATTTCTAGAGCGACAATCTGGGATTCACCGTGTATTTCCATAGCCTTGCTCCAAGAATGGGTGATAAAGGAAAGGAGGTCGGCAGTTGATCTGCGCTGACGGAATCCATACTGCCTGTCGCGGATTAGACTGTGTTTTTCAAAAATTTTAGTAATTCGGTGTTTATATATACTTTTCCATCACTTTAGAGACGACTGAAAGGAGATAAATAGGCCTGTAGTTGCTAGGAAGCGCTTTGGATCCTTTCTTGGGGACGGGTTGTACTCGAGCAGTTTTCCAGTTACTAGGGAATATGCCTTTATTGTACGATGTCTGAAACAGACGAGCATCTTTCGTACCTTTTTAGTTTTGAAAATGATATCCGTCATTTTATGCGCGACATCGGGGACTGTTGGTGGTTGAACATTTGGAGGTGCGTTGAGAGTAGAATTGCCGGCGAACAACGAGGCAAAAAGTTCAGCCTTGCCCAGAGCGGTAAAAACTATTTCATCCCCTGAAACAAGAGGTGGGAACGTGCTCTTGTAGAAATTATTCCCAATAGATTTAGCAAGAGTCCAGAAGGGTTTGCTGCCGTTGGAGCTTAAGAGGACTTTGTTTTTGATGTGGTTATCAAACGAGTTTTTTGCCTCAGAAAGAATGCGGACATAGCGGTTTCTTGCGTCGTTAAATGCTTGACGGTTTTCTTGACTGGGATTGTGTAGAAGCTTTTTGTGCGCTTTGACCTTTTCAAGTCTGCCCTTGTCACAGGATTTAGAGAACCAGGGCTTTGGAGTGGCTGCAGAGATTTTCTGTGTACGTGGAATAAATAATTCCATGCCAGTTTGGATAATTTCGGTGACGTTTTGTGAGATATCAGAGGGGTCAGGATGAGAGAAGCAGACAGACGCCCATGGAAATGAGGAAAAGTGATCTCGCATTTCGTCCCAGTTCGCGGAGTTGTAGTGCCAAACGATACGTGGGTGTGATGACTGTGTGACCTCTGGTTGCATTGCGCAGAAAGCAGTGACCATGCCGTGATCTGAGCGACCCAGGGGGGCGGTGATTGATATTTTATAGCAGTCCGGATTTGTAGTAAGAAGGAGATCTAAGGGATTTGAGCTGTGTGTTGGGATGCGAGGAAAGTAAGTAGATTGCTGAACCATATTTGCTAAAGAATTGCTGACTGCAAAGGCCTCTGCTGCTCTCCCTTGTGGATCGGTTTTTGAAGATCCTAGCCATTCCTTATTATGGACATTGAAGTCACCAAGAATAGTGACCTCGGAGGAAGGATATTCAGAAATCAGATGGTCGGTTTTTTCCAGAAAAGTAGTCAAAGAGCTGGACAAAGTTGTTGTCAGAAGGTGACCGGTAAATGCAACAGATGAATTTAGTTGCAGCCCTGAGATAGAGTTTTATCCATAGTATGTCTTTTCCTCCAGCTTCTAAATTGGTGAGTCTGATGCATGGTAGATTGCTACGGACGTACGCGCACACGCCTCCATGCAACCTAAAAGAAGTAAGGAGCTCATACCCCGGGAAATTAAGGTGATTAGGGGCTGTTTTGGCACTGATTTGAGTTTCGGTGAGGAAGAGGAGTTGGGGCCTATTAGCCTGGATGAAATGGTGGACGGAGTTCAGGTTAGAATTTAGGCCGCATATATTCGAGATGGATATGTTAAATCTTGATGCTGGCGCCCCCTGCATACCCCTCTCCCGGATATCCTAATGGAGGGGTATTTTACCTCCGGAATCTTTTGTACAAGGAGGAGCCATCATCATTTTTGCTTATAAGGGAAACCGACTCATACACCAGAACCGGAACCGTTGGGACTTCACCGGTCCTTTGATGTAAGAGGTGGTACCTTCTCGGGCGTGAAAAAATCCCTTCCTATCACGTAAAGGAGAAATTCCACTACCACCTACCATATTGCAAGTATACCACACCAGCCAACTATTAAAGAGCTGACCAGCTCTAGAACTTGCATGTTGGCTGTTACAGCTTAAAAATTTGCAGGTTCGTTTCATTTCTTGCAGGTCAGACCATTTTCTACTTATACACGATATACCAACATACAACTACACCAGAAAATGCTCTGACCTGCAGGAAATTGCACTAACCTGCAGAATTTTTAAAGTAAAACATATCAACCTGCAGCCACTCATGTCAAGTACAAGTGTGGGGGTTGGTTGGTGCAGTTGTATAATATCAGCATATCCTATCAAGGTAGAAAGTGGTCTGATTTGCAGGAAATTGCACTGATCTGCACAGTTTTTAAAACAAAACTGATCAACCTACAGCCACTTATGTGAAGTATGGGGTGGGGGTTGATTGGTATAGTTTTATAATATCAGCATATCATGTGTAGGTAGAAAATGGTCTGACCTGCAGGAAATTGCACTGACCTGCAGGGTTTTTAAGTAAAACATATCAACCTGCAGCCACTAATGTTAAATATGAGGGTGGCGGTTGATTGGTGTAGTTTTATAATATCAACATATCGCGTATAGATAGAACATAGTCTACCTTGCAAGAAATTGCACTGACCTACCAAGTTTTTACATTATAACATGATGACCTGCAGTCAACCTGCTGACCTGCAAATTAGAAACCCCCCAATTTGATGACATGCATGTGATTTAAACTATGATTAAAACTAGTTTTTTCAGTTTAAAACTGTGTTATTGTCTTTCTTGATCCTATTCACCAAAAAGAGGAAGGTAGGGGGGTTTGGGGCGCCCGTGATGTTTACCTTTAGCTTTAGGGTCAAATATCTGGGGGTGATCCTGGACTCTAAACTAACATGGGGGTCGCAAATAGAACGGGTTGTAAGGAAGGGAGTAGCGACCCTCTGGCAGCTGCGTCGAGTGATAGGGAGGACCTGGGGAGTTAATCCTCGGATCCTTCACTGGATCTACACTGCGATCGTTAGGCCCAGAATCCTCTATGGAGCGTTGGTCTGGTGGTGCGGTGTGAACCAAACTACCAGCTGGAATCTGGCCAAACTCCAAAGGCTGGCAATCCTGGGTATTACAGACGCTATGAGGACGACACCCTCAGCCCCGCTAGAGGTCCTGTTTATGCTGCCACCGCTTCCCATATGTGTCAGGAGGGAGGCGATGGCGTCGCATCTCAGAATGCGAGACGCAGGAAACTGGTGCGGAGAAGGAGCAGTAATAGGGCATACAAGAGTCGCCAAGGAGGTAGAAAAGGAAATTCCTATTTTCGCCATAAAGGTGCGGGATGCCAAGGATGATATTAGGCCATACACCCTCAGGATCCCCAGTAGGGATCAGTGGAGCGAAAATGAGGTTGAATTCCAGCCCGCAAGCCTGGTCTGTTTCACCGACGGCTCGCGGCTGGAGGACCAACAATCCTCCGGGGCAGGAATATACATCGAGTGCCTGGGGGTGCGCGAGAGCTATATTCTTGGCGCATATACCACGGCATTCAAAACAGAGGTGTACGCTATCCTGTCTGTGGCCAATAGACAGGATGTGAAGAGGAGTCCCGAGAAGTGTGTGTACATCTGCTCGGATAGCCAGGCAGTCATCCGGGAAGTCTGCGCGGCCAGAATCAGGTCTACACTGGTTCAGGAGTGCGCTGACGCCCCCAAATGATTAGCCAGGACAAAGGAGGTACAACTAGTGTGGGTTCTGGGACACTGTGGCGTGGCAGAGAATGAGGTCGCGAATAATCTCGCAATGCTTGGTTCCCGGCGGCCGTTCTGTGGCCCGGAGTCGGCGATAGGTATAAGTAGGAAGACGGACTCTGTCGCCTTAGACAGGTGGACCGAGGAAGCAAGAAGAGGCACTGGGGGTCGGTTGGTGGCTGCAGGCAGGCGAGAGACCTCGTGGAGGGGCCGGACAGAGATAAAGCTGTCTGGCTACTCGGAAGGAGTCGACCTACGCTTCGCCACATCCTTGGAGTGCTGACAGGCCACTGCGCTCTTAGAAGAGACCTCACATTGATATGCGTAGAGAGGGATCGCATTTGCGAGGAATGCGGCGAGGATGAGGACACATCCTACCACTACCTGTGTGAATGCGAGGCTTTTGGAAGTCTTCGAGCAGAACTGTTCAGATCGAGGACTCTGCAGAGGAATGAGGTAAGTACCGTCCAATTGAAGACCGTCACGGCCTTCATCTCGAGGTCGAGGCGGTTTGGCGACGGAACCGAGGAGGAGTAGAGCATGGTTGCTGGGGTTGGCAAAAAGGGCCCATGGTGGCCTACTTGCTTGGCGTTGGCCTCTTCACCACTGCTACTACTACTTCTTTAAAAACAATTATTAAAACAATAAAAGTTTAAACATTGTTTATTGTTTTTTGTTCAAAATTTAAAAAAACATGTTTTTTGCCAACCCTGCAATGAGACATATGTGTTGGTGAGATAGAGACAGACAGCTAGGTGTCCATTTGACGTAAACTTCACAGATAAAAATATCTATGCCCAATTTCATAAAGCTCGATTAAACACTTAATGTGAGGCTGGCTAATCATTGATTAATACAACCAATCACAGCTTCAAAATATTTGATTGTCATGGCAAAAACCTGAATCATAGTCTGTGATTGGTCACCTGAAGCAATGATTAAGTAAGGTTCCGTTAAATATTTACTCAAGCTTTGTAAAATTTTGTGTATTTTCCGTCCTTGTCTAGGCGACATAAATGACCACATTTTAGAAGCTTTTCAGCTTCACTGTATAATTGTATAATTAAAAAATCTCGGGACGCAGCAAGTGCGTTATGGTAGCGAATTTTCTTTAAAATATTTTTAATAGCAAATGTCTTTCTTTGATGAAAGCAGGCATCAAACTTGGTTGCCTATATAGTAGAAACAATGTACCATATTTCATTGAAATAAATTTATTGTTGGAAAATATATAAACATTTTTCAAAAGTCTAGATGCAGCAAATGTGTTATGGAAGTGATTTTCCATAAAAAAATTTTGAATAGCAAATGCGAGCAGGCATCAATCTGATTACCGGTATAGCCTATGTGGTAGAAACAATGTACTATATTTTATCAAAATTACTTATGGTTTGAAAATATACAAAAATTTTCCGAAAATAAACTTAAATGTTAGTTTTCTATCCAACAAAGCTTACGTTAATAGCAAATTGAGTTATTGAAATTTGAAGGATTTAATGAAAATTCGGTAAATTTGCAGATTAGCACCCGAACGCTTTTCAACAAATTGTTTTCAGAAACATTACTAGGATCCCACCTGCAGGTTTCTGAAAACAGTTTTTTGAAAAACGTTTGAGAGCTAAACTGCAAATTTACCGATAATTTGCTACCAAAACGCACTTACTGCGTCCAGATTATTTTTTTTTACAAACGCATCATATTTCGATAAAAAATGCAAAAATGCATTAACGAATTTGTTCTACGAAAATTAGTTTAAAACAAATTATACACCCCTACTCACTCCTGGTCCCGTAACTTCCTTGGGGAGTGGGAACAAGACATTTTTCTTGGGGTTTGTGGATCCAGGGGGGGGCCTAGGCAGGTTTCTGAAAACAGTGTTTTGAAAAGCGTTTGGGAGCTAAACTGCAAATTTACCGAAAATTCGCTACCAGAACGCACTTACTGCGTCCAGATTTTTTTCTTATAAACGCATCATATTTCGATAAAAAATGCTAAATTACATTAACGAATTTGTTCTAAAAAAATTAGCTAAAAAAATTATGCCCCCTACTCACTCCTGGTCCCGTAACTTCCTTGGGGAGTGTAAACAAGAAATTTTTCTTGGGGTTTGTGGATTCAGGGGGGGGCCTAGGCAGGTTTCTGAAAACAGTGTTTTAAAAAGCGTTGGGGAGCTTAACTGCAAATTTACCGAAAATTCGCAACCAAAACGCACTTACTGTGTCCAGATTTTTTTTAAGATAAACGCATCATATTTCGATAAAAAATGCAAAAATGCCTTAACAAATTTGTTCCACGATAATTACCTAAAAAAATTATAGGCCGTTAAACCATAAATTTCACTAAACCTACAAATAAATATCCAAACAGCTACCAAACTTAACTAAACTGACAGCCAAAACACCAGAGAAAGGGTCTATTTGAAATGGATTTTCTGTAAATATTTTAGTAAAATGAAGGGCAATGACGGTTGAATCTGAAACTTAAGGGTTTGCAGAACACTCTTCTTGCAACATTTTCTTTTCGCAAATGGTATTTGTTTTACATTCTTTGCCTAAACATTGCCAATTTTGACGTTTAATATTGCGAGTTTGACGTTTTGAGGAAAACTCCAACATTTATTGCTTTAACTGCCCATAACTTCTTTGTCTTTAAAGCTATGGACCTAAATTTTGGTACGGAGTTCACTCTTTATAATACAATCACGCGTACCAAATTTGGTTGCCCTTACTTTGTAATTTCCGGAGATATGATTTTTTTTATAAAGAAAACACAAAATTTTCCGGGAAAACCTGGTCCGATTTTCCTGGCTAACGAACTTATCCAAGCCACTTGCAAAAGGAAGGTACTCTGCAAATTTTATCAAGATCGGTCCATTATTTTTTGAGTTATCGGTCGGATATATATATATATATATATATATATATATATATATATATATATATATATATATATATATATATATATATATATATATATATATATATATATATATATATATATATATATATATAAACACAGATCTCCCCATAAGCGAATTTTTTTTAAAAAAAATTCGCTAAAAACATATGCCTGTATATTGCAATTGTTATTTCCATGGCAACTATGTTACATGTTTTTATGATAAGAGAACAGAAGACTAAAGACATTTTGGTAAATAATCGCTTTATTTTTCTTCTTAATTTTCCTCGTTTATATGCTCGAATTTTGTTGCTCTGCTGCCAACGATTAAATGGTTATAATTTTTTAACCGAATGTTAATTTCCGTGAGAATTAAACAGATGTTTTTGTCTTCCTAAACAAATGGATTTGACTTGGTAAGTCATTACAAACTTGACCTTAAATCGAATATACATTAAAAAATATATAATATACAGGTATTTCAATTTAAAAAATGAGTATGATCTTGTGTAGACGAATCCCAGAGACCCACGGGGCTCAAAATATTTTTAAGTTATGAATGAGGGACATCTGAACACAAAATTTACCTTGACTTTTTCTCACAAAATTAATATTAAAGGTGACATTGAAGATAGTGGGAAACCTGTACATCGCATTTTTGGATAGTTTTGTAAATAATTTGAAAAAAGGTTTTGAAAATATATTTGGACTATTGGTTAAATTTCAGGTTTATTGCATAGAGATCCTCTTAACCTTTTCGATGAAAGTATAAAATAATTTAAAGATTTGATGTTTTGAAGTGACCTGACAGCTACCTACTCTTGATGAACTGAAAGTGGGACTTAAATTTTGGTTAGGTAATCCAGTTATTGTAAATTAGGCAAGTGACAAAATTATTGGAAACAAGTTTTGGGCGATCCTTAATTACGGGACCCGTCTACTTAAGTATCGCCCAAGTGGCGGTAAAAAATCAAAGCCTTCTACCTATAACTTTGAAATCAACTTATTTTTGTCTACATAAATGTTTTTTGGGGTTATGTAGAAATTTGATAACATCAAAAAGTAGTGCAAGGTGAGATGACTAACTTCGCTACTGCAATTCATCTTCAGTCTTCAGCATTATTTATGATTATAACGGTTGACTTTTGTTATATTTCCAATAACAACACAAAACGATATAAGGATAGCGTAAGTGTTAAATTAACTGTTTAATATACGTTTAACGGTTTGTATTATGGACATCGTGGGCACATGGAGAGGGGAATGCGAATGAAATTTGCATTTGGTCCACACATTTAGCACATCCACATTATTATTGAAAAATAAAAATACAATCATTATTAAAAGCAGATGTATTCAGACTGGCAATTTTTGCAATACGACAACGTAATCTTAACCGGCTCCCATCTGACAAACAAAAATAAGAGAAGGCACTTACGTCCGTGTCAGAAATCAGGTTTTTCTTATAAGGATCATGTCCTTCATTTCGCACCTTAAGAAACTCTGTTATCAAAATCAAAACAAACAGTATTTCAGTGTATTTTTAGATCATGATGGATGTTGATTTATCAATATTTAGAGGGCAATTAGGCCTCATAAACGTAATAAACAGAAAAATTAATATGATGAATGTGACAATTTGTACAAGTAAGCTTGAAGCGTAGGATGTATACTTTTACTGTGTTCAACTTACGTTTTATGTAACTGATAATGTCATGGGACAAACACTATAAACAACAAAATCAAGCACGATTTACTACAAAAACTACTTTTTCTGCACTAGTTTTCACAAATTTTTAAGAATACACTGCGGCCATGTTATCTATTTCTAAAACAATTGACAATGCCGTCAAAGCGTCAATACAACCAACCTAATAGGTTCCTTTTTTACAGGAAATTTTTACAAAGTGACATCTATCGAGTGCACAAATAATTTTAGCTAATCTTGCTTTCATTGACTGACATTAGTTACATATTTTAGCAACTTTTTGCTACTATTAACTAACTAAAGTCCTTTTGTACAAATTCTTTAATTCTAATTATTTTATTAATTCTTAACATATTATAAAGGATTAAATTCAAAAGTAATCAACTCCATTAAACTTTAAATTTTGGCATATTGTATTTATTCTTCAAATTTTCTTTCGTATATATTATTATACATCGCAGCTACATCACATGTGACAAGTATTTACTAGACAAACATTACCTTTATTAGTGCTCCTTCCTTTTTTTGAATTTTCATAGAAAAAAATCAATATTGAGGAGAATATTTCATCAAAACCGGCCCATCATTTTTTCGTTATCGGTGTGGTTTGAGTCTATTTTTAGCGAATTTTCGTAGAAAAAATTTGCACCAGGGAGATCGCATCTTTTGAATTTTGAAAATTATAGCACAGTATAATTATTATGCTGTAGTTTATACATTCGTTAGGTTGTCTGGTAACTCTCGACCAATCAGAGAGTGCAGCGGGAATACGTCACACGTATTCCCAATTTAAGTATAGTGGAATAACAGTGCATCAAATATTGAAATCAGCCGGCATTTTAATGTTCGTCTTTTCAAAGTTATGTTCTTTTTGAACTTATAACAAGATTAAATATTTAATAATAAGTTGAAATTAAGATTGTCTTCATGTAGTAACATAAAGTTTTGAAGTTTTAGGATATTAATTGATCAAATTAATGGTTTCAATCAATTGAGACACCTTGAAAAAAATTATTCTTATTAATGCAATTATAAACTCATAACGCCTCAAATTGGACATGTTTTTCCTCTAAACGAAAACCTAGGTTTTTAGGTTTTTTTTAATGGTTTACTTAATGTGAAAGCGAAACGAAATTTAGTAAACTAATAAAATAATTTTCATTACCTATGTAAAATAACAAATAACAAAACAGTTAAACAGCAATTAACAACGTTAATACAATAACATATGTATAAAAATTTGAAAAACGTTTACAAAAACTGTTCAAAACGTCCACCATTGGTTTTCAAAGATTTTAAGATCCCAATACTCGTAGAAAGATTTGTGACCCCTCAAATGAAATTGTAGGTCAATGTGATCAAATTATGGCACGAATATGCAATAAAATGTATCCCGATTTACAACCAATGAACAAGAGAAAATTTGTAAGATTACAAAATAATTTCATCAGTTATACATCAAAACTGAAAGCGAAACAAAATTTACTAAACTGATAAAACAATTTTCATTACCTACGTAAAATAACAAAAAGCAAAACAGTTAAAGAGCAATTAACAACGTTAATACAATAACATATGTATAAAAATTTGGAAAACGTTTACAAAAACTGTTCAAAATGTCCACCATTGGTTTTCAAAGATTTTAAGATGCCGATACTCGTAGAAAGATTTGTGACCCTCCTTATCTTGTTGGAATCTAGCGCTTGGATACAATTGATCAATCGTTGGTGCAGGTCTTATTTACTGGGTAACGATGTCGTGTAAACTTTTCTTTTCAACTTTCCCCACAAGTAAAAATCAAGTGGTGTTAGGTTGCGTGAGCATGCAGGTCAATTACAATGTCCTAAACGTCTCATCCCATCCACTTGAAACCAAAGGTACGATACTCCACTATTACTAGATTATCCAAAAAATCGTCCACCACTGACCTTAGAATTTCGTGATATTTATCACGATTTAACGGTTCGCCGTAAATGAGAAATCTTGTCTGGTTATCTTTCGGAAGGCAAAATCTATTAAAACTAAACCTTTCCTGAAATTCCATTTCCGTGAGAATATGTGTTGATTCTTGTCAGTCCAGAAATGTTGGTTTCTTGTATGAAAAAGCCTTCGCTGGAAAATTATGCTTCATTTGTCCAAATTATCTTCTTTAAAATGCCAGGGATCATCTTGGGTGTGGATCAGAATGGTTTTACAAAAGTGTAGCCGATTTTGATGATCTTCTGGTTTCAGGGCTTGAACTTTCGTAAACTTGTATTGGTGCATGTCATGGTAATGAAGGATCCTTAGAACAGAAGCATGAGTTAAGCCTAAATCTTTTGTGCTTTCGATGGAAGCTTGGGGATATGCGTGAAAATAGGATAACACATTTATAACGTGGTCTTCTTTTGAAGTTACAGGCTTGGGTAAATTTCGTTTCTACTTTCAGTTTTGACACACAACTGATGAATTATTTTGTTTTCTAACAAATTTTCTCTCGTTCATTGGTTGTAAGTCGGGATAAATTTCATTGAACTTTCTGCATGTTCTTGCTATAACTTGATCACATTTGCCATGAAGAATAAGCTATTTCATCAAAACTTCATTCGAACAGTTATTCCCTTCCATTTTCATTCTTCAGAAAACAAATTTTCATCAAAAGAACACGCAAACGTTTTATTAATGGCATGCTCCATGACATTTGATCTTAATAGAAAATATGACAAAACAACCTGATATTTATATAAACTTGCTTTTGTTCGGAAACCTGACTGTTTAGGTATAAGAACATGATACATTATTTGAAGGAAACTGTATTTGTCTTTCAGGATATTTGATAATATACAGGGTGCCCATTTAAAAAAATGCATTTTTCACCAATTTTGTATCTATCGGTAAAATAACAAATTTTGATCGACCCTGTATAATGGAAAATGAATTCCCTTAACCACAACTAATATACAGGACATTGGTAAACTAGACTCAAAATTGTAACTTTCTATGAATCCAAAGAACGCATTAATAAACATTTAAAAACTGTTTTGCACAAAAAAAAGATAATCAATTATTTTTTTTTAAATTGCTGGAGATAAGTATATGGAAGTATTATACAAAAATAATTGGAAAAGAATAGCGAAGCGAAAAATTCAATAACATATAGAGTGTCTCATTTAAAATATCACAGTCGTTACTATTTTTTAAGATAATGGGCAACACCGCAGCGCTGAAAATATTTTAGATCGATAGAGCAAATCTAATTACCCAAGAAACCAAATTTTTAAAATAATCCTATGTCCAGTTCTCAGTAAACGTCTAGCATCGACCATGAGCTACCTGTATAGTTGTCAGTTTATTAAGAAACTTACATCTAGATCTGAGTTGTGAAATATTTCGACTTTAAATCAGCTTATTTATAAAAATACTTTAATAACAGAAACAATTATTTTTTTTTAGAAAAGAGATGTATTTAAATATCATGTTTTATTTCAAACCTTAAAATACATAAAAAAATAATTAAACTACTTTAATGAATCATATGTGCAAGGTTCCAGTTCTGTTCAACTTCAACTGGTCCTTCAACAGTTATACCATCACTTTCGTCGATATACGCAATCTGATATTTAGGATAACTTCTAGCATCTCGGTAATACAATACTTCCATTGCTTTCTTTACCAGACAGACAGCTTCATCCTTTGTTGGATTTGGATTCTTATCTAAAGCATCTCTTAAAAGAGGCATTGCCATATAAGCACCATATCCCGTACATATGATCTTATCAGCATATGCAGTTCCTAGTTTATCTACAGTGCCTAAGAATGGCTCACCATCCTAAAACAAATATCTTTTAAACACAACTGGTGTAAGAAAATTCGATTTGTATTTTAAGGAAATTAAGAGGTACAAATAAATACTTTCCGGAAGAAAAATTACCTGTAGTCCACCTACAACAAAATTATTCCAGAAGGGATCAAACTTGCTACGGCGATTGTACATTACTCTTGTCAACCAGCAATGTAGAGATTTGGGTTTCAGTTTCAAACCATCATCAAGACATTCTTCATTAATACTAAAAAAAAAATAGCATTAACTTTACGTTGAGCAGTAACTGCAACATTTTACAACTTCACATAGGTAAAGAGTTTTCGGTGGGAATTAGAAAACGTTTATACAAGCTAGTAGATAATGAATATATAGACGTGGAGACTTTCCCTCTGGCTTCACAACAACTCACTTTCTTGGTATAATCGGTTTTACCGTTTTATGGTATCAACAGATACCAACCTTTTTTTCCTCTATCTGGTGATGCCGTAAAATGGCAAAACCAGTTATAGAGAAGAAAACGAGTTATTGTCAAGTCAGACAAAAGCTCTATACATCTGCATTTAGTATGGAACGGTTTCACCAAGCAAGGATAACAACAATAATGAATAATGAGGTAAAGGTCTCATTTCTGAACGTCACACAGTCTGGGATAGACCTAATTAAACATTAAATGAAAGGCTTCTCTCCAGACAAGAGAGAAGCCTTTCATTCAATGTTTAGTTATGAGGTAAAGGGTTACTTTTTATACATGTGTTCGATTTTTATGAAATTTGGTATACAGACGTGTTTTAGGATGTAGATGACGAAAATCACATAAAAAAAGAAGGGCACAAGCAATCGTTTGGAGTTATTTGGGTTTTCTATTAGGAAAAACGTGTTGTCCTCACTTTTGCGACATTTTTATTTCATACATATTTATATTTTACACATTATCACGGATCGTTCAGTTTATATTAAGCTAAAGAAGAGTGTATTTCTCTATTGTAATTCATTTTCATATAGTTAATACGTAAACGTACCATAAGTTCTAGTATCTGCCGAATATAGCCACCGATGTTATCTTGGGAATGAACTTTCTAATCAAAAACCCAGGAGTTCTGGAAACTGCTATGAAGCAAATGTACACAAGATCGCCCTCTACATTCCCAGCTCTAATCCAGCATGATCAAACCAAGCAAGACACACCGGCTCCCGTCTCCAGGTTAATAGGACTAACACCCCTCAAACTAGAAACTCCTATAGTCCCCAATGTTCCCCTACACACTGAAACTCACCGTTTGTTGTTGACACCGTCACAACAAGAACACCTACAAGATTTCGTCTGTCTGGAAATGGAGAAGTTTGGTCCAATTGAAGGTGTCCTACTGACCTACTGCAGCACGTAATAAAGTTGACAGACCCAAAACCCATTAAACAGATATTCCGACCATTAAATACAAAGATGCAGGAGGTTGCGAACCAAAGAAGTAGATGATATGCTAAAGGAGAATATCATAGAACCGTCATCCAGCCCGTGGGGTAAGCGCGTCGTTTTGGTTGGAAAAAAAAAGACAGGAAACACCGCTTTTGCATTGACTTCTGTAAAGTAAATAAGTTTCCCAGAACCAACTCCGACAAGCCAACTATATTACAACTCTGGATTTAAAGCAAGGATATTTTCAAGTACCATTGGAACCCTGCAGTCGATTGATCACAGGTTCCACCGTACCCGGAAGGGGATTGTTCCAGTTCAGGGTAATGCCATTTGGATTGCACTCAGCTCCGGCCTCGTTCCAGCATTCAAATTATCACTCCTGAGATATCCGCTTTCGCCTATCTGGATGACATAATCGTCTTAGAAAAAACTTTTGAGGAACATATCCATAACTTGCGTGAAGTTTTCCACCGATTAAGAATCAGTATACTGAAGCTAAAGCTAGCCAAATGCAAGTATTTCCAAAGCTCACTGCGGTACCTGGGACATCTGGTGACCGCCGATGGGTTTTACACAGGTCCCAACAGTCTCATCGATTTTGAATTTTCCCCGTCCAACAAACGTTAGAACCGTCCGCAGCTTTTTGAGAAGTTGTCTCCTGGTACCGACAATTTGTGCCCGAATTTCCCCGAATTGCAACCGCCCTAAACAATCTGCTCAAAAAAACGAACGCTGGGAATGGACCGACAGATATACAGAGGCTTTTGAAGAACTCAAGCAACAGCCTACAAAGGCACCGTTCGTAGCTTGCCCGGAATTTACCCTACCGTTTTGTTTGAGTACCGACGCTTCAGATCATGGCGTTGAATTAACGCAAACCGCACAATGAATCGAGAGTTGTAGCCTATGCCAGCCGAACATTGTCCCCAATGGAACGAAAATATAGCACCACCGAGAAAGAATGCCTAGCCCTTGTTTGGTCCATACAGAAGATGCGACCATACCTGGAAGGATACCATTTCACTGTAATAACCGACCATCAATCCATAAGTGGCTGAAATCCTTCAAGAATCCTTCAGGAAGACTGGCTTGGTGAAGCATATTGTTGCAACAGTACGACTTTGAAGTACAATACCACAAAGGCACCTTTAATAAGGTTGCCGACGCTCTCTCCAGCTATCCGCTGGCAGAAATCAAATCTGCTTCGTCGGGGAGATTTTCCTTCCACTCTCGCATGCATACAACCACCCTCGTTTTTTTTTGTTTTTTTTTTGTTCCCTCAGGGCTCGTCCGCGGCCTTGCCGCCCCGATAGCACCGCAACCCTTGGTTGATTGTGCATACCCCTAGTCTTACTCCACCCATTCCAAAATCACTGTGCCTTGAACTAGTCTGCACAGCGATTGGTAGGGTGAAGTTTTATATTGCTCTGTCTCCGGTCTAGAGTGACCGTAGATCAGTTGTCTTTTCCGGTCCAGAGCTATACACTCGCACAAGATGTGCTGGGCTGATTCCTCCCCCTCGCCGCAGAGTCTGCATGCGAGGTCCCCTTCGAACCGCCCTATTTTATGTAGGTGTTTCTTGACGGCCATGTGTCCCGTCAAGAGACCTGTTGTGTTTCTGAGCTGTCCTCTGCTAAGGTTTAGCAGCTCCACAGCTCTCTTTGAACTGGGTCCGTCAATTATTGACTTCCCATGTCTGAGCCCTGGACAGTCCGCCCAGTACACCTTGTGTTGGTTTCTGACCCAGGACTTAATGGCTCCCCTGGCAGTGCTCTTTGACACGCCCAGAGCCGGTTCTGGTCCCATAAATGGTTCTGCTGACCCCCTCTTTGCGAGACTGTCAGCTTCTTCATTGCCTTTGACCCCCGAGTGACCCGGCACCCAGATGAGGGTCACCTCATTCTGCCCAGCCAGGTCGCTCGTCTCGTCTCGGCACTCACTCACCAGCCAGGAATTTACCCGTGGGCTACTTAGTGCCTTAAGGGCTGCCTGGCTGTCTGTGGCTATGAGGATCCGCTTGTTGGTGTAGCCCCTCCTCTTGTTCTCCCGCACACAGTGCAGGATGGCGTACATCTCGGCCTGAAACACCGTTGCATGGGCTCCGAGGGAAATACTGTGACTTACCCTCGGTCCTTCCGAGTAAACACCTGCCCCCGTCCCACGCTCCCCGCCAGATCCGTCCGTGAACCAGACGAGCGCGTCCCGTGGTATGCCCGGTGTCTCCTCCCGCCATGCCCCGCGATCAGGGATTTCCACTGTGAAGTTGTTTTCCCTGCACATTCGCGGGCTCGCGAAGTCTGACCTCATTTCAAGCATGGGTTCCTTCACGATCTCCTGAATTTTGCAGTGGCCCCTGAAGCCTGGGTTGATCTTCAGTCTACCATTGCAGGCTAGTCTGTATAGTCCTAGCCTGGCCTCTCCCATAATAACGAAGTGTAGGGGGGGTAGATCAAGCAACACCTCCATGGCGGCTGTTGGGGTTGAAGACATGGCCCCTGTGATGCCTAGGCAAGCCATCCTTTGGATCTTGCCTAGTTTTTGTTTGGCACTGGATTGTGTCACCTTAGGCCACCAGACCAGTGCCGCATATGTTAACGATGGTCTGACCACCCTTGTGTACAGCCAGTGGGCCATACTAGGTCTTAGTCCCCACGTTTTTCCATATAGCCGCCTAGTGACGGCTAAGGTCATGACTGCCTTACGCAGTATTTTTCCAATGTGACCATTCCAGGTTAGCTTAGAGTCCAATACGACCCCAAGATATTTTACCTCCCTGGCCATTGGAACGCTCCTACCGTATAGAGTGAGAGTTCTGTGGCTTTCACACTTCCTCCTCCTCGTAAACGGCACGACGGTTGCTTTCTCGGGGCTCACCCCGAGCCCTTGATCAACCGTCCACCCTTCCACCACTTTCAGTGCAGTCTGCATACGCTCCCACACTGCCTGTGTGACCTTTCCTCGGACTATGATGACAATGTCGTCCGCATAGCCCTGTACCTCATACCCCCCTCCCGAGAGCCTCCCCAGCAGGCCGTCCACGACTAGACACCAGAGCAAGGGAGACAGAACGCTCCCCTGCGGACACCCCGCCGCGACCCCCGCCAGCAGAGTCCCTCCCGCGAGTGAGGTGAACACCGCCCTGTCCCTGAGCATGGAACCGATCCACCTGCAGCAGGTCTCCTCTATTCCACGCTCCCGGGCAGCTGCCAGAACCGATCCGAACGAGGTGTTGCTAAAGGCCCCCTCTATGTCTAGGAAGGCCCCCAGCGCCACCTCCTTGTTCTCCAGCGTATTCTCCAGTTTCAGCACCAGTTGGTGCAGTGCTGTTTCTGTTGAGAATCCTGCTCTGTATGCATATTGTCCGCAGTGTAGAGGATATGCTTCCAGTACACCGCCCCTAATGTGCCGGTCGAGCAGTTTTTCCACTGTTTTCAGCAAGAAGGACATGAGACTTATTGGCCTCAGGGACTTTGCCTGGTCTGTTGGACGCCCAGGTTTAGGAATAAATACAACCCTGGCCAGTCTCCATGCCCTCGGAATGTACCCCAGAGCCAGGCTGGCCCTCATAATGAGGGTAAGCACCGGCGCCAGTATATCTATCCCCTGTTGGAGCATGATGGGCATTATTCCATCAAATCCCGGCGATTTGTATGGCTTAAAGCTGTTAATGGCCCATCTGATTTTGCTCCAGGTAACCACCTCTTTAGCGACTGTCCAGTCTACTCTAGATGCCCGCCTATAAGGCGCCTCTATTTCTGAGTGTTCCCAGTCCGGAGGTGATTGGTTTATTATGTTACAGCCGGGGAAGTGCGTCTGGAGTAAAATTTCCATAGTTTCCTCCCCCGAGCTTGTAAAGCCTCCCGTGGGTGTTCTAAGGGAGCCTATGTTAGTCTGAGGGCCCTTAGACAGGATCTTGTGTAGTCGAGCACTCTCGGACGTGTTTTCCACTTCTTCGCAGTGCCTCCTCCACGACTCCTTCTTGGCGTCCCTCAGTCTTTTGTTATAGGTCGATAGGGCCTGTCTATATTCATCCCATGCTCCCGACCTTTTGGCCGCGTTAAACAGCTTACGAACCTGCGTCCTCCTTTGCCTGAGGTCCTCGTTCCACCATGGGACGTTCCTGGTGGACACCCTCATTTTCAGGGGGCAGTTGGCGTTATAGGCCGAGGTAATTGCGTCTCGCAATTGGACTGCTGCAATCTCGAGGTCTATTGAATCCCTTATGGCCCTCTCAACCCCCCGCAGTTCCACAGCTAGGTCTGCCCTGTAGGCTTCCCAGTCCGCCTTGCGGGGGTCCCGGTACCATACCGTTTCTCTTTCGACTTTGGCGATTTCAAACCGGATGTATCTGTGGTCTGAGCTACTCACTTCCCCAGACACAGCCCAGCTTTTAACAAAGTCACCCAGAAACTGGGTGGAAACTGTTAGGTCTAAAACTTCCTCACGCCGTGTTGTGACGAATGTCGGTTTATTACCTCTATTCAATATGTCTAAATTAAATTTCATAAAGAATTGTAAAAGTGCCTCACCCCTAGAGTTTGTGTCCGAGCTACCCCACAACTCATGGTGCGCATTCGCATCCATGCCGATGATGGTCTGCCATCCACCTGCTCTGCTACCCACCATCAGCTGCTCCAATTCGTTGGGTGGAGGAGGGTCCGTGCTGTCCCCTGGCAGATAGGCTGACGCGACAGTAATGTCCCTCAGCCCATCCGCTCCTCCACATCGGATTTTGATCGTTGCCAGGTCCCTGGAACAGAAATTCATTAGAGGGAGAAACTCTATCCCTTCCCTGACAAAAATGCAGGCCCTCGGATTCTCGCTGGACCTGCTGTAGATGAGCTTTCCATTAGCTCCGCCGAGTCCCTTGATCTCTCCTTTGTAGGAGTACGGTTCCTGGATGAGGGCCACATCCGTGTTCCTCAGAGCCATTAGTAGTCCGGCCGTGGCTGCCCTACTGTGTTGGAGGTTGACCTGAAGGAACCTAAGTCCCATTAACCCTTAATTGCTTCCCCAGTGGGCGGAAGCTAACCCTTCCCATGCCCCAGAATGCCTTGAAGGAGGTTCCTTCAAGGGCCCTGTAAGATGTCGGGTCGATCGAGAAGGCGAGCGTCTGTCCTTTCTCCTCTGCCTTCCTGCTTAGAACCGACCAGTGTTGCGTCCCCAGTTCAGGGTTCTGGATCTTAAGTCTGCTGATCACCGTCTCCTGCGGGACGGTGTCAGGGATCCGTACGAGGACCTTGCGTCTCTTTGGGAGTTCCTTGGGCTCGACGGCTGTCAAGTCCGCCCCCTCCCAAATCTGACCGAGGCCCCCGATCGTTTTCCGCAGCCAGTCCCGCGACTGCGGGCCGGCACAGGTTATCCAGAGGATGCCCCCCGTCAGGCGCGTCCGGTGGAACTGAGGCGGGCTCTCCCCTTCCTGAAGAGAGTCCACTGCAGCTACCACCGCAGCCTGGATCAGGTCCGCCTTCCCCTGGTCTAGCGTGACCTCAGGATGGCGTCTGTCAATCACCGCCATCCCGAGGCCCTCCGCAGCCTCCCTGTAAGAGCCAGTCTGCGCCGGTGTTCCGGCCTTAGTTCCTTTGGGAGGTCTGTCTGTAGTAGGCGTGCTAGAGCCAGAGCGCGGCGTCTTCCGACTCGCACTCTCCTCTTGCGCCTTTACAGGCACCCTGGCCCTTTTGGAACGTCTGTCTGTAGTGGGCGTGCTAGAGTTCGAGCGCGTCCTCTTCTGACCCGCACTCCCCTCTTGCGCCTTTACAGGTTTCTCGACCGTCCAGGTCCCGGCCGCCATTTTTTGCGCCCTCCGGAGCTTCTTTCTTTGCGCCCCGGAAAGACGCTTGGACTGCCGGGGCAGTCCCTCTACTCTAACAGTAGAGTCCTCACTGGTGGGGGAGCCCCCGGAGTCCGCGGAGCTCGCCGCCCTCCGGTGGGACCCAGCCTCCAGCTTGGGTGTCGGGGACAGGTCTCTGGCCGAAGCTACCCCCTGATCCCCCGTATCTACGCCGGTCGTGGGACCTCCAGAGTCCGCTGCCGCACCCTGGCTCGTCTCCGTTTCCGGGATAGACTCAAGGCTCAAGTCTGTAGCCGGAGCCACTCCTCGAGCCTCATTGGTTTTGGTTTTATATGTATTTATAATCTTCATGTTGTTCCCACGAGAATGGGGGAAATACTGTCCACACCATCAGAACCCCCTGTGTGGTGCAAGGCGGGTTACTCTGGAGGGTTGCCTGGTACTCCAGAGGTTCCGTTCACGACACCATCGCCCTGGTGCCATCCATCCATAGGCACGGGTCACGTGACACCGTAGATTGGGGGAGTTTAGTTCGACCTCCTTGTCTAGATCCGTCATGTTTAGTTATTAGCAGGGTCACCTCGTGCAGGATGCGGATTTTTACCGCGCATGACGGTCTTGGGGAAAGCTTCATCGGGAGTTTATGTTGTTATTTCCACTTCCTCAGCTTGCCCCCTGGAGTCCTTTGGCCCGCGACTCCTTAACCCCACCACCCTCGTTGCATAAACCATAAGACAAATTTCCCGAGAGCAGCCCTCAAGAAAGTTACGGGGCCCGGGGCGAATAAAGGTACTTTAAGGGGGATATGACTTCAAAATGTGAAAAACGCAGCTTTTAAGCCGTTTCCTTCGCGTGTTGTGCTCATTTTTTTTACTACCTACCCCGCCTAGCATCCTTATTCACTCCTGATCCCATAACTTCCTTGGGGGTGTGAACAAGAAATTTTTCTTGTGGTTTGTGCATCCAGGGGGAGGTTCTAAGCATGTTTCTCAAAAGATTTAAAAAAAATGTTCGGGAGAAACTAGTGACATATGCATTACAACACTAATTGTCTTTAACAGAACAAGGTAAACAACGTATAATTTCAGAAATAACGTCTGTGAATACATGAATATATAAGAAACCATCTAAACGAGTATGCATATTAGCGGCGTATTAAACTAAAAGCGAAGTGATAATTTGGCAGTAGAAGCCAATATTCCATGTCTCTAGAATATTCCAGGGATTCCCAGAGCCACTGTGAACTTCATGTAAAATGTAGTGTTTAGGAGGCAAAGGGGTGTAACGAAACAGAACTGTACTGAGAAATTGTTTAAAAAGTATGTAATGTGTAAAAAATTTTAAATGTAAATAACTCGGCAAAGGCAAGAGAACAAAAGGTAAGAAGAGGGTCAGCGTGCATGTAAGATACCAAACTTTATCTATCAGCAGTGGTTTTATCTCAAACAGTTCGGGAGGTCATCTGCAAATTCACCAATTTTTCTTGTGGTTTGTGCACCCACGGGGGGTTCTAAGCATCTTTCTAGAAAAATTTGTCTGCAAATTTACCAAATTATACACTTAAATTGAACAATATAATGTTTTGTGACATTATTTTTACCTGCTGTAGGAGCTATTTTTAGATGTAACCATAGAGTTTGTCATAAGTATTCTCTTTAACAATGTACTACATATTTGACACAGGCAAAAATATATTAAACAATCACTAAAAGTATATAATGATATACATCCTATTCAATGAAAAATAGTGCTGCAAATTGAATCATAGCTTCTACATAGCTTTGATAATTTATTCTCTTCAGAAAGACATTCTCATGGAATAATAATAATAATAATTTATTGTTCCATAATAAACAAATACAGAGAGAAAGTTCGAAGATATAAATACAGTAAACTTAACAATGATAACATAGCTGTGGTAAATAAGGATTGTCATTACAATATATATATATATATATATATATATATATATATATATATATATATATATATATATATATATATATATATATATATATATATATATATACTACAATAATTTATGATTTAACAGATCTACGTTACACTACGGCTAAGCACAATATTTATTCATGTTAAATGTTATAGATCATAGAGAGTACGGTAAACCCGTAAGGGGTTTGTTTGTACTAAAGAAGGCGATCAGATGAATAGTCTATTTATTATGTGTGTCAAAGAAAGTAATATACCATAACAAGGTACGTCTATGATCAGGTAAGTTATCTTTTTGTTAAAAGATATGAGAATATGTAAGTAAATATACCCACGGAAAAAGATGGGAAGTTGCGTTACACCCTTGAGGGCCCAGGTTTTAGTGTAATAAAGGCCAATATCATGGCAAGTTTCACATTTTGTCACGTTCGGCTTTCAAGTGGAGTCATTTACAATGTCACAAGGTTTAAGCAGTTTATGACCTAGAGATAAGGCGGTGTGGTCTAAGTGCAATTCTTCACGATTTATAGATTCTATTTAGGAAGGCAGTATTGCCACCCAAGCAACCCTTGATAGCTCGTTTGAAAGCTGGTAAAGGCTTTGTGCAAAGATTAACAGGTAGCCGGTTGAAAACTTTAGGACTTATGTGCTGCAAGCACACGGTGAAATTTTTTGAAGGAATTTTTAAATTACCTGCAGAGGATGACCTTGTATTCTTTTCATGACTGATTACAAATCTATATTTGTCTGAATTTAGGGCCCATGAGTTAACCACAAAGAAGATATTTGTATTCCTGTATCCATAAACTTTTGAAACGTTATATTGCTCGAGTTTTATTGAAAAGATATCAATTTTCAGATTTGCAAATTACCCCTTATTTATCTCCTACCCCCTGAAACGATCTTACCCAAAAATAATTCGAAGCGTTCCTTTGTCGGGTGCTAACTGGATACCAAATTTGAAGATGATATCTCAACTCGTTCGAAAGTTATTGCGCCTATTAACAGACGTCCATGCCAACAGTGACTGACCGACAGACAAAAAAATTAATGCAGAATCAAGTTTTCAATAAACGTTGAATATAGGGTACAGAGAATAGTGACAGTTACGAAATGCAAATTTCAACCGTTAAATTGCTTGCATGGTTGCCACATTTATTTACTATAATTTATTTTTGTTTCTTGCCCATCGCATTTGTTTCTCTCGCTTATAAAATGTTGAAAAATATCAGTAAGTAATAATAATACTAGTAATAATAATAATTGCAACAGAGAACAGACAACAGAGAGTACATATAATGCCAAAATTGATGTGAGAGTTAATAATATCAAAAATTTAAAAACTGAACGAGTGTCTCGCCGGAAGAAATTGACTCGAGCACAGATTTTATTAAATCGTTATAAACAAGGCCTGGGTAAAGGTAAAAAGTGCAGTTTAAGCAGAACCTTTCCACCAACCTCCTGACCTGCCCTGACTATCAGTTTGACTAATTAAAACGCTGGGGGCAGAAGAACTATGGGGTTATTAATCCTAATATGTACATTACCTCATGGTTCTCCTGCCCCCAGCGTTATAATTAGAAAAACTGATGGTCAGGAGGTTGGGGGAAGGGTTCTGCTTAAACTGCACCTTTACCCAGGTCCTGTTTATAACGATTTAATTAAACTTATGCTCGAGTCCATTTCCTGCGGCAGGACACTCGCTCAATTTTTCATTATTAATATTATTAGTAACTCCCAATTATCAATTTTGGCATTACAATATCTATTTTCCGTTCTTGGTTATGATTATTATTACTTACTAATATTTTCATTTAATTAAAAAGACGTTAATATTCAATATAAATCCTAAACAGTACATTACCATGATACAAATTTGTATCATGGTACATTACGTTTTACTTCGTAATCTAATTTAGAGTTAAATTTTTAGATCTGGCAACATAGCTTCACATTTATCGTGATGTGACGTCATTTGCGACATGCGCAGTTTGTCTGTACCCTATATTCAACGTTTACCAAGTTTTCTATATGTTTAGAGACTTTTTATGCTGTTTTAGCAAAATAAAAAATTTCATATATTTTTTTAAACACTATTCCACCTCTAATTTAATTTCAGCACAGAATACCAGATGTTTAATAAAATTAAAAGTTTTCTAATAAATGAACCCTAAAACATTACTCAAGTTTTAACGAAAAAATTTCAAATTTCACTAAATCACCCGCCATTCCCTCAAGCGATTTTACCCAAAAACAAACCGAACCGTTCCTTTGTCGAGTGCTAACTGTATACCAAATTTAAAGACGATATCTCAATTCGTTCTAAAGTTATCGTAGCTACAGACCGACAGACAAAAAAAAATCGTTCCCAAATCATATTTTATATATGTTTTGATATTTTTTACAATGTTTGCGCAAAAATTTTTTTTTGAAATTTTTTCAAAACTACGGCGATCCTGTCTACTTAAGGATCGCTTAAAACTACAACCCGGCAACACAGCATGTGGTATTTACGTTTCTGTTGATGTCTGGCCTTAGGATGCTACGTCTGACACCCTAAATTCAAAGAGTACGGAAACTTTCACTGAATCAAAGCTTTGCCTCATTTTCTTTTCAAATCAAACATTTTTTACTTACATCTTTTGTTCGATGAGATCCTTAACATATTGAAAATCACCATAATCACCTCCAGCTCCACAAATTATATTATCATTAACTTTAAACACCCTGGGACAATTCCTGTATCGTGCAAGAGATCCATATGAACCTAAGATATCTCCAGCGATGATGACTCCTTTATTGTATACCAAAGCTAGTATAGATGTTGCAGTTGTCACTGGGGCCCTAAAACATCATTTAAGTTGCAACATTTTTTGCTAGTCATGACATTGAAATTTTAGGTTAACTTACTGTGAATGCTGAGCAAAACCTTTTGGAGCTGCTTTATTGCCAGGAAAGTGATAAAATGCTCCAGGACTGGGGCCATTTTGCCAAAACGATGGTGGATTTGAAGTTATATCAAACATTTTGGATTACCAACAAATTTAGCAAAACTTTTACAAAATTTTCTATATCAGTGTTAACATTAAACTATTTAATGACTAATGACTGACAGTGACAGATTGCACCGCAGAGTGACTTTGACAAGCAACAAGCAACAACATAGGAAATAGAAAACTAAAGGTAGCCAACCTAACGAACAATTATGTTGCCATATCTACAATAATAATATTTAATAACTACCATTTTAAATTATTAAAAAGATGGGTACAAAATGATGTAACCACAATAAGCTAGTAAACATAAACCGGTATGCCACATGATATAACGTAAGTCATTTCCCAGTTTCACAAAGCTCGATTAAAAATTTTCACTATTTTGTCATGTACAAGTTTTTATATTCATCTATAATAAACCAATTGGCTAAATTAATAATATTCAGGTAAATATATAATTCAAATTACCCGCTCAGTTGACAGTACTTCATGCGAGGTGGCGCTAGTGTGCTTGTCGCAAATATTACCAATGCTAAAGCATAAGAGTTGCCTGTATTGTCATCATATAGTATTTGCCCATGATACAAATAACGAGAGATATGATAATGAGACTACGTATTTTTAGAACTGTCACGCGCATCCGCCAAATGGTGATCCAATGCAACAATAATATGCTGTCATACAGTGGGGTTTGACGTTTCATCACAACCTCTTAACAAATTACGTATTTTACTAATATTTAAGTGCATACAGTTGGAAGTAATTTTTTAAGATTAGAATACTGTACTGTGATTATGTGACATGATGATTAAATCAAGTTTATGAATGTTAACTAAATGTCTGCGAACGTGTTCCCTACTTTTTAAAGTTTGTATATCCCCTTGTGTATCCCCAATGCTAATTAAGGGCTCCCCTTAATTATTATACTTGTCTTGCGCTTACGCGTATATATATATATATATATATATATATATATATATATATATATATATATATATATATATATATATATATATATAAACATATAAACACAGATCTCATTAGTAAATTTTTCGTTTTACGAAAAATTCGCTAAAACTAACAAACTAACATAACTAAGGTGTATTATTTATCTATCTATATAGGCGACGAAGTGGAATGTAACTTCAACCGCATTAAACTGACGTATAGAAACTTTTTGATTGCGAATGACTTTGTTTTAAGTGTGTAGTTGGACTTCTATAACGTTACTCACCACGTGACGTTATTGGAGGGGGGCGGGGCATATGCGCAATATCATATCTCTTCTAAGTCATTATATCATGGTATTTGCCTATAGTTTATATACCGCGGTCATTTTGTATTTGGATAAGATAACTGAATACGAAATATCATTTTTAAATAGTTATATGTTTTATATCACTTGTAGTAAACTCTAATAATCAATTTGTTGATAAACATTCTACTTGTGTAAATTCTGAAAACAAGGTTAATTATTGTATTTATCTAATTTCCAACATACAACATTTATAATATGCTGTATTATGCTAGTTAAACACAATTGTATTAGAATGTAGAACGTAATATCCTCCTAGATAAAATAAAACGACAAGAACTAGGTATATTTTATATAAGAAAAATTGCTAATAATGGCAACCTTGCAATCTTTATAATGTTGCCAACTGCAAATGACTTACGATAACAAAACAATACGTAAAAGTAAACACAACAATATTGTCATTGCCATATAATAGTGCATATAATATTACTTTACTTGCTATTTTGCTACATGTATTTATTTTGCGGACTAATGAAAACGCAGTGCAGATTTAAATTCAGATCTCACTACTTTGTATATCTTTTTACTGTTTGATAATAATACGTGGGGTGGTGTTTTGTTTTGAGTCACTGATAGCGTAAAGTGAAACATTTTCAGTGAAATACCGTGTTTTTATCTTCATCTCAGAAATTTATTTACTTTATTTTTTCATTGCTTTCATCCTATGACTTATGTGCATTGTGGTTACTAGTATGACCATTGTGGTTCACTTTCTACTAAAAGTATGTTGAAAATCTAGTTAAAAGGTTTCAGATCTAGATAGAAATTAATATTTTCATAGTGGTGATTACATATCACAACCCTGTTGCGTTGGATTCGTTTAAATAGCTACAATGGCTAAGTGTTGTGCGGTTTTTCGTTTGATAATTGCCGGTTTGTATACGTTGATAGGCGAAGCCGGTTTTGTGACATTCATAATTTTGAGGAATTATCCATCAGCTGTGCTTGGAATAATCACAGGTAACTGTCCTATATGTTTTGCCGTATGTACGCAAAAGAAAAGTAAAAAAAGTTACACGCCCAACGTGGGGCTCGAACCCACGACCCTGAGATTAAGAGTCTCATGCTCTATCGACTGAGCTAGCCGGGCTTGTAGATAAAAGTCGATTCCCATGTATACATGCTGACAATCAATTATTATATATTTATCTAATTTATTTCACTTAGAACATCATACTTAAAATTAAATTATTGCTTACTACAAATTTTGCTGTTTTCTTTTCATTTTATATAACAAGAATAATATGAAAAGTAAAGATCGTAGCAATGACATACTATGTCATTGATCGCAATCTAACCACGCAACATAGGCAGCATCTAGTCGCATGTATGGGCTGCGGGTTGCCTACGCCTGATACCTAAGAAGGACTTCCTTATGCTATGCTATTAGTCAGTTTTCGTTAAAAATTCACTAATAAATAGTTGTTATCTGATATTTAATAGCTTTCGCTCCATACAAATTTTCCAGTCGTTTATTTTGCTTAGTTAATACTCTACATTATGAATAAAATCACTTTTAATATTATTTGTCTACTTATAAATGTTTATTTTTTAGATTTAGTTTCATGATGTATGTTTCAGGAGCGGCAAGTGGACTTTTGTTATATTTACACATTCTGAATCTAACAGAAAGACTTTTCAACTGGTATTCTAATAAAGAATTGGAACAAATTGGCAGGTTCGGATTTACTGTTTTCTGTATTGGATGTGTGTGCCTTATTTACCATTCTGTTACGCAGTTCATGCTGAATAAAGGTAAGGGCATACTAAAATCTAAACTTACAGTTAGTTTTAGAAATATAATTCAATATAGTGGGACGTCGCTCAATTTATTTTGTGCCAAAAGAAAATTATTCGCGTTCATAGGTTTCAAGCTATTTCAATTGTTGTGTAACTTCGTTGGCCAGGAAACCAGTTTTTTCAGGAACAATTTAAGTTTATTTTCGGAAGATTTTTGTACATTTTCAAACAATAAAGTTATTTTGATGAAACATGGTACCTACATTGTTTCTAGTATATAGGTTATACTGGTAAACAAATTTGATCCCTGCTTTCTTTAAAAGAGTTTGGACGCAGCAAGTGCGTTATGGTAGTGAATTTTCATTAAAATGTTTTTAATAGCAAATATGTGTGTTTTTTTTTAAAAAGAAAGCAGGCATCAAATTTGGTTACCAGTATAACCTATATAGCAGAAACAATGTGCCATGTCTCATCAAAATAACTTTATTGTTTGAAAATGTACAAAAATTTCCAAAAGTAAACTTAGTGTTCCCGAAAAAACTGGTTTCTTGGTCAACCTTATAGGTTAATAGCAAATTGAGCTATTTAAATATGAAACATTTGACCAAAATTCGCTACCATAACGCACTTGCTGCGTCTCGAATTTCTTTTCTTACAAACATGCCTTATATTTCGATGGGAAATGCAAAAATGCAATAACATAAGGCGTGTTCGATAAAAAAAAATAATTGTATCACCAACGACTTATGTGCCAGTCTGTGATTGTAGAAATATTTTTTTAAGATGTAGCTCAAGGCACCCTATAAGTAATTGTATATATATTTTTTCATATCTTGTATAATAACGGATATATTGAGCTTTATTGATTTTTTACGAAAATTCGTCAAAAATTATATACCATAAAACAATAAACTGTATCGCTAAGACTACTGCCAAAGTATCAGAGAAAGGGTCTATTTGAAATGAATTTTCTGGAAATATTTTAGCAAAATAAAGGACAATGACGGTTGAAGCTGAGACTTCAGGCTTCGTAAAACACTTTTCTTGAGATATTTTCTTTCCATAGCTCGTATTAGTTTCAGGTTATTTGCCTAAATGTTGCCAGTTTTGACGTTTTAAATCGTGACTTTGACGTTTTGAGGAAAACCCAATTTATTTTTCTTTAAATGCCTATAACTTTTTTGTCTTTTAACCTACAGAGCTAAATGAGGAAGTTGCATATAATTTACTTGTGATGAAAAACGCATTTAAAGTACTGCAAAATACTCTAAAAATATATGTCTACAAGTAAACCCCCCTTAAAGTGAACCACTAATTAGTAATGAATTATTGACTATAAATTTCAATTATCGCTTGTTATAATTATCAGCCGCTTTAATTTTGTGAGCTAATTTAATAGTTTTTGTTTCCTTTCTAGAAATTCTTCCAGTTTCAAATAGTTCAGCTATCCCCATGATATGGTCCTTTATCACATTGAAAGCCGGAGCCACCTTGCTTTATTATACATTCAAATACCGCCAGGTAGATGACGATAGTGATCTTCTTATCTCAACAGAAACAGTTGTAGAGGAAAGAGTTATTGAACCGTGATAACATGCGTAATTGAGCAGATACCTGCCTATCATTCAGTTGACATTAATACATTGATTTGTAATTATTATTCAGACTGATATTGAACTTTATAGCGATAAGTTTTAATTGTGTAACCTTTTGTATATACTTAAAATATATTTTGCTATGTTTTGAAAATGAAGATGTAGTTTCAATTTTATTTATTTATTTATTGACCTATTTTTGTCGTTTATACCTTCATGTAAAAAATGATCTCTCAATTACGCAACAATAGTTGAGGATATCTGCCTTTTCTACCGATAATTTCATGGACACTGGTTTTTAGTAAATTTTCTTAAAAAAAAAATCACTAACGAGGGGCTCCCGACTTTAATTTTGAAAAAATGTCTGAGGTTTGCGCGAATTACGCCCCCTAGAACCCATATCCAGGATCAGTTTCAATTTTTATCTGTATATATATATATATATATATATATATATATATATATATATATATATATATATATATCTGTATATATATATATATATATATATATATATATATATATATATATATATATATATATATATATATCTGTATATATATATATATATATATATATATATATATATATATATATATATATATATATATATTTAAAAAAAAATTTAAATCTGGGGATATAAAGACTGTTTACAAAGAACTGGAACATCTAAATATAGGCACCAAGAGAAAGACAACATTACCTGAAGCTCTCAGGGATCCCCATAAAGTCGCTGATCACTTTATGAACAATAGCTTAAGTCAGGATCCTATGGGAAGCAGCATCAATGGGTCTGCATTTTTCGGGGCGATTAGTGGTGGGGAAGGATTTCAGTTTTGTTTGGTCGATGATCCGACGGTGCTCCGGCACATAAATGCGATCAAGACCAATGCAACAGGACGTGATGGATTGAGCATTACTATGATTCAGCTTTGTAGCAGGTATATAGTTGGCTTCATAACACACATAATCAACTCGTGTATTCTGGAAGGCTATTTTCCAAAAATCTGGAAATGTGCTATCGGGCTGCCGTTTCCGAAGGTGGCGGATCCTACGGAGCTGAATCAACTGCGGATAATCAGTATATCGCCCATATTATCAAAGTTGCTGGACTCGCAGCTTAGGACTTACTTGAGTGATAAGAACATCTTATCTGACTTTCAGTCTGGATTCCGGGCTAATCATAGCTGCGCCACTGCACTGCTAAGGGTTACAGACGACATTTTGCGGGCCACGGACCAGGGTATGCTGACACTACTGGTGCTGTTGGATTTTTCCAAGGCCTTCGACACCATAAATCATAATATATTGCTGAAAATATTGAGAGCGGTTGGGATGGGCTCGGAAGCTCTGGCGTTGATCAGAAATTACTTGAGGGAACGCTACCTTATTGTGAGAGTTGGCAGCTGCGAGTCGGATGCTCGTCTTGTGGAGTGTGGTGTGCCGCAGGGCTCGGTCCTTGGGCCCCTGCTTTTCGCTATTTACGTAAATCATTTCCCTAGGGTCATTCAGTATTCTAAAGTACATATGTACGCTGACGACATTCAGATATACATTTCCTTCAATGCCGCGGAGCTTTCGGATGCACTTGGAAAGGTGAATTCCGATCTGGATTCATTGTACAAAGTGTCCAAAGACCAATTGCTGTGTCTAAATGCGAAGAAGTCGGCTGCTATTTTGTTTGGGAGTCAGATTCTTGTAGAGCGCTTAAAGGTAAATGTGAGGGTCATGATCAATGGGGAGCCTCTGGAGCTTTTGGATGAGGTGCGAAACTTGGGTGTGATAATGGATAACAAGTTTAGATATAAGCGGCATGTTGGTGCCTGCCTTCAGCGGGCCTACAACAACCTGCGTCTGCTGTACCCGCAAAGGACTTATATTCCGACTGGTGTTAAGCTAATGCTCGGGAATACCTTAGTCCTCTCGCAGTTTGCCTATTGCTCGGAATTATATTCGCCATGCTTGGATGGTTACGATTATAATCGGATACAGAGACTGCAAAATTCCTGTCTGAGGTTCGCGTATGGTATTCAAAAATTCGAACATATCTCGCATAAACTAAATGAAGCGAAGTGGCTTAATATGCGTAATAGTTTCACTCTGGAGCAGCAACATTGTTCCATTCTATTATTGTGTCTAGAGTCCCAACATACTTGTATAGAAAGGTAACGCACAGAACTGGTGTTCATAGCATTAACATACGGTCGAAGGGCTTAATTTCACCACCTAAGTACAGGCTAACACTGTTTAAACGGTCTTTTACCTATCAGATATACGCTATATACAATGGTCTTGATGAGAGTGTTAAAGAGCTGTTCTGTGCGTTCCTTCAAAAAGAAACTGTTGCTGATTATGCGTGGTGTTTAAGCAGGTTGCCGGGCTGGCTGTTGACTACCAGTTTTGCATATGGGCGTAAGTGGGAGAGCAGGGGATGATTATACATCCGTCTGAACTTCGCCCAATTCACACAGTTTCTTATTATTTTTCTTTTAATTATGTACATGGAACTGTGTTTTTGTAAACTACGTTGTATTGTTGTATTTTTTTTGTTCTTTTTAATTGTGCACTTGAGTATTGTATTATCTACTGTGTGAATAAAGGCTATTTTATTATTATTATTATATATTCACTTTATTTGTTTGCTGTACTTTCAGTGATTTGTTATTTATTTACGTGGACTGCAGTTTCGAACCGTCCTGGTTCATCATCAGCACGCTACTGACTCATTGTTCCTGTGTGGTCTATGTCTGAAATTGTACGTGACGTCTGCGCGTTGAGCTTCTATTGGTCGGTTTCCTGTTCTCTGGTTGGTTGTGTTTTCGGACTGTGGGTTTTCGGACTGTGTGGAGTGAAACCGACCAATTGAAGCTCAACGCGCAGCCGTCACGTACAATTTCAGACATAAACCACACAGGAACGATTATAGTCAGTAGCCTGCTCCATTATAAGTAGCTACAGGATCGGGCCTAAACATAATCCTCGTGGTCAGCCCTTGCTGGAGTTTTTCGTTACTTCTTCAGAAGTGACGCTCCTGTCCTCCAAGAAATTGGCTACCGCTTTGGTCAGGTTTCCGGGACAGACAGATTCTGACAGCATGGGGTACCAGGCTGAGTTAAAGGCATTTTTAATGTCCAACGCTACCAGCAGGACATGCTGCCCAGTCTCGTTCGCCGTACTGTCTGTCGGACAGCTTTCCGTTTCTCCCCAAGTAGTATGACAGCTTACGGCGACGCTCCTGGTCCTGCACCCGTTGCGGGTCTGCTCTCGCTCTACCTGTTTCCCGTTTCTTTCTGCGTAGCTCCTGGTTCCACCACACAATCTTTTGTCCTTCTTCTTTCCTTTTCCAAGGGATGCTTCCGTCGCATGCGCTTATTGCAGCCTTCTGAAATCAGAGAGCCCTGTCCTCTGCAGATATTTATTTACTGTCATGCCGTCCCTGCTAGAGCCGTTTGTATTTCTTCTCGAAACACTGTCCACTTAGCCAATCCGATGGCACTTCTTTTTCCACCGACCGGCGCTCGCGCTCCGCTTCCACGGTTTACCGCGAAAGTAATGGACCTGTGATCACTAACTACCTCGTCTACTCATACCAACCAATTCTCTACCGTCACATGCCGACTTAGTGTGATATCTACGCAAATCCGTCCGTTAAAGGTCTGAAAAGTGGGTGGTGACTCTCGGTCATTCTCATTCTCAATTACTAAGTTAGCCGCGCCAACAACGTTCATCAGCTGGGAGCCCCTTTCGTGAGTGATGTCACCACCGAACGCCTCGTGCTTGGAGTTCAAATCGCGACACACGATTGTCGGTTCTCTGACTCCTCAAAAAACCTTCTACTTTTGAGAGAGTAACCGTGCTTCGCGTATATGCCCCGGACGCACATATGCGTTGACGAACACCATTTCAACCTTACCGATGCCTATACCAACCGCCCTGACCGTGCTGTCACTCAACTGCGACAACTCAATCGTATTATCTTTCGATTTTACCGCGATCATTACTTTGTCCGGCTTGCTGCCGCCGAACCTAACCCAGCCGAGTTAGTATGTTGTCACGACAGCACCAATTAACCCAAATGTTATAAATACAGACTGTGTACAACCAACTAACAATTTTATAAGTTGTCAGCCCTGCCCCATTTTTTCCCAATTTTGACAAATTACAAAATTGTTATTTGGTTGTACACAGTCTCTATTTATAACATGTGTTAATTGGAGCTGTCGTTACAACATACTACCTGGTTCTGTACCGAGATGGCATACCCTGTCGTACATCTCACAATGTCCTAGGAGGCTGGCAACCATAGCCGTATTACTTTATACGTGTGCTCTCGCTGTGATTGGTATAGCGCACTGACGAGCTCTAATTAAGGCGAAACCGGTCTGCATTTCTAATGACGGTGAGAATACATCCAGCCTTAAGGGCAGGAAGGTGAGGTTGTTTTAGGTCCCGAAATCGAACTACAACAACACAACCCCACCCAACCCTTATCAACTACTCTAAGGAGTAAACAGATTGGGGAGCTAGAGTTCCTTCCTTTCGTGTTTCCTTAACATCTTGACGATGACTCCACAATTGGGAGTCAAAACGTCGAGCTTCAACAAATTCTGGACGCGGTTCAACCCGAGAATCCAGTATTTAAATATAATTATCTATTACACTCCGTGGTTTGTTTCAGTTACGATGATTTTTACGAATTTGACGTCTTAACGTAATTTCTTTACAATAAAATTAACTTGATACGTTTCGCCACTGCCTAAGGCTAGATTATTATCTCCTATGATGCATTTATAATCAAATGAAAATAGTTAAACGATTGCGAGAGAAAGAGTGTTTCTATGTTAAAGCAGATAAAGACAATAAGGTAGCGATTTTGGACAAAAACGAGATATAGTTTATAACGCCATTGCGACAGGACCCTATAAAAATTAAATAAAAACACGCTACCAAAAATGATTTCGGACGTTAAAAATAGTCTAAAAAGCTGTCACAACTTCGTATCAAAAGACTTAGGAAGAAAGTTACAAGTTTCTAATCCGAAAGTCCCCAAGAAGTAGGTACGGTCTCCCAAAGATTCATAAACCGGGAAAATCAATTAGACCTATTGTTTCGGCTATAGATTCTCCGACATATAATTTAGCAAAGTGGTTGACAAATGAGTTTAAAGGCTTGCTCGTCAAACAGAAAAGTTTTTCAGTAACAAATTCACTTGAATTTATTAATAAGATTAAAGAGGTTAAAATTACTGATGGCGATGTTTTAATTTCATTCGATGTAACCTCATTATTTCCTAGCGTTCCCACGGAGCAAACTTTAACGTATTTAGAGCAGTTGTTAAAAATCAATAACCTAAATGAAAATGTCTGCAAATAATATTTAACTTTAACACACCTTTGTATCAAACAAATAATGTTTCAATTCAACAATGAATTTTTTGAACAAACCCAAGGTACGGCAATGGACAATCCGCTATCGCTATTTATTGCAGACCTTTTATGAGCAGATTTGAAACCGATCTTGAAAGTGAAAGTGGCTATTTTCCTAGAGTGTGGCTTCGTTACGTGGATGATATTTTCGCAGTGTTTAACACAAACATTTGCAGAATAGAAGATTTTATTGCCAAATTAAACAATAAATGTTATTCTATAAAATGTACCCACAACTAGAAATTAATAATAAATTACCCTCTCTAGATGTACTAGTTATCAAGAATAAAGACACTTTAGAATTCGATGTCTATAGAAAGGAAACCACCACTATAAGCTACATTCCGAACGACTCACATCATACGTACGCACAAAAAATGGCCAGTCTGAATTTTTTAGTAAATCGGTTAATTAATTTTCCTTTTAACAAAAGTAGATATACCAAAGAATTAAATTATATTTAGAACGTGGCCGAATATAACGGATACACTGCTTGCCTAGTGGAAAAATTAATCAACAGAAAACAAAGAAAATGTTGACGGAATCAATGACGTTTAGAAGAGATAAATCCGAAAAAACTTTGTTTGCTTACCATTTGAACCTCGAGTCACGAGGGGTCTAGATAGCATTTAAAAAAAAAGTCAACTTGTAGCTAACATTTTCGACAAAAAATACCTTAAAAAACTTGCTAGGTAACCCAAAAGACAAGGATAGCACGGACAAAATGTCGGGAATTTATGAAATAAGTTGTAAAGATTGTAATCTTAAGTACGTCAGACAAACAAAAAGATCGATTGGAATTAGATTCAAAGAACACTTAGCCCAATTACGTTATGATACTATAGATAGATCTTCCGTCGCCCGACATATTTCGGATGATAATCATCACGTTAATGAAGATAATCTGAAATTAATAAAAAAATGTTAGACAACCAGGACAGCTAAACTCATTCGAGAGTATATATATATATATATATATATATATATATATATATATATATATATATATATATATATATATATATATATATATATATATATATATTGCGAAATATGATTACAATAAAAAATGTATGAACGTTTCACCGCCGCCGATTACGAGTCACGTGATCGATTGCTTCGTTAAATAAAATTCCCACCTTTCAACACGTCCTAGAGATAACATAACAATACAGATAGTTTCGCCAAAGGAAACTATGTTAATTTAGTTATCGTTGAACCTTCTCAAAATTATTAGAGATGGACACTTTTTAGATAAGTTAGTAGGGACGGTGTAAAGACCTCGTCCGGCGATAAAAATTCAATCCACTGCAGAATTTGCCTGCGATTAGTTTCCCATCTCAGTTCGGTTTCTTTACCTAAGATCCGGTATATAAGGTGATGTTAGTTTTTAAAGTAGTTAGATTTTTTCATCCACTGATGACGCTAACTTGGTTAGTGAAACGATCGTCAGGTCTTTTAAAATGTGTTGTGGTGATCTGGGTTCTCCAAGTGTACTTATCAGTGCTCAATCTTCACTTAACGAGTTATTATCTAGATACAAGGGCATATACATTGCACAATTGACACTAGATTTGGGTCTTAAGGTTTCGAATTCAGACTTATTTCTGAGAGTTTTTAAAAAAATTTCGAAAATAATAAAGTTCGACAAAATCTTTGGTAACCGCCCGGCGTTTTTATTCCGACATTGTGACGTGACAGTGACATGAAGACTTCATTTCATGGTGCCTTTAGCAATCCGTGAACCGTCTCATAATGCGGAAATACGGAAGATACAGAAGGAAAGGACCACATCCGCAGTTATAAAGCTAACGTATTCGTAGTGAAGTGACTGTATTCGCATGGGGCATGTGATATAGACTCCACTGAAAGAACCGTAAGAACTGTATTTGGCAGGTAACGCTATAGCATCCTCCTCTTTCACCTGGCCTGGCATCAGTTGCAATCCGAATACAACCACAGTCGTGACAGTTGCATTCGCACAACTGACCTCTCTGTGTATGCAGAAATAAGATGCAAATGCCTTTTGTGATTAGTGATAGTTTTCGGTACAGCTGTAGTTAAGTCTTTCAGTTTTTCAGAAAGGTAACTTTTAGTTTTTTATTTATATCTTTTAAGTTTTATGTTATTGATACGATATAGCATAGTAAACATGACCTTACTCAAATTTGCACTTTAAATGCATCAACTTGTAAACAAATAAGGTTCAAGAGTCTTATAAGATTTTTATGCTTTCTAACTTGAGTACGAAAATAAACACAAAAAGTCAGGGCGCAGCCAGTCCGTTATAGTAGCGAATTTTCGTAAAAATGTTTTTAATGTCGAATATGTATTGTTTTTAAAAGGAAATTTGGTTGGCAGCATCACCTATATAGTAGTAGCAGTGTACCACATTTCATTAAAATAGCTTTGCTGTTTCAAAAAGTACAAACATTTTCCGAAAATAAAGTTTAAAAGTTCCAGAAAAAACTGTTCCGATTTTCCTGACCAATGAACCTCTTCAAGCTATTTACACACCTGCCAAGATATAATGATTGACAAATAGTTTTATGACCCAAATAAAAAAAAAAATTATGAAATTTTGCAAAAATGTCTTGCCAAAATTCACCATTTTTTTTGGCCGAAATTGCCTTTAGTAATGTTACACTATATTATATTTTTCACAAAAATTCGACAACTTTTATTTACAATAACTTACTAAACATTTATTATTAATTACCATTTCAAAAAAATGTTACAAAAAATGATTTCTACGGAAATACTAGACATTTCTGCGAAAACTTTTCAAATTCAGACACTATTTGAGAGTACCTGTATACGGATTAATACAAAAAAACTCTCTGAATGCGTCATTTCCATACGGCTCAGCTCTCTCTTGGTACAAACGTCTTTTTACAATTTGTGATATTCTGTGTTGCTGCAATGTGCCAAAAACGTGAAAAGTTGCAAAACAATTGAAATAACTCAAAAACGATGAACGATATCAATTTTTTCCTTACAAACATGCATTATAATTCAATGAAAAATGCAAACATGCAATAACATAGGGGATCTTCTATTAAAAAAAGAAAGTGTGTATCACCAACGACAGGCCATGATTATCAAAATAATTTTATAAGATGCAGCTCAAAACACCCTGATATTAACGTATACAATTTTTTCTCGTATGTTGTATATAAACAAAAATTTTGAGTTCTACCGTAGAAATGAGTCACCCTGTATATGAGTAAACAGACAAAAACTGAAAATTACCCCGTATATGGGTTTGAGGGGTTCTAGTTCGCGCTTATTTGACGAAATCTTTTCAAAATTCATAAGTCTACAAAAATTTGCTAAAATATAGACTATTAAGCCATAAACTCTATAGCTGAATCTACTGCCAAAGCATCATAAACAGGCTCTATTTGAAATGGATTGATAATATTTTAGTAAAATGAAGGACAATGATGGTTGAAGTTGCAACTGAAGGCTTTGTAAAACACACCTATTACGACATTTATTCAGCACAATCCGTGTTTCTTGCACATTATTTGCTGAAAATTGCACATTTTGACGTTTCAAATTGCGACTTTGACGTTTTAAGAAGAAAAATTATAAAATTTTCAAAATATTTTTTCTGCTACTTGTTGACCTTTCGGCGCCAAGAAAACTTAACCGTTGTTTGTAATATTCAATTGGTTTTTTTAACCACATAAAATATTTTGTTCCTGTGCTTTCCTTTGATCATCAGTGGTACCCAAAATTGCGTTCTTTAAATGCCTATAACTTTTTTTCTTTGAACCTAAATATCTGAATTTCGGCGGGTAGGGTAAGTTTGATAGTGGAAACGTATATGCCAAACTTGGTTCTCATAGCTTTGTTATTTTTGGAAATACAGAAAATTTCCGAAAGGAAACCCAAAATTTCCCGAAAAAACTAGTCCAATTATAAATAAATAAATAAATAATATATATATATATATATATATATATATATATATATATATATATATATATATATATATATATATATATATATATATATATATATATATATATATATATATATATATATATATATATATATATATATATATATATATATATATATATATATTGTTACAAAGCACTTCAATAGCCGTAGGTGCGGTGTTGCCACGTCTCCAGAACTTCCCCAACATCTGGAAATTTTTGCACAATCTGACAACGTCGCCTCCCCACCCCCTGGGGGTGCCCCCCCCCCCGGCGAACTCTCAACCCTCTAGGACCAGAAATAACGAAGTTACCAACTTGTACCCCGTCGGAACGGATAACTGAGGTCTGCACATTCCGAACACCCTGTATATACACCCTGTATGCGCAGAGAACCCTTACACCCTGTATACGCAGAGAGATCTTATATTACGAGAAACACCTCTTGTGTAACATAGGAGTGATGACCACATTTGGATTAGCCTGTATATACATCCCCCTGTATACACACGGGACCGATCTGTATTCTCAGAACCTTTTAGTAAAAGAAGGTCCTGGAACATTCTGGAATGGAACGCTCCAGAAAGGTGGTGGAAGGTACGGCGAGTATATAAACGCGAAAGCAAGCCAGCCAGTGGAGTTCAGTTAGAGAATGTTGAAGTGACTTGAACAAGCAGTAATCAGTGTGAAGTGTTAGACTGTAGTTCCAGTATAGTAACTTGTGTGCAGATTAGTAATTGTAAGGCCAGTAAATTAAGTGTTTTGTGAGAGAGATATTCTAGAAATTTTATTGTATCCATATTTAGAGTGTAAATAAAGTTGTTTTGTTAAAATTTAAAGTCTCACTTATCCAGAACCCGGAGAAAACGCGACAATATATATATATATATATATATATATATATATATATATATATATATATATATATATATATATATAAACACAGTGTGTCCCAAACTGGAAGGGAATGTATTGTTATCTTCGTTATTATTAGAGATAGGGAGACGGTTAAGTTAGCAATGTTTGTAGAATTTCATGCTCGTTCCAAATATGACTTGTATTTTGCTCTGCCTCTTTTCGGTTTCGAGTTATTTTGAAAAAAACAAAATTTGTCGATTTTTTTCTTCTTCAATATCTAAGTAGGCGTTCATCTGGCATGTCTAAGACTTGCACATTATCAGGATATTTTTTACAAAGTACTCTTTTTGTGCTAATCTCAAGTTTGGATTGTCATTTGTTTTTGAGCTACAGGTATCAACGTTTGTTTTTATTATGGCAGCCATATTGGATTTTTCGCTCATGTGATTGCCTGTGAAAAGAGCTTTCCAATGATGTACAACATGCTTGAGAAATCTTGTAATTGCACTGACAATTTTTAACCTACAAAGCTAAATTGTGGTAGGTAAGTTATTAGTGAATTTTCTTTAAAAAAATCACCAATGAGGAGATCCCGATTTTTGAATTTTGAAAAAATTTCTTCAAATGAGCGCTAATTAGGCCCCCTAGAACACATCTGGGGTCAGTTTCGATTTTTATATGTTTATATATATATATATATATATATATATATATATATATATATATATATATATATATATATATATATATATATGTATGTATGTATATATCACACCGGTAACTCAAAAAATAAGGGGCCGAGTTTCATGAAATTTGGTAGGTACCTTCCTATATAAGTTCGTTATCCAGGAAAATTAATCTAGTTTTTCTGGGAAAATTTTTGTTTTTTTTTTCGAAAAATTTTTATATCTCCGAAATTAACAAAGATATGACAATCACATTTTGGCACATACGTTTTTACTATCAAACTTATCCTAGGTACCGAAATTCAGATCTCTACGTTAAAAGGAAAAAATATTATAGCCACTTATAGAAAAAAAAAATTGGGTGCCACTGTGATCAAAGGGAAGTTCAAGAACAAAATATTTTGTGTGGTTAACAAAACCAATTGAATATTACATACAACGGTTAAGTTTTTTTGCCGCAAAAAGGTCAAGAAATAGAAGAAAACATTTTTTGAAAAATTTATAATTTTGCTTCTTAAACCGTCAAAGTTGTGATTTCAAACGACAAAATTTGCAATTTTCAGACAAATAATCTAAAACAAAGATGGATTGTGCAGAAGAAATGTCGTAATAGGTGTGTTTTACAAAGCCTTAAGTTTCACCTTCAATCATCATTCTCCTTCATTTTACTAAAATATTATCGGAAAATCCATTTCAAATGGACCCATTCTGATGCTTTGGCAGTAGTTTCAGCTATAGAGTTTATGGTATAGTAGTCTATATTTTATTTTATTTTTTTAATTTATGAATTTTGAAACGATTTCTTCAAATGAGCGCGAACCAGAACCCCTAAAACCCATATACGTGGTAAGTTTCAGTTTTTGTCTGTTTACATATATATAGGGTGACGAATTTCTACGGTAAAACTCAATAATATTTTTATTGTTCCTAAACCTCAAAATGTTATCTTTCAATATTTTTTGTTTATACACAAGATACGAGTAAAAATTGTATACGTTAATTGCAGGTTGTTTGGAGCTGCATGTTATAAAATTATTTTGATAACCACAGCGTGGCCCATAAGTCGTTGGTGATACACACTTTCTTTTTTAATAGAACACCCCTTATGTTATTGCATGTTTGCAATTTCCATTGGAATATAATGCATGTTTGTAAGGAAAAAAATGATATACTTCATCGCTTCTGAGCTATTACAATTGTTTCGCAACTTTTCAGGTTTTTGACACAAACACATATCACAAATGGTAAAAAGACGTTTGTACCAATAGAAAGCTGATTCCTATAGAAATGACGCATTCAGAGAGCTTTTTGTTTGTATTACTCGTCGAAAAAATCGAGCTGCCGTATACGGGCACTCTCAAATAGTGGCTGAATTTGAAAAGTTTTCGCGGAAATGTTTTTAGTATTGTAGATATATTTTTTTGTGAAATGTTGGTAATTAATAATAAATGTTTAGTAAGTTATTGCAAAACACAGTCTAATCCACGACAGGTAGTATGTATTCCGTCAGCGCAGATCAACTGCCGACCTCCTTTCCTTTGTCACGCATTCTTGGAAAAAGTTTATGGAACTACACGGTGAATCCCAGATTGTCGCTCTAGACATATCCAAAGCATTCGACCAGGTCTGGCACGCAGCGCTGCCTAATAAACTACCGGCCTATGGCCTACCACCAGAACTCTGTACGTGAACAGCAAATTTCCTCTCCAACCGGAGCATTTCTGTTGTCGTGGATGGACATTCCTCTAAACTGTATCCAATTAATGCAGGAGTTCCTCAAGGTTCAGCTTTAGCCCCTACTTTGTTTCTTCTTCACATCAATGACCCCTCTCTAGCACATCCAACCCAGTTCATAGTTACGCGGACGACAGCACCCTCCACTCAAATATACAATATTCTAAGCCTGTCTCTTTAGCACAATTAAATGAGGATCGCAGACTCATGGAGGGTTCTGTCTCCGTGGATCTCCAAAAAATATTAGACGGGGGAAGTAGATATCTTGTACAGTTCAACCCCACCAAATCACAGTCTTGCTTTCTTTCTCATAAGAGATACACCAACCCTAGACCCATCACAATGAACAACCAAGTTATTCAAAGTAATGAGTCCTTTTCACTTGTTGGCATTTCTGTGGATCGAAATCTCAATTGGCACCAACATGTCACATCAATTGCAGAAGCGGCTGCTAAGAAATTAGGTTTCCTCTTCCGGGCTCGCAAATACTTTTCACCAGCTAATCTCTGTACCTTATATACTTCACAAATAAGACCAAACCTCGAATACTGCTCCCACATCTGGGGTGCTGCTACCGCTTCTACGCTCGCTATCCTGGACTTTATTCAGAAGAGAGCTATAAGTCTCATCGGTGACCCTACCCTCACCCAAAGGCTGCCATCCATTGCCCACCGACGTGCCGTTGGTGACCTCTCTCTCTCTCTCTCTCTCTCTCTCTCTCTCTTTTATAGATATCTGCACGGGCACTGCTCAGATGAGCTTTCTTTCATAGTTCCTCCACCTGCTGCCCCCAACAGATCTACCAGGGGAACAGAGCGAATGCACCCTTTTACTGTCCAGGTCACCAGACATAGTACATCTTGTAATGTCCGCTCTTTTGTCCCGAGGACTTCCAAGTTGTGGAATTCCTTGCCGGCACATGTTTTCCTTCTCCCCCGAACCTCCAAACCTTCAAGTTCATAATTAACAATTTGCCTCTTTCCTCCTTGTCCACACCCACGGTACGATAGTATTTAGGCTGTAAGCCCTCGTGGTGTGTTGTTGAAATAAAATTAAAAGAAATGTGGTACATTGTTACTAGTGTATGGGTTATACTTCCAACCAAATGTCCTTTTAAAAAGAACAGATATTTGACATTAAAAACATCTTAATGGAAATTCGCTGTCATAACGTACGAGCTACGTCCAGACTTTGTTAGTCTATGGATACTCACTACATAATACATTATAAACCATATTAATGCACATACATAATACTCAAATTACTTAAAATATTTGTTAAATTTTTTTTGCAATCATTTACAAAAGTGAAAATGTTCATTAAAAAATAACTACTAATAGACGAAGACTCATCAGAGCAGCGTATTCGTATGTTATAACACAGATTTTACTTTTAACGAAAATAAATGACGGATAACAAGCGGTGCATATCCTTTGATTTACTATGTACACAAAGCGAACGCTACACTTGTTAATGGGAGCGAATGTTGACTAATTAAAATGGAAATAAAAAGTGAACTTTCTTCATTGTATGAGTCCAAACGATTTATCAGAGGAATTTGTTTCGTCCATTGTCATTTTTCACACAGTTATACTCATCCGCGGGCGACAGAAAAGATAATTAAATTTTAGATGAAAATTAATGTCTGAAAACAGTGGGAAATTAGCACGTTTCATTTAAGAAAATTCACTTTTACTTTAATGCAAGTCTACATTTGAAAATTACCTCATGATTTACATTATCTTAGTCCTTTCTTTTCCGAATGGGTTGACTCATTATTCCTATTTAGTTTTGCAAACTGCTGATTTAAATAATTGATTTGGGAGGCACTTAAATCGACTTCTTATATCTCCCAACCGGGTAGTTTTTTTTAATTAACAATTATACTTTTTAGTTAATTTTTGTAGAAAAAATAACAGTAACAACCAAAGCACAAATCAAAAGTATCATTAACGCCTACCGCTTTAATTTTTTTAGATACTTTCTGCTGGTTGATAGAGTCCAATTCGTTGGGTGAGTTAAAGCACCAGCCTGTATAAAATTTTTTGGACATATTTATTTTCTCAGTATTTGACAGTTCTCATCCCAATAATTTAATCAACAATCTCCTAAGAAATTCTGGTGCAAAAAGTGCTTTATGCTTTATAATCTGGCCAGTGGCGGCGTAGTATAAGTTGGCACCCGGGGCGGTTTTCTATTGAGCACCCCCAAAATAAAACCACAAATCAAATACTAAACGTGCTTACGTGACTTTATTTTGCTAAAATATTCGATCACATTATCAAAATTTACTTTCCTGTCCTTTTCAATGGACAATATGGAAAGATTGGTAAGTCGCGCTTGGCTCATTGTGGATCTTAAGTAAGATTTTAATTTTGAGAAACTTCTTTCACAAGAAGCCACCGAAACACAAATAGTTAGGAAAATCTTAGACACAGCGCTAGACTCGGAACAGACTCAGAATAGTCCCATTGTACAATTGATTTCAGAAGTTCCAAGGTAGTCCATTGGATCGCTTCTTGGAAAGAACTGCTGGCAGCTTCTAAGTTGCGCCTCAGTCGTAAAATCTCCAAAAAAAATGTTCTCTGTAGAAAATTCATCGTAGATTTTTGTCAGATTTGGAACTGTACTACGAAGTTTTTCTTCTGTTGACGTAAGCAGAGTTTTAGGCTGAACAACACCAAATGTTATGAGAATGTCATCCATTGCCTTGTAACGATGGTCTATTTCTCCGTAAAATCTATCAAGACATTCTAACATAGCTATCTGCAGCTTTTCTGGCAATGTTAGTCCAGCGTCTTGGGCCATTTCTTCTGGCATAAGTTTTCGAAATCTTCTCCTTCCTCTTCTTTCAATTGAAATATCCAAGTTCTCAAAGTTCGACTGCAATCTTTCCAGCTATATTGGGAAGAAACCTAGAATTATTTCCATTACTTGATCGTCTTCAATATGAACATATCTGATTACATAACTCATTTGATCAACATGTGATATGGCTGGAGTGCTATTGAAAAAAATTCCGAAATATTTTGCTTTTCTTATGTCGTCCACAATGTTATTTTTCACATCTTTCCCGAAAGGCTGATAAACTCACTTTGAATGTCTTTGGACATGGACAAATAAGAATCCATCCGTTTCCTTTTTTACAGGTGATAGCATGTTCAATTCTTAGCATGTGCTCTTTTAGCACTGAGTCATATTTCGACAATAGATTAACTAATTCTAAAAAATTCCCTCTATTGTCTGATGAAACCCCCTCTTTGTACCCTCTAAGAGGAAGAGTTTGGAGTGCAAGAAAAATAATAAGATCTAAAAGGCGACTCAAAATGTCACGCCAATTCTTTTTTTCTTGGTCTAAAATCATTTGATGTTTATGGTCGATAGTTTTCTGCAGCCTCAATCCATTTTTCAAGATTTTTCATTTATCAAAACAGGACAGCTGGGTCTCAGAATTCTCGTGTTAAGACACTTTAGGATTTAGTTTTCACCATGAATTTAACCCGTTGGCAAAACTCGGATGTTTTTTTTCATGGTGCGTAAACAGTTTGCAAAAACAGTATAAATTGTTTTTTTTTGGAGAGTATAACATCCATTTTCTGAGTATTTTTCTCCATTTGGTATTGCTTTATAAAACCATTATGAATTGAAATGTCGGCTCTCTCCTTTTATTTTATCTCCAGACAGTATCTAAAAATGGGCCATCTCTATTTTGATAGGGTTCACTTCCCGTTTTAACAATTTCAATTCTCAAATCATCAGGCATTTGTGTTGGCCAAGTAGCAACATCGAAACGAGTTGTGTCATGTAACTCTTCTTCATCGTTATCAATTTGGTGGAGGGAGGAGCCGAAATCACTTGCCCCTTCCTCCCGCGCCTCCTCGTCAGGCGGATGCACCAGTGGCTGGCTACTAAGCTACGCGACTGTGTTGTCACCACGTTGTCACCCCTTGGTGTTTGGCAGACCACCCCCCCCCCCCTTTACGCCGCCGCTGAATCTGGACGGTAAAGAGAGTTAAAATGTAAGATTACCGAGGTCAGTTTTAATGATTTATATATATATATATATATATATATATATATATATATATATATATATATATATATATATATATATATATATATATATATATCGTTGTTGATGCTAATAGTCCAAAATGTACAAAAACTTAAGTACATATTTTCCCATACGAACATAAAACCCCATCACACTTCTCCGTAAGTGTTAATAAAAAAACACTTCATTAGTCACTTATTCTAGAGTATTTGTATTAAGTTTCATGTTACCAAACACAGGGTCTCCAATTTTTTATCTGCATACTAATGCAGGTATTTTGTTATTGTCATTGATAAATTAAATGTCTACAGATATTTTCAATGTTACTGCAAAAGTTGGATATTGGTCTATTATTTCTGCACATTCTCACTGTATTATGATTGCATTATTTTGTGTAAGGTAACGTTCTAATGCAACTGTTAATTCATTGTTTCAGCCATAAATGATTTATTGCACATCAGTTATTCACTTTAATTTCTCCATTTCAAATTCGAAATGTAACAAATAATGGTACTTTATTGCTGCTACATTGTTTTTAAATTCTCAGGGTAATTTTTGAATGCTTTAATTTACATGTTTTCTCTTTTTTCCCAGTAGACTGGGAAGAATCTTAATTGAAACAAATTATCTGAAACACATAATGTTTAATTGAACTTTATAGTAATTGTTAATACGAAATTGTTACTCTGATAATAAAAGAGAAATAAAAAATTATTTCATTCAAAACTGAATGTAAAAGGTTTCATTGAACTTGAATAATCAAACTACTTTTAACGATCTTCTTAAATACAGATGTAGAGCCTTTTTTAGTGAATTTTCTTTAAAAAATTCATATATATATATATATATATATATATATATATATATATATATATATATATATATATATATATATATATATATATATATATATATATGAGACATGCTTGGTTCTCGGGTTAAACCGCGTCCAGAATTTATGGAAACTCGACGTTTCGGCTCCTGTTTCGGAGCCATTTTCAAGAGGTAAAGGAAATATGTAAGGACACTCTAAGGCCTCAATCTGCCTACTCCTTAGAGTGATGGACAAAGGTGGGTAAAGGAAATATGTAAGGACACTCTAAGGCCTCAATCTGCCTACTCCTCAGAGTGGTGGACAAAGGTAGGTAAAGGAAATATGTAAGGACACTCTAAGGCCTCAATCTGCCTACTCCTTAGAGCGGTGGATAAAGTCAGGTTGGGTTGTTGTAGCTCGATTACGGGGCCTCAATCTGCCTACTCCCCAAATCTCGCCTGAGATCGTCTGTGAGGTCTCAGTGTGCTCAACCCTAGGCCTCAGAGAGATCTGGGGGGGAGTTATATATATATATATATATATATATATATATATATATATATATATATATATATATATATATATATATATATATATATATATATATATATATCACACCGATAACTCAAAAAGTAATGGGCCGATTTTGATTAAATTTGGTGAATGCCTTCCTCTTGCAAATGGCTTGGATAAGTACGTTAGCCAGGAAAATCGGCCGAGGTTTTCCTGGAACATTTTGTGTTTCCTTTAGAAAAAATGTATATCTTTCGAATTAACAAAGTAAGGACACCCGGGTTTGTATCATTATAAATAAGTTACCTACCAAAATTTAGCTCTGTAGGTCAAAAGACAAAAAAGTTATAGGTATTTAAATAAAAATAAATTGGGGTTTTCCTCAAAACGTCAAAGTTGCGATTTAAAACGTCAAAATTGGGAACATTTAGGCAAAGAACTTGAATCTAATACGGGCTATGGAAAGAAAATGTCTCAAGAAGAATGTTTTACAAACCCTGAGTTAGTTAGTTTCATCCGTCATTGTCCTTTATTTTACTAAAATATTTCCAGAAAATTCATTTCAAATAGACCCTTTCTCTGATGTTTGCCAGTAACCTTAGCTATAGAGTTTATCGTTTAATTGTATATAATTTTTGTCGAATTTTCGTAAAAAATCAATAAAACTCAATATATCCGTTATTATACAAGATATGAAAAAAAAAATTGTATACATTAATTATACGGTGTCTTGAGATACATCTTAAAAAAATATTACTAGAATCACAGGCTGGCCCATAAGTCGTTGCATTTTCCATCGAAATATAATGCATGTTTGTAAGAAAAGAAATTCAGGACGCAGCAAGTGCGTTATGGTAGCGAATTTTAATCAAATGCGTCATATTTGAATAGCTCAATTTGCTATTAACCTATAAGGTTTACCAAGAAACGAGTTTTTTCGGGAACACTTTAAGTTAACTTTCGGAAATTTTTGTACATTTTCAAACAATAAAGTTATTTTAATTAAATATGGCACATTGTTTTTACTATATTTATTTATATCACCTTCTTCTAATAAATGTATAACTAGTTGCATACGATACTTTAATATATGTATCGATATTTCAAATTTCCCGGGTTTCTGACTCCCGCAACTCAAAGGGTATTAGTGAATTTTCTCTTTTTTAGTGAAAAAAATCACTAATTTGAAAAAATTGCTTCAAATGTGCACTAATTAGGCCCGCGAGAACACAAATTTATGTACATTTTTAAACAGTAAAGTTATTTTCATGAAATATGGTACCTTGTTTCTACTATATATGTTATACTGGTAACCAAATTTGATGTCTGCTTTCTTTAAAAAAACAAATATTTGCTATTTAAAACATTTTTATGAAAATTCACTATCATAACGCACTTGCTGCGTCCCGAGATTTTTACACCATCCTCAGACAGAGTCCCCTAAAAGGCTAAAACTGTTACAAACACGTAGTTGTGAAGCAAGAACAGAAGTTTCTACATTTGCATTTAGTATGGAATGGTTTCACCAAGTAAGGATAACAATTAATTAATATCTTCTTCCTTCTTGATGTTATATTATTTATCATTTCTTACATTTTCCTCTTCATTATTGTTTTATCTTCCGTTATTTTTAGTTTTTTCTTTTTTCGATGAACAATGATTGCCGCTAGTACTAAGGTTCACATCACATAGCTGGAAATGTCGCCAAACCTCTGTATTTTGTTAGCAGGGTATGTTTCTCTTACAATTAATGGACGGCTTAACGTCCTTTTGAAAGGGCAGACAATCTATTTGCTCATGTACAGAGGCATTTTCAAGTCTCCTACCCAAGTAACTCCGTAACTATTGAATATATCAACGTAATTGTAACTTTACTCGGCATAAGGGCAGGCGAGGAATTCAAATTCTTTATCAGAGACACAGTTGCGTATTGCTTTTAGGGAAATCCATTATCTTTTCAATTTGAACCAGAGTCAAGTGATATCTCGAATCAATAGACAACTGAATATTGAATACAACGAGGTAACTGTCAAATATCTTCCCAAAATCTTCGTAACTATTCGACATATCAACGTAATTTCAACGTTACTCGACATAAGAGTAGGCGAGGAATTCAAATTTGTCATCATAGAAACGATTTCGCATCGTTTTTTGAAAAAACCATGGCCAGTCTTGTGCCAAGCCGATGGAGAACTACGGTTTGCGAGTAATTGGGGGTATATTTTTTATGGAATTTAATGGGAGCAATGGCCCTGCTATCTCTCCTACAGCTTGATTAGAATTATAGCTAGGTATGTTTTTTTGTGTCTAAGATGTAGTCATAGCAGTGTGCCTGCCTTCAATATACGAAGGCGAGTCAATAAGTCCGTTCTTTTGAATGAAATACAGGTTTTTTGACAAAAAATCCTTTTATTTCTCAACATGGTCTCCTTTGAGCTCTATACACTTCGTCCAACGTTTCTCGAATTTTTTATTTCTTCCAAAAATAAAATTTGTCGAGGTCCTCAAAATAGGCATTTGTTTGTGAGATGATTTCATCACTGGAGTCAAATCTCTTTCCGCCGAGCCATTTTTTGAAGTTTGGAAACAAGAAATAGTCACTCGGGGCTAAATCCGGAGAATAGGGCGGATGAGGGAGCAATTCGTTGCCCAATTTATACAATTTCGCCATGGAGACTACACATGTGTGCACCCTTGCATTGTCTTGGTGGAAAATAACTTTTTTCTTGGCCAAATTCGGTCGTTTTTTCTTCAAATCGTCATTGAATCGGTTCAATAAGTTGGTATAATATTCGCCATTGATTGTTCTTTCCTTTTGGAGGTAATCAATGTGGATTATACCGCGTGCATCCCAAAAATGGTCGGCATGACTTTATTGGCTGACAAACCCACCCTGGCCTTTTTCAGGGCCGTTTCGCTCGGAGAAATCCACTGTTTTGACTGCTGCTTGGTCTCTGGTGTGTTGTGGTGATTCCATGTTTCGTCCACGGTTACGAAACGGCGCAAAAACTCGTCCCTATTGTGGTTGAACAACGCCAAACACTCCTTCTAAGTTGTCACACGATTGCGTTTGTGGTCGATTGTGAGCAAACGTGGCACCCATCTTGCGGATAGCTTTCTCATACCCAAGTACTCATGCACATGATGCCATGTGATATGCCTATGGCTTCCACAATCTCCCGCACTTTCAATATCGGATTGGCCAACACCGTATTATGAAACTTTTCAATTGTTTCGGGTGTAGCGACCTCAACTGGGCATCCGGAACATTCGGCGTCATTTGTGCTTGTACGGCCGCAACAAAATTCAAAACCACTTTTTTACCATGGAAATTGATGGTGCAGAGTCTCCATAGTATTTATCAAGCTTATCTTTGGTTTGAGTGATGGTTTTTCCGCAAAAAATAATGTTTGATGAGCACACGAAATTCACTTTTTTCCATTTTCGTTATAATTCAAGAGGTTGTCTGCTTTCAATGGCCATCAAACACAAACGAAATGACGCAGCTTGTTCAAAATTTGACAGGAGTCAACTGACAGTCGGTTGTTGACAGCAACAGTGTTGCCCTTCCTGTGAAGAGGCGGGAAATTAAGAAAGCCACGGACTTATTGACCCGCCATCGTATAATACGGCTGCCCTCCCCTTATGTCTGTCCTATGACTATATGACGAATAATAACGAGTATCTCTTTGCGTTAGGGCGTTATCGTAGCAATATATGATATAAGGTAAGCATTAATCTTGTTCAGGTCCGTGGTAACCAGTACTGCAACTTCAGAGATGCATCAGGGCGGCCAATAAAAGAGGCTGAAGACCGCAGCCTTTGAGATGTTTGGTCAAATATCATATAATTTTTTTAACAAGAATAATTTTACACACGCTTAGTCGCCTGTGTTAGATATTTAGTCGTATTTGTGGCGGTTGGTGAAAGGTCTTTCTTTACATAAAATTACAAGAACTATTTAAGGTCGAGGATAGGTCAAGATAGCCCTTTAGATTCGTCGATAATTTTAATTAAATGTAACGTTTTGGACAAAATCGACAAAGACGAAATTATTAAAAAATTCGAAGGACCAGGTAAATATTTCTTTTGTAAACAAGTGTTTATAGGAATGCTATTCTAATATGTACCAAAATAACTTTATTTTAGTTAAAGTGCCTATTATTAAAAAAATCTATTTTAGTTTTATTTTATAATATTTTCTTTATTTTATAATATTAACTCCAATATTTTAAGGCTATGTCAAAGGCCGGATCCAGGATTTTTAGTGGGATGGGGCACAAGGTGTGATGGAAATTCCACAGCACACAAAAACCGTATTAAACTCATTGCACCTTGTCAACTTTTAACCGTCTGGGGCGGCACCCCTTAACTCCGCCCTTGGCTATGGCAGTTATGTGTGATTTTCGCTGAGTTTTTTTAAATTTCTTATACGGTTGATAAAAAATATATTTCTTTGTTGTTGGACATATCGTAATTATTTTACCCTAACATGCATTTGCTCAAAAATTCGTTTCAAATGGAGACAGCTTAAAGTACGTAAGCGTGTATTCAGCCGCTCCTCTTTAACATTAAAAAGTTTCACAAGCATGCCTCTGGGGCGTTCAAAAACTCCTCAAAGAAGGAGCCGATTGTATTTGCACGGCCCTGATCTTGTTAATTACGAATCCGTATCTAAGTAATTTGAGTAAAATGTATTTTGTGCTTTATCCCTGTTACCCTGTTACGGTCCTGTAAAACCTACGGTGCATTATCTCACTCGTTTATTAAAATTATCTCTTACTTTAAAAATGAATTTTGTTGAGCTCTTTTTTTATATATATTTTTTTATTTCAACAACACACCACGAAGGCTTACAGCCTAAATACTATCGTACCGTGGGTGTTGACAGGGAGGAAAGAGGCAACATTCTGGACTTGAAGGTTTGGAGGTACGGGGAAGAAGGAAAAATATGTGCCGGCAAGGAATTCCACAACTTGGAAGTCCTCGGGACAAAAGAGCGGGCATAACAAGATGTTCTATGTCTGGTGACCTGGACAGTAAAAGGGTGCATTCGCTCTGTTCCCCTGGTAGATCTGTTGGGGACAGGAGGTGGAGGAATTATGGAAGAAAGCTCCTCTGAGCAGTGCCCGTGTAGATATCTATAAAAGAGAGAGAGGTCACCAACGGCACGTCGGTGGGCAAGGGATGGCAGCCTTTGGGTGAGGGTACGGTCACCGATGAGACGTATAGCTCTCTTCTGAATCGAGTCCAGGATAGCGAGTGTAGAAGCGGCAGCAGCACACCAGATGTGGGAGCAGTATTCAAGGTTTTGTCTTATTTGTGAAGTATATAAGGTATAGAGATTAGCTGGTGAAAAGTATTTGCGAGCCCGGAAGAGGAAACCTAATTTCTTAGAGGCCGCTCCTGGAATTGATGTGACATGTTGGTGCCAATTGAGATTTAGATCCACAGAAATGCCAACAAGTGAAAAGGACAAATTACTTTGAATAACTTGGTTGTTCACTGTAATGAGTCTAGGGCTGGTGTATCTCTTATAAGAAAGAAAGCAAGACTGTGATTTGGTGGGGTTGAATTGTACACGATTTCTACTTCCCCAGTCTAATATATTTGGATATCCACGGAGACAGATCCCTTATCTAATTGGGTTAAAGACACAGGCTTAGAATATTGTATATTTGAGTAGAGGGTGCTGTCGTCCGCGTAACTCTGAACTGGGTTGGATGTGCTAGAGAGGAGGTCATTGATGTGGAGAAGAAACAAAGTAGGAGCTAAAGCTGAATCTTGAGGAACTCCTGCATTAATTGGATAAAGTTTAGAGGAATGGTCATCCACGACAACAGATATGCTCCGGTTGGAGAGGAAATTTGCTGTCCAGGTACAGAGTTTTGGTAGTAGGCCAGGAGGTGGGTTGAGAGTAGAATTGCCGGCGAACAACGAGGCAAAAAGTTCAGCCTTGCCCAGTGCGGTAGAAACAATTTCATCCCCTGAGACAAGAGGTGGGAACGTGCTCTTGCAGAAATTATTCCCAATAGATTTAGCAAGAGTCCAGAAGGGTGTGCTGCCGTTGGAGCTTAAGAAGATTTTGTTTTTGATTAAACAATTAAACGAGGTTTTTGCCTCAGAAAGAATGCGGACATAGCGGTTTCTGGCGTCGTTAAATGCTTGACGGTTTTCTTGACTGGGATTGTGTAGAAGCGTTTTGTGAGCTTTGACGTTTTCAAGTCTGGCCTTGTCACATGATTTAGAGAACCAGGGCTTTTGAGTGGCTGCAGAGGTTTTCTCTGTACGTGGAATATATAATTCCATGCCAGCTTGGATAATTTCGGTGACGTGTTGTGAGATATCAGAGCGGTCAGGATGAGAGAAGCAGAGAGACGCCCATGGAAATGAGGAAAAGTAATCTCGCATTTCGTCCCAGTTCGCGGAGTTGTAGTGCCAAACGATACGTGGGTTTGATGACTGTGTGATACGGCTTCAGGAAATTTAGTCGCCAAAGTACATGGGTTTATTTTACCTATGTAAATATTTTCATGCGTTACATAATGTGTTATCTCAATTGATAATAAATAATACAAATAATCGCACGTTGAAGTGCGATTTCCCTTGCTGTATGTAATTGTATTTTTTAATATCAGCATTACTTATTGATTTTTTTATCTTATTTAGCAATATCAGCATGACTCGCTAAAATGTGCACCGCATGAGAATGTATTATTTACTCATCAAATACAAACTCTTTATAACCTACCTTTACTAATGATGCCATAAACCGTATAATTTATACCGATAATAAAGAAGCGACATAACGGGCCAGAAGCTATTCACCAAACTTCCTTTTATGACAATTAAGTGGTTTACACAGTGACCCAGTGAAATTTAGTGAAAAAGAACAGATATATTCATCAAGAGAGTATGGTGAACAAGAGAGGCGGTTGACCTTGGCACATAGCAATGACCTCGCCTCGAGTACCAAACAGAAGAAGAACGGCAGCCTATTGTGACTGTGAGAGACCGCTAACTTAATGCTTATTAAGTTTGCGTAGAAATGCGTCCAGGTATTTCAATGATAATATTCTGTGCAGGTAGCGACAGTTATGTAACACTTCTTTGTTCTTTCCGGTTGACAATTTCTTGCAAATTAAAGAAATTATTAACAAAATAGAATAGTGATAGAAAATTACTTGAATCAACAAGGAAGTTCGAAAAATAACAATTGAATGTAATTTGGTCTTATTCAAAACACACCATTTTTGCTACCTCATTACAGTTAATGTCAATCGTGTTTTGTAATGAACTATCATATCAAGTCGCTTTACATTTCTTCATTTTTAGTTTTGATACATATTTAGTTTCTTTCACATATACACTCTAATAAGTCATGGGCAGATTTTTGCTGACGTTAGCTCTGGTACATCTTTACCAGTTCGCCCAAAATTACCGTGTAATCAGCAAGCGGAGGTAAAATACCCCTCCATTCGGATCTCCGGGAGAGGGGTGTACAGGGGGCGCCAGCATCAAGATGTAACATATCCTTATCCAATATATGTGGCCTAAATTCTAATCTGAACTCCGTCCACCATTTCCTCCAGGCTAATAGGCCCCAACTCCCCTTCCTCACCGAAACCCAAATCAGTGCCAAAACAGCCACTAATCACCTTAATTTCCCGGGGTATGAGCTCCTTACTTCCTTTAGATTGCATGGAGGCGTCTGCGCATACGTCCGTAGCAATCTACCCTGCACCAGACTCCCCAATTTAGAAGCCGGAAGAAAAGATATACTTTTGATAAAACTCTCTCTCGCGGAATGGCTAGGATATTCAAAAACTGATCCACAAGGGAGAGCAGCGGAGGCCTTTGCAGTCAGCAGCTCTTTAGCCAATATGGTTTAGCAACCTACTTACTTTCCTCGCATTCCAACACACAGCTCAAATCCCTTGGATCCCCTTCTTACTACAAATCCTGAATGCTATAAGGTATCAGACACCGCCCACTCGGTAGCTCAGACCATGGTATGGTCACCGCTTCCTGCGCAATGCAACCCGAAGTCACACAGTCATCACACTCACGTATCGTTTGGCAATACAGCTCCGCAAACTGGGAGGAAATGCGAGATTACTTTTCCTCATTTCCATGGGCGTCTGTCTGCTTCTCTCATCCTGACCCCTTTGATATCTCACAAAACGTCACCGAAATTATCCAAGCTGGCATGGAATTATTTATTCTACGTACACAGAAAACCTCTTCAGCCACTCAAAAGCCCTGGTTCTCTAAATCCTGTGACAAGACCAGACCTGAAAAAGTCAAAGCTCACAAAACGCTTCTACACAATCCCAGTCAAGAAAACCGTCAAGCATTTAACGACGCAAGAAACCGCTGTGTCCGCATTCTTTCCGAGGCAAAAAACTCGTTTAATAACCACAACAAAAACAAAGTCCTCTTGAGCTCCAAGGGCAGCAAACCCTTCTGGACTCTTGCTAAATCCATTGGGAATAATTTCTGCAAGAGCACGTTCCCACCTCTTGTCTCTTCCTCTCCAACCGGAGCATTTCTGGCGTCGTGGATGGCCATTCCTCTAAACTATATCCAATTAATGCAGCAGTTCATCAAGGTTCAGCTTTAGCCCCTACTTTGTTTCTTCTCCACATCAATGACCTCCTCTCTAGCACATCCAACCCAGTTCACAGTTACGCGGACGACAGCACGCTCCACTCAAATATACAATATTCTAAGCCTGTCTCTTTGGCCCAAATAGATGAGGATCGCAGACTCATAGAGGGTTCTGTCTCCGTGGATCTCCAAAAAATATTAGACTGGGGAAGTAGAAATCTTGTACAATTCAACCCCACCAAATATCAGTCTTGCTTTCTTTCTCATTAAAGATACACCAGCCCCAGACCCATCACAATGAACAACCAAGTTATTCAAAGTAATGAGTCCTTTTCACTTGTTGGAATTTCTGTGGATCGAAATCTCAATTGGCACCAACATGTCACATCGATTGCAGAAGCGGCTGCTAAGAAGTTAGGTTTCCTCTTCCGGGCTTGCAAATACTTTTCACCAGCTAATCTCTATACCTTATATACTTCGCAAATAAGGCCAAACCTCGAATACTGCTCCTACATCTGCGGTGCTGCTGCTGCTTCTACACTCGCTATCCTGGACTCCATTCAGAAGAGAGCTATACGCCTCATCGGTGACCTAACCCTCACCCAAAAGTTGCCATCCCTTGCCCACCGACGTGCCGTTGGTGACCTCTCTCTCTTTTATAGATATCTGCACGGGCACTGCTCAGAGAAGCTTTCTTCCATAGTTCATCCACCTGCTTCCCACAACAGATCTACTAGGGGAACAGAGCGAATCCACCCTCTTACTGTCCAGGTCACCAGACATAGAACATCTTGTTATGCCCGCTCTTTTGTCCCGAGGACTTCCAAGTTGTGGAATTCCTTGCCGGCGCATGTTTTTCCTTCTCCTCCGAACCTCCAAACCTTCAAGTCCAGAATTAACAAGTTGCCTCTTTCTTCCTTATCGACACCCACGGTACGATAATATTTAGACTGTAAGCCCTCGTGGTGTGTTGTTGAAATAAAATAAAAAAGCAGTCATTCACAGGTGCGGCAATATGTTTTAAGGTTTTGAAGGTGATTAATGGAAAAAATATTCAATATACACAACATTTATCTTTACATCTTGAACTTACAAGATTTGGCTTAGGTATTTGGTTTTAACAATAATATCTGCAAAGTAGTGTCCATCATTCTCGAAGCGCTGCTGCAGGCGACCTTAGTTTTCCGTAATTCTTAGGTTATATGGTGAATTTATTGGCAGATGGTATTCCTTAGCGTTTACAGGTTTCTTGGACAATATTTGTAGCTTTGGCTTTAAGATAACTTTACAGAAAAAAGTTACACGGGTCCAATCTGGAGAGCACTACAAATTATCGTCTCTCAAGGAGGTCAGGTGTTTGGAAAACAAACTCTGCCAGTCACCTTCTGACAATTCTTCAACAACAAAGATTGAGACAGATGTTTTGACCAAGAATTAATCGCACAGTGCGACTAGAGAGAGAGAGAGAGAGAGAGAGAGAGAGAGAGAGAGAGAGAGAGAGAGAGAGAGAGAGAGAGAGAGAGACGAAGGGAAATAGAATGTTTGCGAGAAAGTTTGTGATATTTTTGGGTGTTCGAGCAGTCCGAAGTTGTCTACTGCTCTCCTTGACAATAGAACCTGATTCACAGAAGATTTTTACCCACAACTTAATCAATTTTCGTATAGAACTACTTGGTAAAAAGAAATTGGTACCGAGTACAAAAACCCTGTTTATTTGTCCACGTCTTGTCCCACGGGAACTTTTCATCCATCTGTTACCAAAGACGTTATTCCCATTTTTTTTACAACCTCCGCTTTCGCGCTTTGCAATGCCTACTTAGGGAGAAAATTATACAACACCTGTATATAAGGAAAAGTCATAGTACAGCGAGTGCGTTGAGGTAGCGAATAAAAAAACGTCAAACGCTAATAATTCAATTAGAGAAAACCCCTAAAGGACTTATTCGAGGAAAAACTACTGGTGCAGACGAAATAAAAGACGTGGGCAAGTAGCTTGGGTAAGTTCGTTAGCCAGGAAAATCAGCCCAGGTTTTCGTGGAAAATTTTGTGTTTTCTTTCGGAAAAAATATATCTCCGGAAATAACAAAGTAAGGGCAACCAAGTTTGCTACGCGTGTTTGCATTATAAAGAGTGAACCATGTACCAAAATTTAGGTCTGTAAGTCTAAAGACAAAAAGTTATGGGCAGGTAAAGAAAAAAAGTTTTCCTCAAAACCTCAAAGTCGCGATCTGAAACGTCAAAATTCACAACATTTAGGCAAAGAACCTGAAACAATTACGGCCTATGGCAAGAAAATTTCGCAAGAAGAGTGTTCTGCAAACTCATAAGTTTCATCTTAAACCATCATTGTCCTTCATTTTGATAAAATATTTACAGACAATTTATTTGAAATAGACCCTTTCTCTGATGCTTTGCTGTAGGTTTAGTTAAGTTGATGCTTTGGCTGTAGGTTTAGTTAGGTTTAAAGGTCTATAATTTTTAGCCAATTTTTGTAGATAAAATTCGTTAATGCATTTTTGCATTTTTTAACGAAATATGATGTTTTTAAGAAAAATCGATACGCAGTAAGTGCGTTTTGGTAGCTAATTTTCATTAAATTCTTCAAATTTCAATAACTCAATTTGCTATTAACCTAAGGTTTGTTGGCTAAGAAACCAACATTTTAAGTTTATTTTCGGAAAAGTTTTGTACATTTTCAAAATAAGTAATTTTGATAAAAAATTGTACATTGTTTCTACTATATAGGTTATACCGGTAACCAGATTGATACCTGCGTGGATTAGAGAGACATATTGGCTATTAAAAACATTTTATGAAAATTCACTTCTATATGATGATATAAAGTCAGTGAGGCAATTTACCATATTTTATCAAAACGTCAGGGGCCTCCGGACACGAACCAGTGATGTTTATTGTTTTGTTTGTTCTCAGGCATACCCTCTTGACTGTTTTGCTTTCACTGAGACTTGGCTGGATAGTGACATTTATAGTAGCCAACTGTTTGATGATCAATATATTGTCTACAGATCAGATAGGGATTTTTCTTCCTCTTGTAAGACTAGGGGAGGTGGTGTTCTGCTTGCTGTGCATGATCGCTTTGCAACTTGTCGCCTTGATATTCGGAGGGACTGTGGCAGATTTGATGCTCTTTCTAATATTGACATTGTGGGGGTTAGAGTCTCGGATCATCGGGCCTCGCTTAATGTTTTTGTTGTTTATATACCTCCCAATACTCCAATTAATGACTACTACCTCTTGTTTGAAGCTCTCGAGTCCCTGTGCATAAAATGTGGTTCCGAGACATTCTTAGTTGGTGACTTTAACATGCCTGAATATGCTTCTTGTCGTCAGAACGACCCCTCCGCTCGTGTGTCTGCTTTTCAAAATTTCTGTAATCTACTACTCCTTGGACAGTTTAATCATGTTGAGAATACTAACAACAGGATTCTTGACGTGGTTTTGTTTACAGACACTTGCTTGGTGGGGGAGGCTCCTGATTCGCCCATGATTCCTGATGCTCATCATCCCCCCTTAATCATAGAGTTTCCGTTCGATATCCGTCTATTGGTTTTCCTCAGGAAAGTTTACTTCTTCGCTTTAGTCTGCAGAGTCTGTCGATGCGCAGGCAGTGCAGTTTCATTATATTTTTATATAAACTGGTTAATTCTGTGTTCGACTGCCCTAGTTTGCTTCAGCAACTTAATTTTAATGTGCCTCGTATTGCAGCACGTTTTCCAGGCACATTTTATCTCCCGACTGCTCGTACACGATTGCTGCAATCGTCTCCAATTTACCAGATGTGCAATGATTACTCTGTACTGCAAGACCGCCTAGATATCTTCTCATGTAACATATTAGAGATAAAAATGTTTTTCAAAGCGATTTAATTTATGACTCTTTTTTTGTATTTTTAGCTTGATTATTGTTAGTTATGTTTTGTGTATTGGCGTATCTTTAATTTGGCGTTTAAGCTGTTGGATGGTGTATGTATAAATAAATAAAATAAATAAATAAATAAATAACGCATTTGCTGCGTCCAGGCTTTTGATATGTTTCGACACCCCTCTACGATTATAATTAATTGATGTATTTTTTGCTCCTACAGATACATATTATTATGTGGTTGCTGACAACATGGACTATATATATGGTATGTACGGTTGCACTATCAAAGACAGCGTTTCCACAGAGTTTCCGTTATCCGCTCCCAGTTGTCATGAATAAGATCAAAGATGCAGCGGCCAGCTGCGATGTAGGGAGCCTAAACGTAACATTATTATTAGAATCGCCATTCAAAGGATTACTGTTCGCAAGAGACTTCGCACAAGAATGTAAATCTTTAGGTGAGTAACGATAACGAACTATTATTCTCTACGTTCATGGTTCACATGTGCTTTATTACGATCTAACTGTAAAATTGGTAATAAATATATTATAATTCTTAGGATATTTACCGCTTTGCTTCCGTCACAATAGACCTCGAGAATGTTAAGTGCCATGATAGATGGTATTCTCCAAAGAAATATTATTGAAGTATTAATGTAATGATATAATGACAAGAAATTTGTTAATTTCGAAACATTTTTTAAAGTTGCTTTCTATCTACAAACATCTAAATTCACATGGCAACACTAATTGGTTTCATGATAAATCAAAGTATGCAGTCTGACATTATTATTTTGTCATATTATTTATTTTTAGGTGTCAAAATTGAAATTGTGTTGTTTTTAAATTATTTAAGATCTACCCATTATTTGCTCAATTAGTCTACTATATAGTCAACTATTTTATAGATTTCAAAAAAATGATATTGTACATTTATTTCTGTATTCTTTTTAGTGATGGATGAAGCAATAAGTTTATTGAGAAAGCAAAAAAGCTTTCTTTTATTTACAATATAGCTGATACCCCAGATTTATACCATTTTGTCATATATACGGTTCATATATATATATATATATATATATATATATATATATATATATATATATATATATAGGGTGGCGCATTGAAAACGAAACAGACCAATTTGCGTGCAGAGAAATTTTTTTTAAGAAACGCTGAAACACGTCAATTTTAATATTGAGTGGGACATGTTTTAACATAAAACTCAACTTTGACACATCAACCCCTTAAGGGTGGTGATAACAACCCTTATATTTTAAATAGGAAACATGAGTCGAGTGTTACACCATTTGAAAGCTCCTTCTTTTCTGAATTCAGCACACTAATTTTTTGGAAGTTTTATCAACTCGTTTAAAAATTATTCACAGTTGGAGTTGCAAGAACGTATTACATTCATTGTGATAAGAAATGCACCATTTAGTCAATTTTTCGTTAAAAAAAACTAAAAAAGAAAACCACACGTTCAAAAATGTTTATTCAGTTAAGTAAGTGTTCAAATTGTTGACCACCAGCTTCCATACAAAAGTACAAATTTTGTTCAAAACGAGCCCTAACATTCTGGAGCATTTGTAGAGTTATTAGACGGCATTCTTCAACAATGCGTCGTCGTAATTCTTCCAGAGACTCCTGTTCTGTTGCGTAAATTCTACTCTTTAAATGGCCCCATAGAAAGAAGTCTAAAGGAGTTAAATCCGGTGATCTAGGGGGGCAGTCAATAGCACCTCTACGCCTAATCCATTGTCCTGGAAACTCTCTGTTCAAAAATTTCCTAACACGTTGTGAAAAATGCGGAGGAGCTCTATCTTGTTGAAACACTAATTGATTTTCTTGATGGCGATCATCATTTTTAACAATGTCAATTAGTAGAGGGTAAACGATATCTTCTAGTAACTCCAAATACGTTTCGCCACTCAAATTTCCATCAAGAAAAATTGGTCCGATTAAACGGTTTCCAAAAATGCCAGTCCAGACATTCAATTTCTGTGGAGTTTGAGTATGGACTTCGTGAAAATTTCTTGGATGATTATCTGCCCAATAACGACAATTATAACGATTCACTGTAGAGTTTAATAAAAACGTACACTCGTCTGAAAAACAGATATTGAACAGAAAGTTCCCGTTATCAGCTATTCGTGCAGTCATAAATTCACAAAACTCCAGCCGCCTATCAAAATCATCTTCATTCAGTTGTTGTATAAGATGAATTTTATACGGGTGAAATTTATGATGCTTCATTATTCGCTGAATAGTTCTTCTTTTGATGTTTGAAACAGTGGCAAATTTTCTCGTGCTCAAAGTTGGGTCTGCAGCAATTTGTCCTAAAACTTCAATCTCAGTAGTCTCATTTCTAACCGGAAATTCACGTTCAGGATCTCGTTTTTTGTTGACTACTGACCCACTTTGTCGAAACTTTGCAACTTACTCCAAAATGTATTTTTGTTTTTGAAAAAAAGAATAAATATTTCAACTCTTTCTTCTACAGAATACACCATTGTGAAATTAATTTTCGGTAGTACTATCAAGTATCAAACCGACCGATAAACTGAAATAATAAATCGCATTTCTCTCATTCCGATAAGAAATGCACTAGTCAATTTTTTGTTTACAAACCAACAAAACATTGACTATCAGCACATTTATTATCGGAATGAGTGAAATGCGTTTTTGCATCTTTAACTGTGACTAATTTTTAAACGAGTTGATAAAACTTCCAAAAAAATTAGTATGCTGAATTCAGAAAAGAAAGAGTCTCCAAATGGTGTAACACCGACCCATGTTCCCTATTTAAAATATAAGGGTTGTTATCACCACCCTTAAGGGGTTAATGTGACAAAGTTGAGTTTGATGTCAAAACATGTCCCCCTCAATATTAGAATTGACGTGTTTCAGCGTTTCTTAAAAAAAAATCTCTGGACGCAAATCGGTCTGTTTCGTTTTCAATGCGCCACCCTATATAGGTTGTAACGGTAACCAAATTTGAGGCCTGCCTTCATTAAAAAAGCCTGGACGCAGCAAGTGCGTTATGGTAGTGAATTTTCATAGAAATGATCTGGCAGAAAATATTTTATTATAACTTTTTTTTCTTGTAACATAGAAATCTAAATTTTAGTGTATAGTTTACTTTTTATATCGTAAACCTATCTACCAAATTTGGTTATCATAGATTTTTTATTTTTTAAGAAAAAATTTTTTTTCGAATGAAAACTCAAAATTTTCCCGGAAAACCTTGTCTGATTTTCCTGACTAACAAACTTGTCAAAGCTATTTACAAAAGGAAGGTTCATGCCAAATTTTATTAAAATCGGCGTATTACTTTTTGAGATAAGAATTTTTTTCGAATGAAAACTCAAAATTTTCCCGGAAAACCTCGTCCGATTTTCCTGACTAACGAACCTATCCAAGCCATTTACAAAAGAAACGTACATTCCAAATTTTATCAAAATCGGCCCATTATTTTTTGAGTTATCGGTGTGATACATACATATATATATATATATATATATATATATATATATATATATATATATATATATATATATATATATATATATATATATATATATATATATATATATATATATATATATATATATATAAACATATAAAAATTGAAACTGACCCCGGATATGGGTTCTAGGGGTCTTAGTTCGCGCTCATGTGCAAAAATTTTTTTCAAAATTCAAAAGTCGGGATCTCCCCATTAGTGAATTTTTTCTACGAAAATTCACTAAAAGACATATTTGTTATTAAAAACATTTTTATCAAAATTCACTACTATTTGCGGCGTCCAGACTTTTTTTAACATATATTTTAACTTCATCAGAGTACTGTTTTTGTGGGACATCACTCCCGCTTTAAATATATATTTGTCAAAATGTTATTTAACTCTGTCAGTGTAACTTGGCATCACCGTTAGGGCTCGTTTTTGATGTTTGACGTTAGCTTTTGTTAGACCTTATGCTTTCTGTAGTTGCAGTGTAGTTGGTCGGATGTTAGACCTACCAGAAACATAGTTTCTGACAACGAACTGTTTACATTCTAGGTCTTAATCTCTGAAGATGGCTCGATAGGGGCCGAAACGCGTAGGGTTATAAAAATTAAACGTATTGTCTGGCAGAAGATCCTTTTAATTCCAAATTCCTTTAAGCATCTATAATTTGACGTAATAAAGATACTTATTATTATATCATTGTTATATTAATGTGTTTTCTGTAATTTGCAGGTTCCTTTTCTAATTCCATAAGTATACAGTTACCGACCTCAGGATGTGGGGTAAGGCTGAGTTCTAAGACTGATGAAAATGACGAGATACAAATGTTGTATTCTGTTACGTTGGTACTTCAACAAGACCGCCATTTAAGACAAATTAGTGACCAAGAAAAACGCATTGAATGCATCGTGGAAGATACTGCCTTTGCTATCAAAAGCCAAACAATAGCTGATGTTTTAAAAAGCGACTTAAAGAAAGCCAATCACAGGTAAATTAAAGAAGTAAATATGGACTAGTGATGCATGTTATTGAAAATCATCATTATGTTTATTATCTGATCTTGATCCTATCAAAATTATTCTAGTCCTCAGTCGATGTTGTGGGATAGAGGAGTATTCCAGACAATGAAGAAAGTTGCAAATTTATAAATGTATATGTATTGTTGCACTACGCAAGCGCGACTCTTGGTACCTACACTTCACAACAAAATCCGTGTTATATATATATATATATATATATATATATATATATATATATATATATATATATATATATATATATATATATATATATATATATATTGTTACGTTCTACAGGGTTCTGGATTTGTTGATTAACAAAACACAGCTTTCCAAACTACTAATTTATTATTACCAACTATTTTCCAACACCAATGTCAACTAAAATATATCTCTTCTCTATTATTAAATGTTCATAGAACTATATTCCACTATCGCCTTCTATGATCGCTTTCGATAGACCAACACTTACTGTTAACTCGCTTTATACTCTATGATCACTTTCACACCACCTTATTCAATACTGAACTAACTTATTCTGTGCACCGCTCGTCTATTTATACGTGTCTATAGAGATTCTAGACGTTCCACACTATTCTAAACTATTCTACACCTATCACCTCTGGTCTATTCCAAAAATGTCATTCCAGAGTGTTCGTTGTGACAATATATATATATATATATATATATATATATATATATATATATATATATATATATATATATATATATATATATATATATATATATATGCATATAGGGTGATTCGCATAAGTACCGACACAGAACAGGGGAACGTAGGGGAACCCAAAATATTGTGATTTAACGCAACTTACTTCTATACTAAGTTGCACCCCTGAGAAGTTATAGGCCTTCAAAGTGGGGTTTCTAAGTTCGAAAAAAAATCAATATCTCAGTTATGCTTGAACTTAGAAGAACTAAATTCGCTACACGTTTTAAGTGTACCAAGAGCAATAATCGGCAGTAATAAGGATTCAATCGAAGGATTTTAAAGGGCTGATATGGGATGATTCACCCTTAAAATGTAACAGAATTTTTTAACCTATTGGCGGATTTAAAAAATAAATATTTCAGTTTATGGATAATTTAATTCTAAAACTTTTTTTACTCTTATAAATTTTCAAAAAACTTTGTCGTTTTCAACACAATTCCGAATAACTAATTATACATATTAGAGCTGTGTTATTTAAAATCATCGGAAATTCAAATGTTGGCTATGAAATTTAACGTCAGACTTGACAATCAGGAAAAAAGTTGTAAGAAGAATAATTTAATAGAAAAACAAACAACTCACACATTAGAAATAAGATAACGTTACAGAAATTGCTCAAAATGATCACCGTTCTCGCTCAGGCATTGATTTATTCTTCGTCAAAAATTTAAGTCTACTCTATCCAACAATTGTTGATTGTTTCTAATGAGTGTGCATTTATGTGTAATGCGATTCCACAATTCGGATCGAGACGCATTTGGCGAGGAATACATAAATTCTTTTAACATTGCGCAAAGAAAGAAGTCACATTTGTTGAGGTCTGGCGGTCTTGCTCTAGCGTCTGAAATATGACAAAGCGAACAGTCTAAATAAACACCCTGTATATTGCAAATCGAAGTATAACATTTTATCCGTGGTTAAGCAATATTAAGCTTTAACTTACAATAAAAAACATCTTGATATATTTGTTTGCAGAGGAAGTATTAGTTTTTTTGCAAACTGTGCAAGTGTCAAAACTTTTTGAAAAAATTGGATAACTCAAAAACTATTGATTTATGACATATAGTACCTTGTATAAAGTAACATTAAAATTGTACGTAGGATCGAAATATGTAATAATATATAGGGTGTTCCAATTAAAATATTAAAGTTGCATGCTGCCGGTGACTTATGAGACATGCTGTATAGTTTAAAATAATATTAGGTTATACATCTTTAAAAACAAAGTAACATGTGTTTTTAATTTTTTTTTTGATAACTGGAATAGCTTAGGAGATATCGAGGAATCCCAGAATAATGGGCTAGCCTGTATATATATATATATATATATATATATATATATATATATATATATATATATATATATATATATATATATACATTTAATGAAAATTCACTACCATAACGCACTTGCTGCGTCCCGAACTTTTTTAGTCTTCTTTTGAATTATGTTTTTCTTGTATTTGCTAACTACCTACCTAATTTTATGTGTTACGATTTTTGTTAGAACTGGACGAACACGATTTGATGGGTGGTCAAAAGACATCGAAGAAGAAGACTTGGAAGAAATACAAGCATTAAATGAAGCTTTGAAAGCTGCCCGTGCTTGGATGGAAATAATTCCTGAACGTGAAGTAGATAACACAGTTGACACATTGAAAGTGGGAGAACCAGCTTTGCTAGCTGTGAAGTCTACATTACCAGGTAGGTAAACGTTTTTTAAATTCAACTTAGCCATTAAAAATCTAATAATTTCTATGTACATTAGATCTTTACAGCGATTTACTTTTAAAGCTTAATTATAGAGTAAACGTTTATTCCTCTTGGTGCTTTATTATTTTTATGCAACTACTACTTAAGACGAAACATGTTCTTTTGAGTATCAAACCAAATGCTGCGCTATTATCTTTCCTAAATAATCAAAAATCATTTACACTTGGTCTTAACAAATGCTCAATGTAATTGTCTTTATTTTTCTTTTTTTGGAATATAACCTCATCCACTTGTTTTTATAGCTGGAATTGGCTGGCGAGTGGTAGACTGCATAGCTCATGATGGTCTGGGAGAATCATCACAAAAGCTGTTGGATGAGCATGGCTGTCCTGTGGATGATCTTTTATTACCAATACCTGAGCTGGGACCAGTAAGACCTATAGCTCTTATGAGACATCAGGAAGCAGTTTCCAGATTTGCAGCTTTTAAATTCCCAGACAGAGATCGACTTCATATGTCTTGTAGTCTTCAGCTGTGTAGAGGATCTTGCCCTAAAGTAAGTTGAATTTTTGTAAAGGTGCACTGCTGAACATAGAAAGTAAACAATATTTTCCTTCTACTGATACCACCTTAATCCTAAAGGCCAAGACTATCTCTTATAATATAACAATGCATTTATATAAAACTAGGACATCTTTTGATAAATGAAAACATTTTGAAACAATATATATTTAAGTTTTATTATTTATACACATGTAGATACTTTTCTCTGGTTGTTCTTATTTGCACCAGATGTCCTCCAAATCAAGTTTATCTAAATTTTACCACCAAAAATCTGTTAACATCAATTGCTTACTACCAGTGGCGGTTTCTCTAAGGAGGCAGAGGAGGCCGGACCTCCCTAGTTAGAATTAGTTACATCCTCCCTATTCAAGTAGTCAGTTAGTTACATATAACTTTAATCCAATATTTAATATTAAAGTCAGACTTATTAATATTATTAATTATTATTCAAACCATATTCATACAAAATTCTCTAAATCTGCAATTACAAATACAACCGGCTACGCTGCTGAGAAGTATATTACCAAAACGGCGCGATCTTCTTATGTGATTGTGTGACGTCACGGAGGCCCGGTTCCGATGTTTTCGATTTTGGACCATACTTGAACACATTTATTTGAATGCATGCAAGCATTAGCGCCCTGGCAAACCAATTAAAACCGCGCTTAAAATCACGTGCTCGGAGGCCAGACTCCCCTGCTAATGTGAGCGTTGGTAAGGTGGAATTTTACTTCTAGGATAGTTTCTACAGTGTTGTCAAACATAAGCAAATTAATAAAAGTTTCTGATTATATTTTGAATCAGGATGATTTCAAACAAGATCAACAAACTGAGAGAATCTATTGGCCTAAAACGCCACCTTAACGATCCCCATTTTCTTTTGCTTTTACACACATTTAAATTTATATTTGAACATACCGATGTTGTATTTTTAATTTAAAAAATAAAAGCACAAACGTCTGATTGTATTAACTATTAACTACTACATTGCAAGATTTTAGACATAATGAAATTCATTTTAACAACTCCTTATTTGAGAATTTTAAAAATAACAAACCAGCACCAAAGAAAAGAAAGACAACATTAAGTATTCAAAATTGAAAACAGAATTATAAACAAATTTTTTATGAAATTTTAGATTTAGACACAATAATTAATTCACTGCAAGTAAGATTTTCGGATTTGAGCAAATTAGAATTTTTCGATCCAATAAAGAAAGACAATTTGTATTATTGCATTTTTACAGTTTTTTAGAAACATGATGCATGTTTGTAAAAAAAAAAATCAAGACGCAGTAAGTGCGTTTTGATAGTGAATTTTCATTAAATGCTATTAACCTAAAGTTTGTGGGCTGGGAAACCAGTTTTCTCGGAAACATTTTAAGTTTATTTTAGGAAAATTTTTGTACATTTTCAAACAATAAGTTATTTTGATAAAATATGGTACATTCTTTCTACTATATATATATATATATATATATATATATATATATATATATATATATATATATATATATATATATATATATATATATTCAGAAAGATTTCCGCGGTCTTTAATGTAAGACATACTTGGTTCTCGGGTTGAACCGCGTCCAGAATTTATGAAAACTCGACGTTTCGGCTCCTGTTTTGGAGCCATTTTCAAAAGGTAAAGGAAATATATAAGGACACTCTAAGGCCTCAAGCTGCCCACTCCTTAGAGCGGTGGACAAAGGTAGCTTGGGTTGGTTTCAAGAGGTAAAGGAAACATGTAAGGACACTCTAAGGCCTCAATCTGCCTACTCCTTAGAGCGGTGGACAAAGGTGGGTTGGGTTGTGGTAGCTCGATTACTGGGCCTCAATCTGCCTACTCCCCAAATCTCGCCGGAGATTGTCTATGAGGTCTCAGTGTGTTCAACCCTAGAGAGATCTCTCTTAGAGTGTCCTTACATATTTCCTTTACCTCTTGAAACCAACCCAACCCACCTTTGTCCACCGCTCTAAGGAGTAGGCAGATTGAGGCCTTAGAGTGTCCTTATATATTTCCTTTACCTCTTGAAACGTCTAGTTTTCATAAATTCTGGACGCCGTTCAACCCGAGAACCAAGCATGTCTCATACATATATATATATATATATATATATATATATATATATATATATATATATATATATATATATATATATATATATACTTTCGAAGGCGTTTAGCTCTCCTGGTTGTCTAACATTTTTTATTAATTTTAGATTCTCCTCATTTACGTGGTCATTATTATCCCAAATATGTCGGGCAGGTATCTATAGTACCGTACCTAAATTGTGCTAAATGCTCTTTGAATCTAATTTCAATAGATCTTTTTGTTTGTCCGACATATTTGAGATCACAATCTTTACAACTTATTTCATAAATTCTCGACATTTTGGCCGTACTGTCCTTGTCTTTTGGGTTACCTAGCAAGTTATTTAAAGTATTCTTTTTTCGAAAATGTTAGTTGCAAATTAGCTTTTTTAAGAATGCTATCTAGACCCCTCGTGAGTTGAGGTTCAAATGGTAAGTAAACTAAGTTTTTTTCGGCTTCTACAAGTCCTTGAGTCCGCTAACATTTTCTTTGTTTTCTGTTTGTTAATTAATTTCTCCACCAAGCAAGCAGTCTATCCGTTATATTCGGCCACGTTCTTAATATACTCTATCTCTTTGGTATATCTATTTTTACTTAAAGGAAAATTAATTAACGTGTTTACTAAAAAATGTAGAATGTCCATTTTTTTGTGCGTACGTATGATGTGTGTCATTCGGAATGTAACTTAGAGTTGGGCTTATATATGAAGAAAACCAGTTGCAAAAGAATATAAATAGAGTTGTGGATATAAGATATTTCGAATTATTCATCATCTGATGACGCTAACTTGGTTAGTGAAACGATCGTCAGGTTTTTTTTAATGTGTTGTGGTGATGTGGGTTCTCCAAGTGTGCTTATATTTAATACTGTAATATAATAATTGTATCAACTTTATGTATTAGTTAATTTTTATTAAAAAAATTCACTAATAGAGAGGTATCGATGGTGAGACTTTGCAAAAATTTTTTCAAATGAGCGCGATTTAGGACCCCTAAAACCCATATCCGGGGTCAGTTTCAATTTTTATATGTATATATGTATATATATATATATATATATATATATATATATATATATATATATATATATATATATATATATATATATATATATATATATATATATATATATATATCCGTCTGATAACTCAAAAAATAATTAACCGATTTCAATGAAACTCGGCAAGTGCCTTTCTTTTATTAATGGCTTGGATGAGTTCGTTAGGCAGGAAAATCGGACGGGTTTTTCCGGGAAAATTGAGTTTTCTTTCAAAAAAAAATTTTTCTCCGAAAATAACAAAGATGTTTTAATGAAATTTACTATATATGTTGCCTCGGGTGAGGACTTACTAAGTACCAAAATTTAACTTTCTCAGTTTATAGAAAATTGAGTTAATAAAATTTTAAATTTTCTTTTGAAACAATTTTTTTTCTCCAAAAATTACAAAGTTATTTTAATGAAATTTGGGGGATATCTTGTCCTAGGAAATACCTTAATACCTACCAAAATTAAACTTTCTAAGATTATAGAAAACTGAGTTAATCAAATTTTTATAGCTCACTGCAGTGTTAAAATCAATGGTAATTTCTTCACTATTTTAAACACGTGGGTCGGGGACTGACCGAATTCATTCCCAGTTGCTATTGATCTACTCATATTCTCTGAATATGTTAGAAACGTGGTATCTACTTCATTCCAAGTCACTATTAACCGACTATTTATGAAATCAAATAAGTAAATTAAATCGATTGTCATAAAATATGTAGTGTATTAAGACTAAGGGAATAAGAAATAAAACAAATATAACTGTGCACATTTTGATTATATTTAAGGGTGTGCGGCGCACACCTAGCTCACTAGGAGAAATCGCCACTGCATGAAAGAGGTATTGTCACAGCATAATATCTTATTAAAGTTCATTTGTAAATAGGTTTAATTTTCATATGTTTATATATATATATATATATATATATATATATATATATATATATATATATATATATATATATATATATATATATATATATATATATATATATATCCGTCTCATAACTCAAAAAACAATTAACCGATTTCGATGAAACTTGGCAAGTGCCTTTCTTTTATTAATGGCTTGGATAAGTTCGTTATCCAGAAAAATCTGACGGGGTTTCCCGGAAAAATTTTGAGTTTTCTTTCGAAAAAAATTTTTTTCCCCGAAAGTAACAAAGCTGTTTTAATTAAATTTACTATATATGTTGCCTCAGGATAGATATTACTACGTACCAAAATTCAACTTTCTAATTTTAGAGAAAATTGAGTTATTCAAATTTTAAATTTTCTTTGGAAAAAAATTTTTTTCCCCGAAAATTACAAAGCTATTGTAATGAAATTTTGTCGATATCTTGCCTTAGGAAAGACCTTACTACGTATTAAAATTAAACTCTCTAAGTTTATAGAAAATTTATCTATTTAAATTTGAAGCATTTAATAAAAATTCACTACCATAACGCACTTGCTGCGTCCCGAGTTTTTTTTGTTATGGATATATAACCTTTTTCGATTGCTATTATCTTATTATATTAAATAAAAATACTGTATTAATTGTTATAACATTATTATTTTAGGTGAACTGCCATGACGTAAACGAAACATCTGACAATCGACTTGGGAGAACTCTGACAAAAGGACAACAAGGAGAATTGCTTGATCGCTTAGAAGTTTTTAACAGTGTTGAAGTAATCGCTCCTGACATAGACGATTTTAGAAAAAGTGAAAAATATGAGGAGGATGGTAAGTCAACTGTGATGGATGGGAGGAACAATGTAAATAACAGTTCTAGATGTTCAAAAAATATCATAGATGATACCATTTATACTTTTTGTATATATTTGTACATAAATATATGTTTGCACATAATTTTTCTCTTTTTTCTTTCCTTGCACAAACTCCTTTGTCTCTTCTATCAATTTTTGGCTATGGTAACTTTGTTAGAGACGTATATTTTACTTCGTTCTGCCAAAAAGCTTCAAAAGATACTGTTGCAAAAACCTAACAGAAAATTTTCTATGGTTATGTTACATATTTAAGTATAGTTAGTGATTATAAAATTGTAAATAAGTAGGTGTTAATTTTTATGGGGCTTCTATATTCATGTATTTACATTAGGGTTAAGTAGGGACGATGCACCCCCAAAAATAACAAATTCTACTTTACGGTATTCTATGATAGGGATACATATAGGGTAGCGCATTGAAAACGAAACAGACCGATTTGCGTCCAGAAAAAAATTTTTTTAGGAAACGCTGAAACACCTCAATTTTAATATTGAGGGGGACATGTTTTGACATAAAACTCAACTTTGTCACATCAACCCCTTAAGGGTGGTGATAACAACCCTTATATTTTAAATAGGGAACATGGGTCGAGTGTTACATCATTTGAAAGTTCTTTCTTTTCTGAATTCACCACACAAATCTTTTTGGAAGTTTTATCAACTCGTTTAAAAATAATTCACAGTTGAAGATGCAAAAACGCATTTCACTCATTCCGATAAGAAATGTGCTGATAGTCAATGTTTTGTTGGTTTGTAAACAAAAAATTAACTATCAGAACATTTCTTATCGGAATGAGAGATTATTATTTCAGTTATCGGTCGATTTGATACTTGATAGTACTACCGAAAATTAATTTCCCAATGGTGTATTCTGTAGAAGAAAGGGTTGAAATAATTACTTTTTTTTTCAAAAACGATGACTGTGCCAACTGTACCGCAAATTTGTTTAATGAACAACATCCGAACAGACATGTTAACAGAAAATACATTTTGGAGTTAGTTGCAAAGTTTCGACAAAGTGGTTCAGTAGCCAACAAAAAACGGGAACCTGAACGTGAAATGAGACTACTGAGATTGAAGTTTTAGAACAAATTGCTGCAGACCCAACTTTGAGCACGAGAAAATTGGCCACTGTTTCAAACATCAACAGAAGAACTATTCAGCAAATATTGAAGCATCATAAATTTCACCCGTATAAAACTCATCGTGCACAACAACTGACTGAAGATGATTTTGATCGGCGGCTGGAGTTTTGTGAAGTTATGACTGCACGAATAGCTGATAACGGGAACTTTCTGTTCAATATCTGTTTTTCAGACGAGTGTACGTTTTTATTAAACTCTACAGTCAATCGTCATAATTGTCGTTATTGGGCAGATAATAATCCAAGAAATTTGTCCACACTAAAACTCCACAGAAATTGAATGTCTGGACTGGCATTTTTGGAGACCGTCTCATCGAATAAATTCTTCTTGATAGCAATTTAAGTGGCGGCAGTATTTTGAGTTACTAGAAGATATCGTTTACCCTCTACTAACTGACATTGTTGAAAATGATGATCGCTATCGAAAAAATCAATTTGTGTTTCAACAAGATGGAGCTCCTCCACATTTTTCACAACGTGTTAGGGAGTTTTTGAACAGAGAGTTTCCAGAGCAATGGATTGGGCGTAGAGGCGCTATTGAGTGGCCCCCTAGATCACCGGATTTAGCTCCTTTAGACTTCTTTCTATGGGGGCATTTAAAGAGTAGAATTTACGCAACAGAACTGGAGTCTCTGGAAGAATTACGACGACGCATTGTTGAAGAATGCCGTCTAATAACTCCACAAATGCTCCAGAATGTTAGAGCTCGTTTTGAAGAAAATTTGTACTTTTGTATGGAAGCTGGTGGTCAACAATTTGAACACTTACTAAACTGAATAAACATTTTTGAACGTTTGGTTTTGTTTTTTAGTTTCTTTTAACGAAAAATTGACTAATTAGTGTGAATTTCTTATCACAATGAATGAAATACGTTCTTGCAATTCCAGCTGTGAATACTTTTTAAACGAGTTGATAAAACTTCCAAAAAGTTTGTGTGCTGAATTCAGAAAAGAAAGGGCTTTCAAATGATGTAACACTCGACCTATGCCCTCTATCTAAAATATAAGGGTTGTCACTACCCTTAAGGGGTTGATGTGACAAAGTTGAGTTTTATGTCAAAACATGTCCCCCTTAATATTGAAATCGACGTGTTTCAGCGTTTCTTAAAAAAAGTCTCTGGACGCAAATTGGTCTGTTTCGTTTTCAATGCGCCATCCTGTATGTATGTATGTATGTATGTATGCATGTATGTATGTATGTATATATGTATATATATATATATATATATATATATATATATATATATATATATATATATATATATATATATATATATATATATATATATATAAGACAGATCTCCTCATTAGTGATTTTTTGAGGTAAAATTATATGCGGGATTGTAATGGAAATTAGCTGCCACAATTCGTTTGCAGACTTCTTTAATGTAGGATAATAAGAAGAATTCGTAATAATATAATGATTGCATCATTACTTTTTCTCTATGGTATAAAATAAACCCGCCTAAGGAACAATAGTCGTAACCATAGTCGTATATAGAGAGATAACGAGGTTTCGAATAATGACTATGAACAGAACGCAGCATTGTAATTACAACTTTAACTAACTCTTACTAATCATTAACATTGTGCCGATAACCTACCGTAAATATTCATTGCTATTAAGGCGGCAAATTGCCTATACTTGAACCTAAACGATACAATATTTTATATTGCGGTAATATCTTCTGAGTAATCGATACGAAAGCATATACAGGTGATTCACGGTTGATGGTAAGTTTCTGATTTCTGACAAACCAGTCAACGGATAGCTCTGTAAATTTGGTTATTTTGAAAAACAAGCTTGCTCTGTCTACCTAAAATATTTGCGAAAATGCGACGTTGCCACTTCTACTAGACAGTAGTACAAATTTTCACGTTTTAAATGGAACATTCTGTATATTGTCTTATTTCTACCACTTTCTTCATCATGTGCCTATACGAACCTTTTGCCGTTTTTAGTGATTTTCTTTAAAAAAAATCAGTAATGAGAAGATCTAGACTTTTGAATTTTGAAAAAATTTGTTGAAATCAGCGCAAACTAGGACCCCTAGAACCCATATCCAGGGTCAATGTCAATTTTTATGTTTATATATATATATATATATATATATATATATATATATATATATATATATATATATATATATATATATATATATATATATATATATATATATATATATATATATATATATATATATATATATATATATATATATATATATATATATTTGATCAAAATCGGCCCATTATATTTTGAGTTATCGGTGTGATATATATATATATATATATATATATATATATATATATATATATATATATATATATATATATATATATATATATATATATATCACACCGATAACTCAAAATATAAGGGGCCGATTTTGATCAAATTTGGTACCTTCATTTTGCTAATGGCTTGGATAAGTTCGTTAGCCAGGAAAACCGGCCTAGGTTTTCCCGGAAAATGTTGTGCTTTCTTTCGGAAAAAAATATATCTCCGGAGATAACAAAGTAAGGGCAACTAAAATTTGGTACGCGTGTTTGTATCATAAAGAGTGACCCATGTACCAAAATTTAGGTCTGTAAGTTAAAAGAGAAAAAAGACTTATAGGCATTTAAAGAAAAAAATTGAGGTTTTCCTTAAAATGTCACAGTCGCGATTTGAAACGTCAAAATTCGCAACATTTAGGCAAAGAACCTGAAACAAATACGGATTATGCAAAGAAAATGTCCCAAGAAGAGTGTTCTGCAAACCCTTAAGTTTCAGCGTCGACCGCTATTGTCCTTCATTTTACTAAAATATTCACAGAAAACTCATTTAAAATAGAACCTTTCTCTGATGCTTTGGCTGTAGGTTTAGTTAATTTTACGGTTTGACGGTCTATAATTTTTAGTTAATTGTCGTAGAAAAAATTCGTTAATGAGGAGACCACAATTTTGGAATTTTAAAAATATTTCTTGAAATGAGCGCAAACTAGCCCCCTTGAATCCATATCCGGGTTTACTTTCAGTTTTTATCCGGTTGCATATATACAAGGTGACGCATTTCTACGGTAAAGTTCAATATAATTCTTATTATACCAGATACGAGCAAAAATTTTATACGTTAATTATAGGGTGTCTTAAGCTGCATTTCATAAAAATATTTTCACAAACACAGGCTGGTCCATAAGTCGTTGGTGATCCCTACACTCTCAAATAGTGACTGAATTTGGAAAAATTCGAGCTGTCGTAAATCATTTTTTTTTAAATTGAACTCCCTATACCTATAGACTCTAGGTTTGGAAATATTTTTTTGCCTCTTGCTATTTTTTAAACTTAGTTACAGATTAGGTATATTGTTGCGTTTTCTCCGGGTTCTGGATAAGTGAGACTTTAAATTTTAACAAAACAACTTTATTTACTATCTAACTATGGATACAATAAAAGTTCTGGAATGTCTCTCCCACAAAACACTTAATTTACTGTCTAAATATGGATACAATAAAGGTCTAGAACGTCTCTCTCACAAAACACTTAGTTTATCTGGCCTTACACTGGTCACTAATCTGCACACAAGTCGCTATACTGAAACTACGGTCTCTACTTCAAACTAGTTACTGCTTCTTTTAGTCACTTTAACATTATCTCACTGAACTGCCTGTCCTGGCTTGCTCTCGTCTTTATATACACGTCGTACCTTCTACCTTGTTTCGCGAGCCTTCCATTCCAGAATATTCCAGGACCTTCTTTTGCTAGAAGGCTCTGTGAATACAGATCGGCCCCGTGTGTATACAGGGGGATGTATATACAGGTGATCCAAATGTGGTCATCACTCCTATGTTACACAAGAGGTGTTTCTCGTACTATAAGATCTCTCTGCGTATACAGGGTGTAAGTGGTCTCTGCGTATACAGGGTCTATATACAGGGTGTTCGGAATGCGCAGACCTCAGTTATTCGTTCCGACGGGGTACAAGTTGGTAACTTCGTTATTTTTGGTCCTAGAGGGTTGAGACTTCGCCTGTGGGGGTCACCCCAGGCACCCCCAGGGGTGGGGAGGCGGTGTTGCCAGATTGTGCAAAAATGCCCAGATGTTTGGGGAAGTTCTGGAGATGTGGCAACACCGCACCTACATCTATTGAAGTGCTTTGTAACAATATAATTTGAATTTTATGTATTCTTTAGGCAAATTTTTTGTAAATAAAAATAGTTACCCAATTTTCGCAGAATTTTTTTGTGTTTTCTTAGATATCATTATTTGTGAGATTTTAGTGACGTTTAATAAATGTTTAATAAGTTATTGTAAAAAAAATATTTTCTGATTTTCGTGACAAAATTGTTTGCAAATTTTCATGTAAATTTTTTTGGGCGTCCTTCAGAAAGCTTTTTTTGAATAATTATATCTTGTTACGTGGGTAAATAGTTTGAACAGATTCGTTGGCCAGAAAAATCGGACCATTTTTTTGGGGAACTTCTTGAGTTTATGTTCGGAAAATTTTTGTACTTTTTTAAGCAATAAAGTCATTTTCATGAAATATGGTACATTGTTTTTAGTGAATTTTCGTAGAAAAAATTCACTAATAGGGAGATCCCGACTTTTGAATTTTCAAAAAATTTTTGTAAATGAGCGCGAACTAGGACCCCTAGAACCCATATTATATGTTTATATATATATATATATATATATATATATATATATATATATATATATATATATATATATATATATATATATATATATATATGTATGTATTACACCGATAACTCAAAAAATAATGGGCCGATTTTGATAAAATTTGGCATGTACCTTTCTTTTGTAAATGGCTTGGATAATTTCGTTAGTCAGGAAAATTGGACGAGGTTTTCCGGGAAAATTTTGAGTTTTCATTCGAAAAAAATTCTTATCTCAAAAAGTAATAAGCCGATTTTAATAAAATTTGGCATGTACCTTCCTTTTGTAAATGGCTTTGACAAGTTTGTTAGTCAGGAAAATCGGACGATGTTTTCCGGAAAAATTTTGAGTTTTTATTCGAAAAAAAATTTTATCTCAAAGAATAATGGGTCGATTTTGATAAAATTTGGCAAGTACCTTCCTTTTGTAAATGGCTTTGATAAGTTCGTTAATCAAAAAAATCGGACGAGGTTTTCCGGGAAAATTTTGAGTTTTCATTTTAAAAAAAATTTTATCTTAAAAAATAAAAAAATCTATGATGACCAAATTTGGTAGGTAGGTTTACCATATAAAAAGTAAACTATACACCAAAATTTAGATTTCTATGTTACAAGAAAAAAAGTTATAATAAAATATTTTGTGCCAGATCATTTCTATGAAAATTCACTACCATAACGCACGTGCTGCGTCCAGGCTTTTACTATATAGGTTATACTGCAGTAACCAAATTTGATGCCTGCCTTCACTAAAAAAAAAATCATATTTTTTTTTTTTAATTTCAACAACACACCACGAGGGCTTACAGCCTAAATACTATCGTACCGTGGGTGTTGACAAGGAGGAAAGAGGCAGCTTGTTAATTCTGGACTTGAAGGTTTAGAGGTTCGGAGGATAAGGAAAAACACGTGCCGGCAAGGAATTCCACAACTTGGAAGTCCTCGGGACAAAAGAGCGGGCATAACAAGAAGTTCTATGTCTGGTGACCTGGACAGTAAAAGGGTGCATTCGCTCTGTTCTCCTGGTAGATCTGTTGGGGGCAGCAGGTGAGGGAACTATGGAGGAAAGCTCCTCTGAGCAGTACCCGTGCAGATATCTATAAAATAGAGAGAGGTCACCAACGGCACGTCGGTGGGCAAGATATGGCAGCCTTTGGGTGAGGGTAGGGTCACCGATGAGACGTATAGCTCTCTTTTGAATGGAGTCCAGGATAGCGAGTGTAGAAGCGGCAGCTGCACCCCAGATATGGGAGCAGTATTCGAGGTTTGGCCTTATTTGTGAAGTATATAATGTATAGAGATTAGCTGGTGAAAAGTATTTGCGAGCCCGGAAGAGGAAACCTAATTTCTTAGCAGCCGCTTCTGCAATTGATGTAACATGTTGGTGCCAATTAAGATTTCGATCCACAGAAATGCCAACAAGAGAAAAGGACTCATTACTTTGAATAACTTGGTTGTTCATTGTGATGGGTCTAGGGCTGGTGTATCTCTTATGAGAAAGAAAGCAAGACTGAGATTTGGTGGGGTTGAATTGTACAAGATTTCTACTTCCCCAGTCTAATATTTTTTGGAGATCCACGGAGACAGAACCCTCCATGAGTCTGCGATCCTCATCTAATTGGGCTTAGGAGACAGGCATAGAATATTGTATATTTGAGTGGAGGGTGCTGTCGTCCGCGTGACTGTGAATTGGGTTGGATGTGCTAGAGAGGAGGTCATTGATGTGGAGAAGAAACAAAGTAGGGGCTAAAGCTGAACCTTGAGGAACTCCTGCATTGATTGGATACAGTTTAGAGGAATTGCTATTAAAAACATTTGAATGAAAATTCACTACTATAACGCACTTGCTGCGTCCCGACTTTTGTTATATAGACCAATTTCCATTTTTCCACCAAAAAACTTAACGAAAATACTGATATCTTCGATGTCTGAGATACTAAGACGCTAGAATTAGCCATGGAATTATGTAGTACTCGCACGCTGTCTATTGTATGGCGTAGTCTTAGTTGGGGCATACAGTATTGCTTATAAATATCTGTAATTACGTTACCCGAGAAAGTTACTAAAGGTACATGGTTTTCAGTGTTACACCGTGTATAATATTACTAGTTACAGCCTCGGTGGTCCAGAGGTAAGAACGTGTGCCTCCGAACCGAAGGGTACTGGGTTCCATCCCAGGATTATCCTTTCACTTTTTCAGTACATACTGTAACTTTAACATCAACCAAGGTTGTGGCATTGTATTTGAGCAAGTTGAATGTCAGCGCGTTCCGCCCTTCGGAGGGGGCGTAATGCCGTCGGTCCCGTGTCCATGCGATATTGGGTACGTTAAAAATACCTACACGCCTCATAAAAGTGCAGGTGTTCGGCAAAACTTCCAGGATAGGGAGGAGCAACTCCTTCCTGGCGTGGGTGATTGTTCATAGTCGCGGAAATAGACCGACGTTAAAAAAGAAATAAAAAATATATTAGTTTGGAAAGCTGCTGAAATTTACTAGCCTTTTTTATATATCATACATATATTTAACTAGTTAAGTTGGTGACCAAAAGCGGAACAAGCCTCAACACGAAGCAAATGGTAAAAATTGCAGAGACTAATCTATCTTAGAATAACAAGAGCTATGGCGAAGAGGGAAGCATCACTAGGTGCCTCCAGACTATTTCAAGCAGGCAATTTTAAACCAGGGGGATTGGTTGGCTACTTGAAGATCCTGCAAATGATTACGTTGGAGCCACTCGCCAAAATCAACGGATCAAATGCCAGCTAACCTGGATTTCATAGTCCCATTTGACGTGGTCTTATGTGACCGCCAGGAAGGAGACAGAGACCGTGTAAAGCTGATAAATAACTCATCCGTATCGCATACAGACCGGTGTAAACAAACAGGGAAAGCAGGGCTAGAAATAAGAGAACTTTGACTCGCTAAGTCCCTACAAAAAACTTCCACCATCTTCCAAGCCTGAAATGATTTTTTTCTCTCCCTCAGGGCTCGTCCGTGGCCTCGCCGCCCCGATGACACTGCAACCTTTGGTTTATTGGGCATGCCCTTAGTCTTTTTACTCCACCCACTCCAAAATCACTGTGCCTTGAACTAGTCTGCACAGCGATTGGTAGGGTGAAGTTTTATAATGCTCTGTCTCCGGTCTAGACTGACCGTAGATTAGTTGTTTTCTGCGGTCCAGAGCTTTACACTCGCACAATTTGTGCTGGATTGATTCTTCCCCACGCAGCAGAGTCTGCATGCGAGGTCCCCCTCGAACCGCCCCATTTTATGCAGGTGTCCCTTGACAGCCATGTGTCCGGTCAAGAGACCTGTTATGTTTCTGAGCTATCCTCTGTTAAGATTTAGCAGCTCTACAGCTCTCTTTGAACTGGGTTCGTCAATTATTGACTTCCCATGTCTGAGCCCTGGACAGTCTGCCCAGTACACCTTGTGTTGGTTTCTGACTCAGGACCGAATGGCTCCCCTGGCAGTGCTCTTTGTCACGCACAGAGCCGGTTCTGGTTCCATAAATGGTTCTGCTGACCCTCTCTTAGCGAGACTGTCAGCTTCTTCATTGCCTTTGACCCCCGAGTGACCCGGAACCCAGATGAGGGTGCCCAGCCAGGTCGCTTGTCTCATCGCGGCACTCACTCACCAGCCAGGAATTTACCCGTGGGCCACTTAGGGCCTTAAGCGCTGCCTGGCTGTCTGTGGCTGTGAGGATCCGCTTGTTGGTGTAGCCCCTCCTCTTGTTCTTCCGCACACAGTGCAGGATGGCGTACATTTGGGCATGAAAGACCGTTGCATGGACTCCGAGGGAAATACTATGACTTACCCTCGGTCCTTCCAAATAAACACCTGCCCCCGTCCCACGTTCCCCGCCGGATCCGTCCGTGAACCAGACGAGCGCGCCTCGTGGTGTGCCCGGCGTCTCCTCCAGCCATGCCGCCCGGTCGGGGATTTCCACTGTAAAGTTGTTTTCCCTGCAGATTCGCGGGCTCGCGAAAACTGACCTCATTTAAAGCATGGGCTCCTTCACGATCTCCTGAATTTTGCAGTGGCCTCTAAAGCCTGGGTTGATCTTCAGCCTACCATTGCAGGCTAGTATGTATAGTCTTAGCCTGGCCTCCCCAATAATAACTAAGTGCAGGGGGGGCAGATCCAACAACACCTCATGGAAGCTGTGATCTCGCTTAGTTTTTGTTTGGCACTGGATTGTGTCACCTTACGCCACCAGACCAGTGACGCATATGTTAACGATGGTCTGACCACCCTTGTGTACAGCCAGTGGGCCATAATAGGTCTTAGTCCCCACGTTTTTCCACATAGCCGCCTAGCGGCGTCTAAGGTCATGACTGCCTTACGCAGTATTTTTTTAACGTGACCATTCCAGGTTAGCCTAGAGTCCAATACGACCCCAAGATATTTTACCTCCCTGGCCATTGGAATGTTCCTACCGTATAGAGTGAGAGTTCTGTGACTGTCTCTCTTCCTCCTCCTCGTAAACGGTATGACGGTTGCTTTCTAGGGGCTCACCTCGAGCCCTTGACTAACCGTCCACCCTTCCACCACTTTCAGTGCTGTCTGCATGCGCTCCCACACTGACTGTGAAACCTTTCCTCGGATGATGATGACAGTGTCGTCCGCATAGCCCTGTACCTCATACCCTCCTCCCGAGAGCCTCCCAACACGCCGTCCACGACTAGGCACCAGAACAAGGGAGACAGAACGCTCCCCTGCATACACCCCGCCGCGACCCCCGCCAGCAGAGTCCCTCCCGCAGGAGACGTGTACACCGCCCTGTCCCTGAGCATGAAACCGATCCACCTGCAGCAGCTCTCCTCTATTACATGCGCCCTGACAGCTGCCAGAACAGATCCGAATGAGGTGTTGCTGAAGCAGAAATGTTTGCTATAAATCTTTGTGTACAGGGTGTCCCATTTTTGTTGCAATTGCTGGGTATCTAGGTTAGTAGTAAAGGTAGTACCTTGCGGTTTTCGCGAACTTAAGCTACTTTTTTCTAAAACGAAAGACGCAGCAAACAAAATTGTCGTAGCCCTCTCAATTTCCTAGCTACAGGACGAAGTATTGCATTTTCAGGTACCCCTTGTAGAGTTGTTAAGAAAAGAACGGAACGGTTTTTGAGAATAGGTTCTGAGGTAGCCTGTTCCTGAACTGTTGTTTCTAAAAGAACTGAACGACTATTCTTCCAGCCCGAACCTACTGACTCGGCGCACCGCGCTGAACCTGCTTGTTCAGTGGTTCAGTGTTCCTATTCACTGACCGTGACTCTCTAGCCTCTGCGGATCTCTTGGAATGATGTGAATAAGGAGTCGCAACTAGAATTGGTTAATTCGGTTCGAAATTGCCAGTATTATATGCGTAACGGTATGATATTCCACAATCGATGAATTGTTGATTGCAGAATCTAGTCCTGTGCACCATTACTTTGGATCACCTGTACAAGTTTCATCGACTACGCATCTGGAACGGCAACTATTGCCAGTTTTTGTTGCATTACTGTTGACAGGGCAACAATATCTCTGCACTGAAATTAAAAATTAGGAAAAATTGGTATGATATATTACCGCAATCAATATTTCAGTTTACGCCTAATAATTTCATTTTAAGCATAATAAGCCGACAAAAAAATTAATTATATTCGATTATTACGGGATGTTTATCGATTATGATACATCGTTTAAAGTGAAGAATTAACCTTATTGTCTAAAAACTTAAGAATAGCCGCCTATGTTTTTACAATGCGTTGTCGCGTTCCAAATCATTAACTTTCAACATCGGCTTCATCTATTATGCCGTAATGAAATATTGTCTGTACAACAATGAAATTATGATTAATGATCCAGTGAGATGTCGGAAGCTGAATCTTATTTTATCGATCAATCTAGTTTCATATTCAATTTTTCTGTATTATCAGTACTCTGTCTATACACATTATGAACCATTTTTATAAAATCTTTGGAAATTCATAATGCTGCATTAATATGAATGATATAATTTTTGATAGGAAACACGTTGATTTGGAGGGTGACGTGAAGTAGTATTGCATTTGTAGTGAATGTATATATATATATATATATATATATATATATATATATATATATATATATATATATATATATATATATATATATATATATATATACAGGCTGACTGGTAAGTAGTTGCATTCTGTTGAGACAGTGATAGAGTACATCTCTTTTGCAACATAGTAAACCATATATCACATTATACAAAGCCCTCTGGTTTTCGAGTTATTTCACTTTTAAAGGTTTTTCAAAAATTCATGTGTTGCTACTAATATTCAAATTTTAGTAGAAGTGGTAAGCACTTTCTCAATGTTCTTTCTTTTAGATAATGTAGACATTAACTCACGCTGTGCAATCATTACTATGTTGAACAGGATAATAGTAAAGAAATGTGAGGGCAAAAATTATCGGTATCGTGAAAAAATTCAAATCAATTTAACATTTCAAAGACGTTTACTTTGAAAATTTTATAACAAAAAATTTCTACAAGTACTGTAAAAAACTTGACTTAACTAAACTAAAAAAGCCTCACAAACCATTCTCAAAATGTCCTAGTCCCGGGCAGCCCTTTGATGGGTAAGGGGTGCTAAGTATCCCCGGCTTAAAATTAGCAAAATCCACTGTAAAGATAGGCATATGGAACGTTCGAAGCCTTTATGCTGCTGGAAAATTTGAAAATCTTGTTCAAGGGACTAAACGCTTAAAACTGTCGATTATGGGAGTGAGTGAATTACGATGGACTGGTTCGGGGACATGCAGACACAATAGTACAACACTAAAAAGCTTAAAATCCAACGAAATCACATATATAATTAGTGATTTTAATGCCAAAATTGGTAAAGATCGCAGATTGGATCTAGTGGGGGAGTATAGATTGGGAGAAAGTAATGAACGAGGTGACAGACTGTTTGATTTCTGCCAAGAACACAATCTGGTAGTAATCAACACATGGTATAACTTACATCAACGTAGGCTGTATACTTGGAGAAGCCCTGGAGACAACCCAACACATATAGTGAGAAATCATATAGACTATATTCTTACCAACAAAAGATTAAGGAACTTCATCACAAGAGTTACAACGTATCCTGGAGCGGATATTGGGTGTGACCACACCCCTTTAGTCGCAGACGTAAGAGTCAAGCTAAAACAAATAGAAAAGAAACACCAGCAAAAGAATCTCACGATTTCAGACGTCAACAAATTAAAATTGAAAAAGCTGTAAACGATTACACGAAAGAAATGAGAACAACCGAAGATGTCGAGGAAACATGGAAATTATTTCGTGTACATATGACCAAGCTATTAGAAGAACATAAAGTAACAACCAGACACAAGAAACAACAATGGATGACGGAAGAAATACTAGATCTTATGGAACAAAGAAGACAGTGCAAGGGTAAACCAGAAGAATACAGAAGAAAACAAAGAGAAATAAAACAAAAAATACGAACAGCTAAGGACAGATGGATGACGGATAGATGTCGGGAAATGGAAGAGTTTGAAAGGAAGCATGATACGTATAACATGTACAAGAAAGTCCGGGAGGATGCTGGGTTGTATAACAAGAAAACTACTAACATACTAGTGGATAGCACGGGAAAAGCTATTATTGATCAAAGAGAGATTCTTGAAGTATGGAGTAAATATGAGACTGAATTGTTCGAAGAAGACAGGCCAAACATGCAGGGTAATGTAAATCATGACGAAGGGCCAGAAATTTTAAAATCCGAAGTTCTCCATGGCATAAAATCAGCCAAAACCAAGAAAGCAACTGGTCGAGATAACATCCCAGCAGAGCTCTTACAGATGATTCACGAAGACCACAGCAGTGCTCTGGTTAAGTTTTTTAACAGTATATATATACTACTGGTGAAATACCCGAAGAATGGTTGAAGTCTGTTTTTATAGCACTTCCGAAGAAACAGCGAGCAACGAAGTGCGACGAATATAGATTTATTAGCCTGATGAGTCATACATTAAAGGTGTTTCTTCGCATAATACATGGAAGTATGAGAAGTCGGTGCGAGGGGGACCTGCCCTAATTATACTTCTTCAAAAGTGTCGTGACCAAAGCATAATCCATATCCTACTTTATCGAGTATTATTGCTTCAGGGTTGTGGAATTTCTTTTTTCTGATTTATGGTCAAAGATAGGTACCCGGTCAATATTATGTCACTTTACGGTACGTGGTAAAAGGTAACATTATTTGTTGCTAATATGACTTAAGTAAATAAACAGATTTTGTAATAAACTCTATGTATTCATTGCTACCCAGTAATATCCTATCAGTAAAACCAATATAAATTAAACTTCATAACAGATTGAAATGGAAGCAATGATACGCTATATAATGTAACACACGAGTGGGGGCGTTCGCAAACTAGTTTCAAAGGTTTTTGCAGGAGCAGCGAGAACAATAATTCACTGGGCTCCCCATAAGCACATTTAATATCATGTTATTAAAATGTGTTGTGTGTTTATTTTGATCGGCGGTGGTCCGCGAGCATCGGAGCGCGAAATTCTTCTTGTCCGCAGGCAAACGGTGTCCAAGGTGCTGGAATAATCACCAGCTAGGACCGTTCTCATTGTCTGAACATGTCTAACTTACTCTCGTAAGTACAGTCCTGTTTATGATTGATGAAGCCGGGGTGTATGCACAGCATTGCTGTGGCGTATAAGTCCATGGAAGACCAAGTATCATTAGATCGTTTACTTTTACGTCTTGGATTTGTTGGTTCTGCCTTAACAGTGGTCCTCATACTTGTAGCTAATAGGGATGCAACATTTGTAATTAAATGTAAGGTTTAGTTGGCAACAATTTCTGAAAAATAATTTTTCGTGCAAATTCAATTTAGAAATGCTCCAAATAAAAAACAATACAATATCTTTTAGCAGATTTTTACATAGATATAAGTAATAACATTAAGAATAATAACATTTATTAATTATGTTGGTACAAAAATTGATGTACATAAGATATGCCATACTGGTAAAATCGAACAATGACAAATCATTTAAGATTACCACACATAAAACATTCAATTAAAAAAAGCCAGGACGCAGCAAGTGCGTTATGGTAGTGAATTTTCATAGAAATGATCTGGCACAAAATATTTTATTAGAACTTTTTTTTCTTGTAACATAGAAATCTAAATTTTAGTGTATATTTTACTTTTTATATCGTAAACCTACATACCAAATTTGGTTATCATAGCTTTTTTATTTTTTGAGATACAAATTTTTTTAGAATGAAAACTCAAAATTTTCCCGGAAAACCTCGTCCGATTTTACAAAAGGAAGGTACATGCCAAATGTTATCAAAATCGGACCATTATTTTTTGAGTTATCGGTGTGATACCCACACAAATATATATATATATATATATATATATATATATATATATATATATATATATATATATATATATTGAAATTGACCCCGGATATGGGTTCTAGGGGTCCTAGTTCGCGCTCATTTGCAAAAATTTTTTCAAAATTCAAAAGTTGGGATCTCCCCTATACTGAATTTTTTCTACGAAAATTAACTAAAAAGAAATTGAATAGCGAGCATTGACTAACAATAGAAACGGCAAAACAGACAGGACGATCGAAACCGTGTATGTTAGGCAGAAATGGTACGTTATCTGCAGAAGGTATCATTGACTAATAGCTATTTACAAATACGAAATCTGCTCGTTATTATAATTAAACTAGGGGAACAGGAAAGCTAATGGTAAGTGGCCTCACATTATAAAGGTGATGAATGTAGCAGGAGACCACGTAAGGCACGTAAAAAGAAATGTTGCATGGAAATTTCAAGTAATTTATTAGGTCACATAAATGAAAGTTACATAGAGAGCGAGCATTGACTAACAGTGTAAATTAAAGGTACAATAATAGCAAATGGACACACGATACCTAGTAAGAGGATGCTTCTACAATATTCATTCTCGATAGAATAGACTAGTGAGCTATGCAAATGAACCATAAAGAAGAGAAAGAGGAAAATAAACCAAAAGTGAAGCTACAGGAACGTCTTATGCGGTGGAATACAAATAGGTTTTTGTAGGGTGATACGTATGTAAAATAGTATAGCAGTAGCAGTAAGAGTAAGCAAAGCGTCATGTTAAGAGTAAATACTGTAACAGCGGCAGAAGCAGAAATCAATGGAAGCCACGTGTGTTCGGTAAGAGCAAATTTTAGGAGAAAACTATTGACTTTTAATAATAACAATATACTAAAAACGATGCGGGTTGTAAGGAAAATAGAAATGATCTGGAACAAAATATTTTATTATAACTTTTTTTTCTTGTAACATAGAAATATAAATTTTGGTGTATAGCTTATTTTTTATATCGTAAACCTACCTACCAAATGTAGTTATCATAGCTTTTTTATTTTTTGAGATAATAAATTTTTTCGAATGAAAACTCAAAATTTTTGCGGAAAACCTCTTCCGATTTTTCCGACTAACGAACTTATCCAAGCCATTTACAAAAGGAAGGTACGTGCTAAATTTTATCAAAATCGGCCCATTATTTTTTGAGTTATCGGTGTGATACACACACACACACACATATATATGTGGCTACAATAGCTTTATTTCCTAAGATACAAACATTTTCCAAAAGAAAACCCAAAATTTTCCCGGTAAACTTACATTTACATTTTCCTGGCTACCGAACTTATACAAGTCATTTACTAAAAGAACACGGGTGCCAAGTTTTCTAAAAATCGGTCCATTATTTTTTGAGATGTATTTATATATAAATATATAAACATATAAAAATTGAAACTTACCCCGGATATGGGTTGTAGGGGACCTAGTTCGCGCTCATTTGCAATTTTTTTTTAAATTCAAAAGTCAGGATCTCCCCATTAGGAAATTTTTTCTACGAAAATTCACTAAAATTGGACTCAGCAAACGTGTTATGGTATTGCGTTTTCGTGAAATTTCAAATCCCGAAGAACAACAAAATAATTAGATAGTTTCGGAAATAAAAATTTGTTTTGAAAAAAAACTTTTTCGAAAGAATCAGGTTGGCTAACGAATTTATCCAAGCGATTAACGAAGGGAAGATATGGCAGGTACCTTCCTTTTGTAAGTAGCCAGTCCGACTGAACCTTGATAGAGACTAGAGAGTTATGGGGACTTATTATTTTCCTGCAGGAAGCCAAAAAAAAGCACAAGATTTGTCTCATAAAAACAATTGGATAAACTTGAATATAGAGTATAGCGATATGGGCATGTGCGAATTGCTGTCACACCGCGCGAAATAGCTTACGCGGTTGCCAAATTGTGCAATTTTACTATGAAATAGGTAAAAAAATTAACGTTCACCTACTCACCTAGAATTACGTCGCTTAGATTAAATACAAATATTGACAAGGAAATTCATCTAAAATTACTAACCTTTATAATACTTGCCTTGTCCAACCAAATAACACTAAGCCGTGAAATAAATACACAACAAGCTTTCTTAGGGTTTGAACCCACAACATTTCCCACGTGATTTACGCATACAGACGTGGTTCTAAGCATGTTGCAGATAAAATTCAGGAACCGATCGCGCCACCCTCGCATTTCTCCCCAGATGATCCCAAGTGGGGCCTAATATAAAGCTAGGGGAACGAAAAATTACATCAAAATGCACCGCAGCAGAAGCTCAGTGAAAGGAGAAACTGAAACATGTTTCAGAAAAAAAATATTTTAGAACTCAGACATCGCACCACACCTCTCGTTGGCCTCCCGGTTCACCCTATTAAAAAGCTGGAGGAAGGAAAAATAACATCACAACTGCACCTCAGCTTATGTTCAGGTAAAGGAGAAACTGCCTAAAAAACCGACCCCCCCCCCCAAATTCAATAACATAAAATTTCTACAAAAATTACTGAAGAAGTTCAGAAACACGCACAAATAAAATTTCTACGCCAATATGCTAAAACAATTTACTATAAGACTTTCTTGAAGTTCGAAAAAAAAATTGTTGCCTCGAAAATTCGATAGGACTATTTTTTCACAAAAAATCTGTAAAAATTATTTGTTTGTGGTAAATGCTATTATTTTTACGAAAATTCGATAAACATATAAAAAAAATAAAACAAAATTTGGTAAGAAAATTTGTATGCGATAATTTTGTCTAAAAAAAAATTCACTAAAAACAAGTTTTATACCAACATAGACTAGACCAAATCATAAATCGGTTATCAATCCAAGAAGTGACCGCACCCGACGTTGCTTAATATAACGAATGGGAACACGTATCTGTACTGCGCCACTCAACGTATTTACAATGTACAAGTTGTAAGAAATACTTAGGTTATCAAGTCTGTCAATTTGAAGTTGCGTCTGACATTTGTCAAAAGAATTTGTCAATTATTATAAACAAAAACTTTTACTACTGGTTATATATGGTTTGCCCATTTTCATTTTTTGGCTCAAGACAGAGATTTTTTCAAATTTATTTTGTTAAGTAAAAAATATTATATTTATATTAAAAAAAACTCCATAATTAAACTTGCTGGCGAAACATCACATAAATATGTAAATATTTTAGTCAAATGGGGAATAATTTAAGACCATATTAAAGAAATTTCTTTCAAAATTTTTTGCCCGTAATCCGTGTTTCTTTCAGAATATTTGTTTAGGAGCCGCCAATTTTGACATGTGAAACAATTATTTTTTAAGCTATATGCTTTTGGTACCCCTTCACCTCTTTGCATAAAAAAATATTCATCTGTAATATCAAATAGATTTCGTTAACCACATTATTTTGGTCCTGTGCCCTTTTTAGCGAATTTTTAGAATCCTGTGCAACCCATTTTTTTAATGCTTCTAACTTTTTTTACTTAGAATACTTGAACACTTATATTTTGGCATAAGCCATACGTTGTAGAGAAGCAACTTGCGCAGTAAATTTGGCTACAATAGCTTTATTTCCTAAGATACAAACATTTTCCAAAAGAAAACCCAAAATTTTTCCGGTAAACTTACATTTACATTTTCCTGGCTACCGAACTTATACAAGTCATTTACTAAAAGAACACGGGTGCCAAGTTTTCTAAAAATCGGTCCATTATTTTTTGAGATGTATTTATATATATATATATATATATATATATATATATATATATATATATATATATATATATATATATATATATATATATATATATATATATATATATACTTATGAAGTCTCAAAGTGACCTCGTGTATGGGTTCCAGAGGGCCTAGTTCGTGCTAATTTAATAAAAATATATTTTATAACTCAAAAGTGCGATTTGCCTAGACCGAATTTCCTCACAAAAATTAGCTAATAAAAGTGTCAATGCTGATTTCTAAGCTTACTTTGAACTTTATTATTAAAAGTAGGTATAATTTCGCTCCATATAAAATGTATAATTTTGACATAATATGGAACCTAAAGAGAAGCGATTGGTGGTGCAGCAACTTTACATGGAAACAAACTTCAGACCAAGAGTGTTCTGATTGAAAAATGTTTATTAATAGTATTTAAAATACTTTATTTTGCAAGACTGAAGATATTTATCTGGGTGGAAAAAAAAAATCTTGCAATAATTACGTATACTTTTCATTTATATATTGTATGTCTCTATCTAGATGGATTACAATAATAACTTTAAAATATCATCTTTTAGCGTATTGTCTCCAATGATAAAAACTTCTCATATTTTTCTTTCAGTTGAGACGAGTTTTCCGTTACCTATTAAAGTACCAGGAGACAAGACATTTTGCATATCACCCAACAAGATGGCAATCGCATTTTGCATTCTTGGCGTCATTTTCCTGGTTGCCGTTATAGTAGCATCAGTAGCTCTCTACAAGGCGCGAAGGTCTGGTGGTAGCAGCCCCTATTATCCAAGAAGTATCTTCTCGAGTTCCAGCAGCGGATCAGCATATGGCAGTAAGTTGCTGCTGAGGGAAAGTCCGTGCATGAATCAACCTGCGTCGAGAGGTCTGCAGTATGGTAGGATTTTTTGACAGGAAGGCGATCTCTTTGGTGCTAATAGATAAAGACAGATCAAAAAAAGTACAAAAGTTACGTAATTCCAGAAATAGGTTTTGTGTATTTCTCAGTGCTCATCACAGGTTCTAAGTATGATACAGTATATTTAATTTCAGCTGAAAAGTGGTTAGATATCTTTTAATTACATTAAAATTACAAATGTAATTTAGAAGGGTGTAAACTACTAAATAGTTTTTGTCTGTGATTTGAACGATATGGCTTAATTTTAACTTTACAGCACCCATTATTAAATTAATGCTTAAGTAATAACCTTAGGTCGCAAACGTATCACCCTTTTAACCGATACTGTTCAAGCATCCAACCCGATAATGGCCATACTTTTCAAAGAAATTCATCTTATGAAAATTTAAAAAACTCACATCACCGCATGACGAATTTGACTAGGATAAGAAGGTATATGTAAATTTTGTTTACTCTTTCCTTAAATACAGGGTGATTTATACGAAAAGGCGAAAAATTAAAATTCGGGTTGCAAATTGACTTCTAAGCACAAAATGAAGAATAAAATGTTTTCCGATCGGTCTTTGTTTCGGAGATATCGTGGTGCAAACTTTTTATAGATGAATTAGTGTCCCGCAACAAACTATTATACTTGAAACAATATACTTACTTCAACTTATAATAATTTTTCTAAAAGTCCACCGCCAGCTGCGATGCAAGCCTGGCAACGTAAAACTAATGATTTATAAACTACAGCAAAATGTTGTTCGTTTTCAATTTCACGTCGAGCATTCATAATCCTTTCACGTAATTGATTCTCGTTGTGAATTTCCGCCGCATAAACTAGTTGTTTCACGTGATCCGAGAAGTAGAAATCCAGTGGATTTAGATCCGGTGACCTAGCAGGTCACTGAACTGGACCAGGACTACCGATCCACCTTCCATTAAAATGGCTTTTCATCCATTCTACAATAACCCTAGCAGACTGTGGTGGCGCACCATCGTGTTGATACCACATTATTTTACGCAATCTAAGTGGAACATCTGCTAACAACTCATGTAAGTGATTGTCCAAAACATCTAAGTAGGACGCACCATTTAGGCGATGCGGCAGAATTTGCATTGGCAGTAGACGACCGTTAAAAATCCCACACCACATGTTGATTAAAAATCTACGTTGAAAACGATGTCTCTTAAGTGAGGATTCTGTACTGACCAAACATGCTCATTGTGACAATTATTGATACCATCTCTAGGGAAATAGATTCATCGGACCACAAAATGGATAAAAGTAGGATATTGTCCATGCTGTTCGAGAAGCCAGCGCGCAAATGCCAATCTTTGTACTTCATCTCCTGGTTGTGAGTGATGAACAGGCTGGTAATGGTAAGGATGTAACACTTCTCTCTTCAAAGTTCGCCAAACGAAGTTTTTAGAAATTGGCAGACGGGTGAAAATTCTCCTAGTCCTAATACCTGGATCATCAAGGACTGCATCAATGACTTCTTCTTCCCTTGCAGCATTGTATTGTGTATTTACACCACCGGTATGACGGTTATTGGTTCCACATTGTCTCGGTCTTTGGAATGCATCGGAAAATACACGCCGGGATGGCAGACGTCTATTCGGAGATTTCCTCCGGTATTCCCGACTACTTTATAGAGCATTTCCGTTGCAAAAACCGTAGATAAAAATGATGTCAGCATATTCTTCATTGCTGAATTGCATTTTTGTAGAAATTTGTATCTTTTTGACACTGACACTTGAGAATAATACTTAACTATGTGACAACTGTCGACAATAATAAATGAATATTTTGTTCCGCAGCATTATCTACTATTCATTTTATGGACAAAAATGAAGAAAGTTGATGAAACTTCATGCCTTGATATCTCAGAAACGAAGGCCGATCGGAAAAAAAATATTCTTAATTTTTTGCTTACAATTCAATTTAGAACCCGAATTTTAATTTTTCGCCTTCTGGCATAAATCACCCTGTATAGTAAAGTGGTGTTTAATTAATTGACAGAGTAATTATACATTCTGTAGATTTGGACAAGGGTTTACAAAAAATTCAAAGGTATTTAACAGAACAATATCAGACATCTTTTAAAAATGCTGGTAAATCCATTTAGTGATTAATATGTTATGTACATACGTTTTATGATGTTTATATATATATATATATATATATATATATATATATATATATATATATATATATATATATATATATATATATATAGGGTGTCCCAGTTTATAGTAGCAGGACTTTAACAGCCGATAGAATAGATCATTTTAAGACAAAAACTTTATATAAACATAACCTATAATTTACTTCCGAACGGAGATACAGGGTGTTGAAATTTTAAATTCTTGAAAAATCTTTTGCAATATCTTTGGAACGGAGTAAGATATTAGCTTGCAATTCCGTACACGTTGTATGTAGATTAGGACTATTATTCGGTGGTATTCTTGTCACAAATGTACTGGGTATTACTTTTCCGGGTTCCGTAGACTATACTATTTGAAATAATATAACTTCTTTCACGTACGCCACTGACTTCTAATGATACTTTTTTCTTAAAGAGTGATCCATTAGCAACATTTTTGGTTTCCTGTGCACTCCTGCACTTATGTTTTTTTCAAAACTTCATCACTCCGTATCTCCCTTAGGAAGCTAATTAGAGGTTATGTTTATATAAACTTTTTGTCTCAAAATGATCTGTTCTATTGATTGTTAAAGTTTTACTACTAATTCATAAGAGAAATACAGAGTGTTGAAATTTTGAAAAAAGAAGTTTTTCGGAAATTACTACTAAACCATACAAGCTTTTAATTTTAAATTTGGCGACTGTTTTTGGGCCAATAGTGATATCTTCCAGTACATAGGAGGTATGTGCTGGCCATCCAGTGGTGTAGAAACTGGGGTACGAAAATGCTTTTTAGGTCATAACCTGTACACTACTGATTTTTTGACAGTAGTTATCTTACTACCGAATTCCCTGTACATTTTAGAAGAAAACCTTACTCTATCACTTTTTTTGTACGATGTAGTAATTGCCGCTTTTTTTCATAATTTCAACACCCTGCATTTCTCTTAGAATGTAGGGGTATGACTTTAACAGTCAATAGAATAGATCATTTCAGGACAAAAAGTTTATATAAACATAACTTCTAATTAGCTTCCTAAGGGAGAAGTTTTGAAAAAAAAACATAACTGCTCCAAAAAGCTTGTAATATTTCGATAACCGCTCAAGATAGCATAAAACTGCAGGAACCCTAAATATTTCCAAGAGATTGTTTCTTAAGAAAAAGGTATCATAAAAAGTGAGTAACGTACGTGAAAGAAGTTATATTATTTCAAATAGTCTAGGGACACCGTAAAAGTAACACCCAGTATATCATTTGAACCAAGAATAGCACCGAATAACAATCTCAATCTATATAGAACTTGTACGGAATTGAATGCTAATATCTCACTCCGTTCCAAAGATATTGCAAAAGATTGTTCAAAAATATTAGATTTCAACACCCTGTATCTTCGTTCGGAAGCAATTCGAGGTTATGTTTATATAAGGTTTTTGTCTTAAAATCATCTGTTCTATTGACTGTTAAAGTCTTGCTACTATAAACTGGGACAACCTGTATATATATATATATATATATATATATATATATATATATATATATATATATATATATATATATATATATATATATATATATATATATATATTAGACTGAAAAAAATCTATATATCGGTATTTAGGTTAATAGTTCAAAATTTTATCATTTAGAACTCTTGACCTAGATACCGATTTTCACGTGTCTAACTTCATAGAATTTTCATACACTTTTCCAAACCTTATTTCACCTCCTAAGAAGTGGAATTTCGGGATAAAAACTAGCCTATGCATTAATTCAGGTCATGGTCTGTTTGTCAAGTTTTATCCAAAACTTCAGTTGTTTATGCGTGATTAAGTAACAAACATATAAACTTTCATCCCTTATTTTACACCCTTGTTGCTTGATTTTCAGCAAATGTTGATACAGGTATTTTATTAATTAGTACCCAAGTACCGATTGCCATGTCTCTAACTTTAAGGACTTTCATATAACTTTTCAACCCCTTAAAGACAGAATTTTGAGATAAAAAGTACCATATCTGTTACCTCGGATCGTGTACTATATAATTGCGAAGCGTTATCCAAATCTGTTCAGCCGTTTATCCGTTATTGGGTAACAAATATATACAAACATCCAACTTTCACATTTAGAATATTGGTATAAGAAATATTTTCACCATAGCCATGGGGCCAAGAAAGAAAATCCACTTTAGGTAGTTGAAGATCGTTTTTAACACCAGTTTTCCTTAAACGGTTAGGTTGGAGTTGTTGGTCGCTGGCTAACTGGAGCGGTATTTTTACCACAAAAACTTACCAGCAAGGTTTATCGAAACTTTTGGGAACAATCGCTACCTGAATAACCAGAGGGTATACCATTGGCAACGAATCGTGTAGTTTATGCGTAATGGTCTACCAGTACAATTTAATATCCCTCAAATGCACAAATATACATACATGAATTGATCTTCATGCCAAAGACGTCAAATGTCACATGTCATTTCATGACATTCATAATAATATCTTTAGTGAGGGGGGGGGGGTTACCTGTTTTGCTTCAGCCAATGAAAACACCAGACATGCCTTTACTACAGTATAATAATTCTTATGGTGAGCCTTTACGCCCGATATGTGAAAACGCTTCCCCGTGGGAATGGGTCCTGTAGTGGTGTGATAATGACACTAAGTACCTCAAAACCTAATAATAAAATAGTCTTACCGCCTGTCAATAGTTTGTATGATCAAAAAAAATTAAAAAACATAAAGCTAACTAAATTCGCCAGCCAATGAAAACGCCAAACATGCCTTTACTACAGTATAATAATTCTTATGGTGAGCGTTTACGCCCGATATGTGAAAACGCTTCCCCGTGGGAATGGGATATCCTGTAGTGGTGTGATAATGAAACTAAGTGCCTCAAAACCTAATAATAAAATAGTCTTACCGCCTGTCAATAGTTTTTATGATCAAAAAAATTAAAAAACATAAAGCCAACTAAATTCGCAAGGTGAAAAATCCAGTCTTTCTCTTGAAATATTTTAAATTGAAGCTTTATAACCATTACTTATTGAGAAATAAACAAACATGACAAAGAGTACTAAGAACAACTGTCTTTTGTTTTGATACTTCTTATACAAAGGCGTATATTTTACAATGAGTAACTACTTACAGTTTCTAAGAGTACAATTGTTGAAATACATTTCATTGAAAATAAATACCATATTATATATTATAACTAGAATTAGTGAATTATATGAAAATCCGACTGAATGGCTTTCTGGGCCATAAATGACCAATTGAGGTGAGTCCTAGTGCTTAAAATATATATTTAGTTACACTGAGAGATTATTTTCTTAGTTTAAAGTTTAAATGGTTGTGGTGCAACGGGGGTCTAATTTGTTCTGAAATTTTCAAAGTAGTGCTATAACATATTTTTTATATTCTGGAAATTTCAGATCAAAGAATTTAGATGTGAATAAAATTAGATTACGGTAAATTATTATATTTTTTATATATTTTGTTAAATGTGAAAGTAAATAAATTTGTATAAAGTGTTGTTTATTATTTATTATTTATTATTCGACCAATTAAGATTTTTCCTTCTTTTATACTGATCCATATATATATATATATATATATATATATATATATATATATATATATATATATATATATATATATATATAACTAAGTGTGTGTATGTGTGTGTGTGGGGGGGGGGGGGGGGGGTGGCAGATCCAGAAACACCTCCATGGCGGCTTTTGGAGTTGAAGACGTGGCCCCTGTGATGCCTAGACAAGCCATACTTTGGATCTTGCCTAGTTTTTGTTTGGCACTGGATTGTGTCACCTTAGGCCACCAGACCAGTGCTGCGTGTGCTAACGATGTTCTGACCACTAGGTACATACTAGGTCTTAGTCGTCACGTTTTCCATATAACCGCCTAGTGACGGCTAAGGTCATGACTGCCTTACGCAGTATTTTTCCAATGTGACCATTCCAGGTTAGCTTAGAGTCCAATACGACCCCAAGATATTTTACCTCCCTGGCCATTGGAATGCTCCTACCGTATAGAGTGAGAGTTCTGTGGCTGTCGCACTTCCTCCTACTCGTAAACGGCACGACGGTTGCTTTCTCGGGGCTCACCCCGAGCCCTTGATCAACCGTCCACCCTTCCACCACTTTCAGTGCAGTCTGCATGCGCTCCCACACTGCCTGTGTGACTTTTCCTCGGACTATGATGACAATGTCGTCCGCATAGCCCCGTACCTCATATCCCCCTCCCGAGAGCCTCCCCAGCAGGCTGTCCACGACTAGGCACCAGAGCAAGGGAGACATAACGCTCCCCTGCGGACACCCCGCCGCGACCCCCGCCAGCAGAGTCCCACCCGCAAGTGAGGTGAACACTGCCCTGTCCCTGAGCATGGAACCGATCCACCTGCAGCAAGTTTCTTCTATTCCACGCTCCCGGACAGCTGCCAAAACCGATCCGAACGAGGTGTTGCTAAAGGCCCTCTCTATGTCTAGGCAGGCCCCCAGCGCCACCTCCCTGTTCTCCCGCGTATTCTCCAGTTTCAGCACCAGTTGGTGCAGTGCTGTTTCTGTTAAGAATCCTGCTCTGTATGCATATTGTCCGCAGTGTAGGGGATATACTTCTAGTACACCGCCCCTAATGTGCCGGTGTAGCAGTTTTTCCGCTGTTTTTAGCAAGAAGGACATGAGACATATTGGCCTCAGGGACTTTGCCTGGTCTGTTGGACGCCTAGGTTTAGGAATGAATACAACCCTGGCCAGTCCCCATGCCCTCGGAATGTACCCCAGAACCAGGCTGGCACTCATAATGAGGGTAAGCACCGGCGCCAATATATCTATCCCCTGTTGGAGCATGATGGGCATTATTCCATCAAATCCCAGCGATTTGTATGGCTTAAAGCTGTTAATGGCCCATCTGATTTTGCTCCAAGTAACCACCTCTTTACCGACTGTCCAGTTTACTCTAGATGCCCGCCTATTAGGCGCCTCTATTTTTGAGTGTTCCCAGTCCGAATGTGATTGGTTTATTATGTTACAACCGGGGAAGTGCGTCTGGAGTAAAACTTCCATAGTTTTCTCCCCAGAGCTTGTAAAGCCTACCGTGGGTGTTCTAAGGGAGCCTATGTTAGTCTGAGGGCCCTTGGACAGGATCTTGTGTAGTCGAGCACTCTCGGACGTGTTTTCCACTTCCTCGCAGTGCCTCCTCCACGACTCCTTCTTGGCGTCCCTCAGTCTTTTGTTATAGGCCGTTAGGGCCTGCCTATATTCATTTCATGCTCCCGACCTTTTGGCCGCGTTAAACAGCTTACGAACCTGCGTCCTCCTTTACCTGAGGTCCTCGTTCCACCACGGGACGTTCCTGGTGGACAACCTCATTTTCAGGGGGCAGTTGGCGTTATTATAGGCCGAGGTGATTGCGTCTCGCAGTTGGACTTATGCAATCTCGAGGTCTATTGAATTGTCTATGGTACTCTTAACCCCCCGCAGTTCCACTGTCCGAGTCCGCCTTGCGGGGGTCCCGGTACCATACCGTTTGTCTTTCGACTTTGGCGATTTCAAACCGGATGTATCTGTGGTCTGAGCTACTGACTTGCCCAGACACAGCCCAGCTCTATGCGCCATTACACTTGCTTACAAAGTTTCACCAATATGATCGTCTCCGTTTTACAGTTATTTGCTTGGTTCAATACTTTATCCAAAGCCTGTATATAAATGATGTTATTTTGCTTTATTGCGGTTTTGTTAAATTTTATCGCTATAGGAAGTCGTTATACCAATGGTCCCGTCCAACAATATTGGTAAATGATAAATATGCCTGAATATGTATATATGCCTATACGATATGTTAGATATCGAGTTAAACACCTCTTTGTTGTATGTTATAAGACCTTACAAGCTTCCTCCAACCTTGCTAATCCGCCGAAGAAGTATGTTTAATGTAATCGTCAATTTCAATCGAAACATAAATGATTGTCGAATGTACTTTCTCTAAGGATTATGTATATATAATTAAAAGTGAATAATAGATTTTAGATTATGCTAATTGAATTGTAAGGTGGAAAATTGCCTTGAAATATCGGATAAAACCAAACTTTGACACTTCTAACTTTTAAATAAAGTTGCCAGTAGCGAAAATAAAAACACTAAGTTTGTTATGCAAACAAACCACATTCAAATACCTAGGTGTAATAAAAAAATAAAACACAATGTAGGTACTAAATGTACAGGCGTAGAAAGTTTTAGTGAATTTTCTTTTAAAAAAATCGCTAATGAGGTGATCCCGACTTTTGAATTGTGAAAAAATTTCTTTAAATGATCGCGAACTAGGCCCCCTAGAACCCATATCCAGGGTCAGTTTTAGTTTATATATATATATATATATATATATATATATATATATATATATATATATATATATATATATATATATATATATATATATATATATATATATATATATATATATATATATATATATATATATCTTTAGGAATATTGCACTACACTGTAATCACTTTTAAATATACACTTTATTTGTTTGCTGTACGTTTGTGATTTCTTATTGGTTTGCGTGGACTGCAGTTTCGAACCGTCCCGGTTCATCATGATGATGAACCGGGTCGCCACCTAGTTCGGAACCAAGTACTTGTTGTCACGCCCGCTCCAAATAATACAGATACAATACATATTGTTGCGAGAATGCATCTAGTCTTACATACTTTGTCCCTATATTGGGGTAGAAATGGGCCAGAGCTAACAATTTTTTAAATTGTTAGTTAGTTGTATACCGTCTCTATTTTTAATACTCTGTATTATTTGGAGCGGGCGTGACAACAAGTACTTGGTTCCGAACTAGGTGGCGACACGTTCGCTACTCACTTAGTGTTTTAAGACTGGCTATACGATAGCCGTGTTATTTTTGGTGCATTTTTGCTGCAATTAGTATGCCGTACTGAAGAGCTCTAATGAGAGCGAAACCGGTCTACGGTTCTAATTGTTGCGAGAATGCATCTAGTCTTACATACTTTGTCCCTATATTGGGGTAGAAATGGGCCAGGACTAACAATTTTTTAAATTGTTAGTTAGTTGTATACCGTCTCTATTTTTAATACTCTGTATTATTTGGAGCGGGCGTAACAACAAGTACTTGGTTCCGAACTAGCTGGCGACACGTTCGCTACTCACTTAGTGTTTTTAGATCTTATTACATGAAAGAACTACAACCCGACAACACTGTATGCGGTATTAACGTTTCTGTTTCTTATCTTGGCTGCGCCGTTTAGGATGCGCCGTGTGACACCCTCAATTCAAAGATTACGTTTTTTTTTTAATGGCAGTGATTCATTTTTTTGTCATTTTCGAATAGACATCGTGATTCTAAAACAGAATCATGTATCAGACACCCGCTATCCTTCAACACATTCACAAAAAACGAAGGGACCCGTGTACTTTAGTAGGTGGCTATACAGCGCATTTATTGTTTTAATGTGTCGAAACGAGTAAACAGAAAATTCTTAAACTTCGTTGGCTTAATAAACACGCTATGCTCTGTTCACGCAAGTGAATCAAAAAATGTAACGCAACCTGTTGTACCGGAAGTTGACAGTAACTTTATTTTTTTTTTAATGGCAGTGATGCATTTTTTTGTCATTTTCGAATAGACCTCGTGATTCTACAGCAGATTCATGTATCATACACCCCTTATCCTTCAACACATTCACAAAAAACGAAGGGACCCGTCTACTTAGGGATCGCCTTTATTTCATATTTTTGATATGATAAGGATTTATAAGATTATTTCACGGTAACACACTTACTGCGTGTTTACCTTAACTTATAAACATTTTAAGCGATTTAATTGGTAGGTAATTGGGTGTTGAGTAGTTTTTTCCTGTCTACGTATTATATTGTAGTTATATCATTCAGTTTTAATATAATTGTGAATACAAATCATTTACGGTAATAATTCTAGATAATGTCTAAAATATCTAATAGGTATATTATTTTAATTATCAATGTTCTAATAGAATAATTTGTATAGAAAATCAGTGCTTAGTCTATCTGCCTCTTTAAGTACCAAATTATCACAAGCCCCTGTGGCCTAATGGATAAGGCATCGGCCTCCTAAGCCGGGGACTGTGGGTTCGAGTCCCACCAGGGGTACGTTACTTTTTTAAAAATTTTGCAACTAAATAGAAATCTAATACATTAGCTCTGATAATAAATTGACGAAATTTATAATAAGATTACGTTAAATCGAAGAACAAGTGCGGAAAATATTTGTTAAAATGGGGTATGTAACTAGGTTATTGGTTGACCTCTTAAACCTTTACAATATTTACATTTTTCGCAATTCTACGAAAACCACCACGATACTTTATGATTAATATTTAATTTAACAGCAACAAAAATAAACTCTCTGAGCCGAACAAAACAAGTGAACTTAGCGCGTCACACTATAACACCGATAACTCAAAAAATAATGGGCGGATTTTGATAAAATTTGGCATGTACCTTTCTTTTATAAATGGCTTGGATAAATTCGTTAGTCAGGAAAATCGGACGAGGTTTTCCGGGAAAATTTTGAGTTTTCATTCGAAAAAAATTCTTATCTCAAAAAGTAATAAGCCGATTTTAATAAAATTTGGCACGTACCTTCCTTTTGTAAATGGCTTTGACAAGTTTGTTAGTCAGGAAAATCGGACGAGGTTTTTTGGGAAAATTTTTAGTTTTCATTCGAAAAAATTTTTTGTCTCAAAGAATAATGGGCCTATTTTGATAACATTTGGCATGTACCTTTCTTTTGTAAATGGCTTTAATAAGTTCGTTAATCAAAAAAATCGGACTAGGTTTTCCGGACAAATTTTAGGTTTTCATTTGAAAAAAAATTTTATCTTAAAAAATAAAAAATCTATGATAACCAAATTTGGTAGGTAGATTTACGATATAAAAAGTAAACTATACACCAAAATTTAGATTTCTATGTTACAAGAAAAAATATATATAATAAAATATTTTCTATGAAAATTCACTATCATAACGCACTTGCTGCGTCCAGGCTTTTTTAATGTTATTTTTCCTTTCTTTAACGTCGGTCTATTGCCGCGACTATGTCCAATCACAAACGCCAGGGAGCAGTTTTACCCCACTATCCTGGAAATTTTGCCGAACCTCTGCTTTCTGTAAGGAGGGTACCGTGCCCAACATCACATGGTAGACGGGAGTAACGGCTTTACGACCCCTCCGAAGGGTGGAACGTGCAGACATTCAACTTGATCAAACACAATGGATTAATAATTCTAAGTTAGTGAAACGATCGTCAGTACATGATTCGTCTAAAAATGAAAAGTATATTACAGCTCAAGAACTATGTGATGAAATCGACAACATTGCACCTTAAATTTCTCCTGAAATGAACGCATTAAATATTATATAATACCTATTTAAAATAATCTCATTTAGCTGTTTCCGATCATAGTGATCGCTATATGACTTTTTTTAACATTAACTGTGACAGTGGCTAGCGGCGAGAGAAGCTTTTCAAAACTTAAAATAATAAAAAAATTATTTGAGGTCACCAATGGTACAAGAAAGCTTTCTGACTTAACTATTATTAGTACAGAAAGACATTTAAGAAAATATGAATGTATCAGACATTATGTCGGAATTGGCATTAAAAATTCAATAAAGGCAACGCTTATTTAAGATTTTTATATACCTATATTATATTATATGTATAAGTATTAGAGCCTCGGTGGTTCAGTGGTAAGGATGTCTGCCTCTGAACCAAAGGGTACTGGGTTCGATTAGAGGGTCCTCCTTTCACATTTTCAGCACAGAGTGTAACATTAACAACAACCGAGGTTGCGGCATTGTATTTGAGCAAGTTTAATGTCTGCACGTTCAGCCCTTCGGAGGGGGCGTAAATCCGCCTGTCTCGTGTCTATGCGATGTTGGGCACGTTAAGGATCCCTACCCTCCTTACTGAAAAGTAGGGGTTCGGCAAAATTTTCAGAATAGTGAGGCCAAACTACTCCCTGGCGTCGGTGTTTGGTCATAGTCGTGGAAATAGACCGACGTTAAAGAAACAAAAACACCTTTAAGTAATATATATTTTATACTCATGACTCATGTGTATTATTTACTTTATATTTTATACAAGTGTTTAAGTAATTTTTTTGTACATGTTTGATTATTACCATAAAAATTTGTGAGTGCTTTTTATAATTCATTGATTGTTGTTCCCTTATTTGGTGAAACTGGTCCTTACTACATACAGACTACGAGACTACTTCTCTGGCTTAACTGTTGGGTTTGGTTTCTGCAAGTGAAGGGCGTAGTCAGCGCGTAAGCTAACTGGAGCAAGAGGCCCTTATGAATTCTATATGTTCTCGGATGTTCTTCAATGTTTCTGTGACTAGTTTCGCTGCTTGACAGCATTCTCAGACATTAAAATTGAATTACTACGAAATCATGACAACTACAAATAAATATCTGTTTCTATGTTTTGATCAAAAAATTATCAAATAAAAAATAAAATAAAAAACAAATGACGAATGAGGCTTTCAAAATGTCTACGTGATGTATGTCAATATTTAACATGAAAATAGAACTAGCCTATAATAACTGTAATAACAGTTATAAGAATAAAGTAACTAAACAATAACAGTAATAAAGCAGACTCTATACAATGAAGGTATCGACATACATCAACTCATTATCTTATTACAACTTTTTTGAAAGAATAGTTAAATTTATTTTCTTTGACTTATTTAATTAGGAAGGAGAATATACAAGAAAGGGGAATTCATTAAATTAGTAAATTACCGCATACAACCACAACATTTTTGTAATGACAAACGTAAACTAGACTTTTTTGAAGCTTTAGGAGTCAAAAAGCACACATACGACAATATTTGCCTTGTTTTAAATGAGAAAACTGATTTAATGAATTCCCCTTTCTTGGATAATCTTCTTCCTAATTAAATTTAGTCAAAGAAAATAAATTTATTTGTTTATGTCGATATTTTCGTTGTATAGAGTCTGGTTTATTACTGTTATTGTTTACTTATTTTATTGTTGTAACTGTTATTATAGGCTAGTTATATTTTTATGTTAAATGTTGACATACATCACGTAGACATTTTGAAAGCTTCATCCGTCATATGTTTTTCATTTTATTTTCAATTTGATAATTTTTGATCAAAACATAATATAGCAACAGATATTTATTTGTAGTTGTCATGATTTCGTATTTATTCAATTTTAATATGTCTGAGAATGCTGTCAAGCAGCGTAACTAGTCAGAGAAGAACATCCGAGAATATCTAGAATTCATAAGGGCCTCTTGCTCCAGTTAGCTAACGTGCTGGCTACGCTCTTCACCTACAGAAACGACAACAGTTAAGCCAGAGAAGTAGTCTCCAAGTCTGTATGTTTTTAGTGAATTTTTATTTTAAAAAAATCACTAATAGAGAGGTATCGATGGTGGGACTTTGCAAAAAAATTTTCAAATGAGCGCGATCTAGGACCTCTAAAACCCATATCCGGGGTCAGTTTCAATTTTTTATATGTATATATATATATATATATATATATATATATATATATATATATATATATATATATATATATATATATATATATATGTATGTATGTATCCAACCAATAACTCAAAAAATAAATAACCGATTTCGATAAAACTCGGCAAGTGCCTTTCTTTTATTAATGGCTTGGATGACTTCGTTAGCCAGAAAATCGGACAAGGATTTCCGAGAAAATTTTGAGTTTTCTTTCGAAAAAAGTTTTTTTGTCCGAAAAGTACAAAGTTATTTTAATGATATTAGGTGGATATGTTGCCTTTGGAAAGGGCTTACTATGTACCAAAATTGAACTTTCTAAGTTTATTGAAAATTGAGGTATCCAAGTTTGAAGTATTTAATAAAAAATCAATACCATAACGCACTGGCTGCGTCTCGAACTTTTTATAAATAAAATGTGTATTTTTTACATGTCTTGTGTTTCATTGAAGTAGGCTTTACAATCAATTAAAAAGCCTAGACGCAGCAGGTGCGTTATGGTAGTGAATTATCATAGAAATGATCTGGCACAAAATATTTTATTATAACTTTTTTTTCTTGTACCATAGAAATGTAAATTTTGTTGTATAGTTAAATTTTTATATCGTAAACCTAGCTACCAAATTTAGTTATCGTAGCTTCTTTACTTTTTGAGATAAAAATTTGTTTCGAATGAAAACTCAAAATTTTCCCAGAAATCCTCGTCTGATTGTTCTGACTAACAAAATTATCCAAGCCATTTACAAAATGAAGGTACATGCCAAATTTTATTAAAATCGGCCCATTATTTTTTGAGTTATTGGTGTGATATATATATATATATATATATATATATATATATATATATATATATATATATATATATATATATATACAGGGTTTTTCACGATAGCCGTGCATTAGAAGTTTATGAAGTTCCCTGGTATCATAAATTTTGAAATTTTGGCAGCGGTCACAATTCGTAATTGTCTTTTATTCTAAAATAAGGTCACATCGCTTCCGGTTAAACCGGAAGTAGCCATCAACTTTGCTAATATAAATAGAATGCCCTATTTATTATTGCATATTCGAATTCGCCATAAAATTTTGTGAAGATTTATATTTGGCTTTTCTATCTCATTTATAACACTTTAGAATACTATAACTTCTAGGATGAAGCCTTTATATTATCTACCTAAAGTTTACCTGTATCATACAGAGTGTTTTAAATTTAAAGACCAACTTACAGATATTCAATGTTGTAAATGTCATTTTTTTCAAATGGTGCACCCTGTATATTATTAAAAATTCGATTTCTAAATTTAATTCTACACCGGTTTCATATAAATTTTCCTATACCTATCTCTTAGGAGTAACTTGCTACTAGAGTTTTTAGATAACAAACTCCTTTTCTAGAGAATATACATCACGCTGAACAATAAAGGCAGCTGTGGCTGTCAGAAAACAGAATTTTGACAACACATGAATTCTAAAGCGTCATTTATATTTGAAAGTTAATCTGAGTGTGTTTGTATTACTTACGTTATAGAAATAATAAGCCAATAAAAATCCATAATAGTGGAGAGTACTCTAATATGGATATTTTACATTTATTTGGTATCCATGGGGAATGCAATCGGATTGTAAGCAGAACATGCAGGATGTTTAACGAGAGGTATCCCACGCTATCGGCAATGACTAGAAAAAAAATCGCAAGGATAGAGGAACGATTTAAATTGATTGGAAGTGTCAAAACTACACGACATGATTCAAAGCCAGTAACTGAAAATGAAGATAATGAGATAAACGTTTTGGCTTATTTTCAAGTTTACCCGCGTAGCTCTATTTCTGCAGCTACTCGAGCTTTGGGAATACCAAGTTCATCTGCGCATAGAATATTGAAATCTCATAAGATGCACCCATACTCAGAAATAGTACTACAAGGACTTCGACCTAGTGACCATTTAAAAAGAGTAGAATTCTGCGAACACATACTTCTGAATATTCAACAAGATGAGAATTTTCTCTCTAAAATTATCTGGACCGACGAATCGAAATTTAGAAGGGAAGGAATTGTGAATAGGAGAAATAGTCATTTTTGGGCAAGTGAAAACCCTAATATATTTAGAGAAGGACGCTTTCAAACAAATTTTAGTTTTAATGTGCTTTGCATTATTATGGACCATAAGGTCTCTTATGAAATTTACGAAGAAAATTTAAACGGTGAAAAGTATTTGGAACTATTAACGGGATCTGTCCGTAATTTTCTGGCAAGGCTACCACTAGATACAAGGCAAAGCTGCTGGTATCAGCTAGACGGCGCGCCTGCCCACTGCACTGGTGAAGTTTACTGGCACTTAACCCAATTATTTGAAGACAAATGGATTGGGCCCAACGGTCCTTGGATATGGCCTCCCCGCTCTCCTGATTTAACGCCTGCCGATTTTTATCTCTGGGGGCGTATAAAAAGTCGAGTCTATGACTCAACAGTGCAAAGTAGAGAGGATCTTTTAAAACGTGTAATTAGATCTTTTAGAGATTTGGATCCAAATGAAATCAAAAGAGCTACTACGAATGAGATGAACCGTAGAATTTTGCAGTGCCTTGACCAAGATGGTGGTCACATAGAACATTTATAGTGATCGTAGCATTTAAATTTGAATTAACTTTTTTTTATTTGTCTTTGTTCAGTTTTTTGTTTATTGTTAATATTTGTTTTAAATTTTTTTTTCTTCATAATTACATTAAATATTTTTATGAAATCATATCACTTTTGTTATCTGACTGACAATCACAGCTGCATTTGTTGTGTAGTCTAACATGTACTCTTAAGCGCCTCCGTGGCCGTGCGGAAAAGTCGATTCAGACTTTCCAATACGGACTCGGGGGTCGACGGTTCGAGACTCACCGGCAGCGGATGATTTTTCAAAATCACTGTCGTCGTTGAGATCGAGCTCAGGGTGGAGGGTAGGTTAGTTTAGATGAGCAAAAAGGGTCAGCAATGGCCTAATTGCCAGTAAGCATCTTACCTTTACCTTTAACATGTACTCTTTAGAAGGGGAGGTTGTTACCTAAAAATGCTAATAACAAGCAACATATTGAAGATAGGTATAGAAAAATTTAAATCAAACCGGTGTAGAATTAAATTTAGAACTCGAATTTTTAATAATATACAGGGTGTTCTATTTGAAAAAAAAAATACTTTTGCCACGTTGAATATGTCTAAGTTAGTAACTACATTTAAAACACTCTGTATGACACAGGTAAACTTAAGGCACATAATATGAAAGCTTCCTCCCACAAGTTACGAAATTCTAAATTTGAGCCTTTTATCTTTAAAAACATGTGAAATACAAATTATTATAAATAAGGTTGTAAAATCACCTAAATACCGAGAAATCACAATATCTTTGGAACAGTTGAAGAGAGGGATAGGAAAGCCTAATATAAATCTTCACAGAATTTTATGAGGAATTCGAATTTGCAATAAAAAATAGGGCATTCTATTTAAATTAGCGAAGTTGATGACTACTCCCGGTCTAACCGGAAGTGATGTGACCTTGAAAATATTTTAGAATAAAAGACAATTACGAATTGTGACCGCTGCCAAAATTTAGGATATCAGGGAACTTCATAAACTTCTAATGCACGGCTATCGTGAAAAACCCTGTATATATATATATATATATATATATATATATATATATATATATATATATATATATATATATATATATATAAATTGAAAGTGACCCCGGATATGTGTTCTGGGGGGTCTAATTAGCGGTCATTTGAAGAAATTTTTTCAAAATTCAAAAGTCGGGATCTCCCAAATAGTGAATGTTTTCTACGAAAATTCACTAATAGAAGGCAAAATTATGCTCCCACGCGGGCGGCGGATACCCTAGGAGCGGCCCTGATTCGCAGTTACTGAAAAATGTGTCACTACATGAGTCTGTTAATTTTGTTACGTTAAGCTTCTATGATTTTCGAAGACGAGTGATGCATAATGCAAATGAAGTTTAAAATTGTATATGGTTACTTCTTTCATAGATGAGAGAATCATCGATGCGGTGATCAGATCGGAAACCACAGAATGTCAACGACGATCAAGCAATGGTAAGACGAGTATTGTCTGCGGGCACCGATTGTGAAACCTGCAAAATAAGAAGCAACGGTTTCAATTCTTATGGTTTGAGTTACCGTTGATAAATACATTAAATAATTTTGTGTACAAAAAACTATCAATTTTGCATGTTCTGTTGTAGGTTAATGTGCTTTTAGTTTCAAGTAACTGTCGTCGCATCCGAAATTTTTTTTTGGTTGGGAATTAGCTTTTTTTGTTGTATTATTAGGATCCACTGTGATGTCTAAATTGTTTCAGTGTGTCTTGCTGCTGGATAACAATGTTAAACAAGTCAGGCGATAAATGACTGAGTAGATGTTGGCGTAGGAGGAGTGTGTTTTTAGTGTGAATTTTGGTATGTCTTTATTGCAAGAATGAACGGTAGATTTGACTCGATAAAATTTACCTTAATAATTAAAACAAAATAATGGAGGCAGCAAATGCGTTATAGTAGCGAATTTTCATAAGAAGTGTACACTCTCATTCTACGGCATATTGGTTAATACTTTAAACTTACACAGACCTTGAAGATCCATTTTAGAGGTCCTAAAACGTACATATTTGAAGAATTCTTTCGAAAATGTTACCATCGATATCTCTCTATTATCGAATAAATCTTGCGTTCCAACTTGTTTATTATTGAACCTTTGAAGTACCAGATAGCTGACCGATACAGGTAGTAGTCCCTTTTACTTTTAAGGAAAAGTAGCTCTCAGTCCGCTAGGCACTGGACATTGTCAACTGCGATCCCGAAGATACAACATCTCTGCCAAAGTTCGGTCGCTGGTGTGAAACCTTGTAACGTGTAACAATAAAATGTAAATATACTTATATACCTAACACATTGCGTGTTTATCAAAAAGTCCATCCCAAAGTGATTAACCTCGTTTCTAATGAAGCAGAATCATATCTACCGCAACACAACTTATTTTGAGAAAAATGCCCAAAACTCAATTTTTTATGAAGCTAAGAACTAAGTTTTGCTATATCTGTAGATATTGTAAGTCTCTTTAAAAGAAACTTGTATGGCAAAGTTATACTGAAGATTTCCAGAAGGAAACTTAATTCATATTTAGAAAAGTAAAGTATCTGCCAAATTATAAACGTAGCAGTTATTTTTCCTTATTAATCGCCAGTATGATTTCGTTTTTCTCAACCTAATCATGTAAGACTAGATGCATTCTCGCAACAATTAGAACCGTAGACCGGTTTCGCTCTCATTAGAGCTCTTCAGTACGGCATACTAATTGCAGCAAAAATGCACCAAAAATAACACGGCTATCGTATAGCCAGTCCTAAAACACTAAGTGAGTAGCGAACGTGTCGCCACCTAGTTCGGAACCAAGTACTATGTTGTCACGCCCGCTCCAAATAATACAGAGTATTAAAAATAGAGACGGTATACAACTAACTAACAATTTAAAAAATTGTTAGCCCTGGCCCATTTCTACCCCAATATAGGGACAAAGTATGTAAGACTAGATGCATTCTCGCAACAATTAGAACCGTAGACCGGTTTCGCTCTCATTAGAGCTCTTCAGTACGGCATACTAATTGCAACAAAAATGCACCAAAAATAACACGGCTATCGTATAGCCAGTCCTAAAACACTAAGTGAGTAGCGAACGTGTCGCCACCTAGTTCGGAACCAAGTACTATGTTGTCACGCCCGCTCCAAATAATACAGAGTATTAAAAATAGAGACGGTATACAACTAACTAACAATTTAAAAAATTGTTAGCCCTGGCCCATTTCTACCCCAATATAGGGACAAAGTATGTAAGACTAGATGCATTCTCGCAACAATTAGAACCGTAGACCGGTTTCGCTCTCATTAGAGCTCTTCAGTACGGCATACTAATTGCAGCAAAAATGCACCAAAAATAACACGGCTATCGTATAGCCAGTCCTAAAACACTAAGTGAGTAGCGAACGTGTCGCCACCTAGTTCGGAACCAAGTACTATGTTGTCACGCCCGCTCCAAATAATACAGAGTATTAAAAATAGAGACGGTATACAACTAACTAATCAACCGGTTTTTTCAATATCAACAATAACAAAATTATAAATTCAGGCTCAAAGGTGACAAACTTATTTAGGCGTTTTAAACAAAAATGAGAGCTTGGTCAAAACGTATAAAATCTGTGCACGATTGTTTTTCCAAATGTCAAAATAAAATATAAAAAAACATACATTAATCGGGCTGGATTCGATCGCGTAACCTTCTGCTTATAAGGCAAGCGAAAAGCCCCCTGCTCCGTATAGGCACAGATCAACTAACGTTTTATTTGAGTGATACTTTAGATCGGCTTCATGCCCGGGTTATTATATTCAAAGTATACGTAACTATTATTAATTATTGAATCCCCAGTTAAATAACAATCACTTCGCTAATTTTAAATTTCATTTTTTATAATTGCGGCCGAGATTTCGCGATTGTTGGTTCGGGTAGTATGTTTTCTGCCTGGTACTTATACATTTAGTTTGGATACCGTTGATGTATGGTTTATACCTGTTGTATCAATTAATCTACGCCTGGCAGTTAACTACTCTGTCAGACATTGAACTTTAAGCACTAAGTGGTTTCAACGCATGTCTGAGATTTCCTTTTTAATTTGGAAGATACCCCCAAATATGGTGTACCAAATTACTTAAAATTCACAACATATGTTTATTTGCACTATTTCTAGCCACTTGTAAAGCCTCATTCTAGTTACGCTGATACTTACAGAAATATAGCATTTTCAAAAAGTTTTCCCCCATTTTTCACCGGAAAACTTGAGTATAAAGGCTGATTAACGAATTCGACCTCAGTTTTCGCCAAACTAGATTTTTGCCAAGTTTGATTGAAATAAGTTTAGTACTTTTTGAGTTATCGCTCGGATACATACATATATATATATATATATATATATATATATATATATATATATATATATATATATATATATATATATATATATATATATATATAAACAAATAAAAATTTTAACGTACCTTGGTTTTACGGTCTAGGGACCCAAATTCGCGCTCATCTGAAGACATTTTTTCAAAAGCTTTTCATTGTGACCTCTATATTAGCGAATTTTTATTAATGAAAATTCGCTAATATCAATAAAAATGATGTTTACTTGATGTTTTTTAGTAAAAATAAAGAAACATTTTAATTAAATGTAAAAAAACTGGACGCAGCAAGGACGTTATGGTAGTGAATTTTCATTAAAATGTTTCTATGCGTGAAGATTGGAACCTGCGATGAGCACTGGTAAGTACAATTTGGAGAACCCAATTCATCACAATACAATTTTTAAACCTGACGATCGTTTTGCTAACAAAGTTAGCGTCATCAGAGGCATAAATAAACCAAGCGAATAAAAACTATAACTACTATTTATATGTTAGTTTCCAAGCAGTTGCGAACAGCGTCCTCTACAAAGGTACACAGACAGCCACCATACTGTTGAGTCTTAAATCCCTGTATTTAAAATTGCATATTCATTTTAAGGACACGCTGATCATTAAGATAACACTTGGAACAATGGACTTCATAGAACCGGACCTACTCTATTCATCCAAACATTTTTGTTCAAATTTTTAACGATATATGTACTTTCGTACGCATCTAACTGACGCGACTGTCTGACATTTTTTTATTAACTTGAGATTTTCTTTATCTACATGATGATTAATCTCCCAAATATGCTGAACAATACATGAGTTATCAATAGTGTCATATCTCAGTTGCGCTAAATGTCTTTTAATCTAGTTTCAATAGTTCTTTCAGTTTGCTCAACATATTTAGGTTCACAATAATTACAACCTATTTCATAGATTCCCGACACTTCTGTGGTTTTATATTAGCAAATTTTCATTAGGAAAAATTCGCTAATAATAACGTCACAATGAAAAAAGCTTTTGAAAAAATTTCTTCGGATGAGCGCGAATTTGGGTCCCTACAACCCAAAACCGAAGTCCGTTAAATTTATATATATATATATATATATATATATATATATATATATATATATATATATATATATATATATATATAATGCCAATGTATCTTTTATGAGAGAGAAAGCAAGACTGAGATTTGGTGGGGTTCAATTGTACAAGATTTCTACTTCCCCAGTCTAATATTTTTTGAATATTCACGGAAGCAAAACCCTCCATGAGTCTGTGATCCTCATCTAACTGGGCTAAAGAGACAGGCTTAAAATATTGTATATTTGAGTGGAGGGTGCTGTCGTCCGCGTAACTGTGAACTGGGTTGGATGTGCTAGAGATGAGGTCATTGATGTGTAAAAGAAACAAAGTAGGGGCTAAAGCTGAACCTTGAGGAACTCCTGCATTAATTAGACACAGTTTAAAGGAATGGCCATCCACGACAACAGAAATGCTCCGGTTGGAGAGGAAATTTGCTGTCCAGGTACAGAGTTTTGATGGTAGGCCATAGGCCGGAAGTTTATTAAGCAGCGCTGCGTGCCATACCTGGTCGAATGCTTTAGATATGTCTAGAGCGACAATCTGGGATTCACCGTGTAGTTCCATAGACTTGTTTCAAGAATATGTGACAAAGGAAAGGAGGTCGGCAGTTGATCTGCGCTGACAGGATCCATACTGCCTGTCGTGGATCAGACTGTGTTTTTCAAGAAATTTTAGTAATTTGATGTTTATATACTTTTACATCACTTTAGAGACGACTGAAAGAAGAGAAATAGGCCTGTAGTTGCTAGGAAGCGCTTTGGATCCTTTCTTGGGGACGGGTTTTACTCGAGAAGTTTTTCAGTTACCAGGGAATATGCCTCTATTGTAAGATATCTGAAACAGACGTGTCAGGACAGGAGCAAGTTCTGGTGCACATTTTTTGAGAACAATTGCTGGGATCTCGTCAAGGCCAGAGGCTTTTCTGGTATTAAGAGAAGAGAGCATCTTTCGTACCTTTTTATCCACTGACACAACAATAGTCCTTGAATTACGTCACCCGGTGTTACATCATCTGGTACTGACGCATCTGATATTGCAACATACGTTGTTGCATAATCCAGTATTTCATTATCCGGTATTGCATCATCATCCGGTATTGCATCATCATCCGGTATTGCATCATCATCCGGTATTGCATCATCGGGATTACATCATTTTTAGTGTTTAGTTTAGGGATAATAATAAATAGGATAATTTTGCACATACAGTTAGTTTAGCGACAGCTACTGATGAAGACAACTTCGTTGTGGAAATACATATCAGCACATAACTTTATGTTATTAGTTTTGTGGTTTTTTTGGGTGACTCTGCTTTTTGTTTCAGTTTACAGCTACAGTGTCCAACCTTAGTCTTTTATTCTTCCACATAACAGGTGACACTTGAGCAGAAAATTCTGTAGTTCTATTCTGCAGCTGATCAATATCCCTGAAAGGTCTGGGTTTGTAAACCATATTTTTGAGGTATTTCCCATAAAAAAGTTGCATGAAGTCAAAGCTGGAGACCGTGGAGGCCAAGGGCTCCTCGAAAATCGTCCGATCTAACTGCGATGTACGAGGTATTCATTCAGAAAATTACGCACATCACAGCTGTAGTGTATGCTGGAGCACCATCTGAACGGGGTTAAATGGGAGAAATTAAGGTCGTAGACGTTTTTTTCCAATTTAGAGAATTGTTGGCTAGTTACTTTGTGTCGTTTATCGATTTTTTTTTCAGTTACAAACGATTTACTAAATCACGAATCAGTGCTTTATTTAGAACTGCTAAAATATATAAATTACTTATTTGCACGAAACAAATTAACAGACAAGAAATATTTGTAATAATCAAGTTATTGTAAATAACTGTAAAGAACTATATATAATAATAATAGCAATAAACTTTTATATTAAGACAGAATATATCCGAATTGTTTTACCAACACATAAAGTGTTATATAAATGATTGATCTACATTTCAAATATTGAATTAGTTCTTTTACACCGGTATAAAGTACACGAATTTAAACCATCAATCTTGGGAGATACAAATATAGCAAATCATGTCGACCGAGTAAGTCACATCATTATTTAACTTGAGAAAAACACCCAAATTATTCAGTAGTTATTTCGTTTTGTTACTAACCATTAGTTACAGTTTATTTTTTACACCAAGAAGCTTTTAAGGCAGCTTCTACATTGTACAGTTTCAAAGTCACATTGTTTTTGTCGTCTGGTAATCTGAAACAATTTGTAATCATTTCATTCTCAAGACAAATACATCTGAAAATAAGTGTACGTTTCTTGCAAATGTGTTTTTAAAAGTTAACATTAACGTAATGAAAAGTGCCGTTATTGCAATCATAGGGAACTTTGGATGGAAAATATTGCCATACAAGCTAAAATTGTTTGAAACGTGAAACATGTGAGAAAAATAGTTCATACGGCATTGAAAGATACTAACAAAATATAGTTTTAATGAAAGAAAACGATAAGATTACCTCACAAACAGTTATGCAAGGATAAATCTGTATTTAGACAGTGTTTTTTAACTTTTAGCGAATTTTTATTAAGAAAAATTCGCCAATAGAGAGGTCACGATGAATATATATATATATATATATATATATATATATATATATATATATATATATATATATATATATATATATATATATATATATATATATATATATATATATATATATATATATATATATATATATATATATATATATGTATGTATGTATGTATCCGAGCGATAACTCAAAAAATACTAAACTTATTTCAATCAAACTTGGCAAAAATCTTGTTTTTTCTCTCCCTCAGGGATCGTCCGCGGCCTCGCCGCCCCGAAAGCACTGCAGCCTTTAGCTTATTGTGCATGCCCTTAGTCTTTTTACTCCACCCATTCCAAAATCACTGTGCCTTAAACTAGTCTGCACAGCGATTGGTAGGGTGAAGTTGTATATTGCTCTGTCTCCGGTCTAGACTGACCGTAGATCAGTTGTCTTTTACGGTCCAGAGCTTTACACTCGCACGAGATGTGCTGGGCTGATTCCTCCCTCTCACCGCAGAGTCTGCATGGGAGGTCCCCCTCGAACCGCCCCATTTTATGCAGGTGTTTCTTGACGGCCATGTGTCCCGTCAAGAGACCTGTTATGTTTCTGAGCTGTCCTCCGCTAAGATTTAGCAGCTCCACAGCTCTCTTTGAACTAGGTTCGTCAATTATTGACTTCCCATGTCTAAGCGCTGGACAGTCTGCAATGTACACCTTGTGTACGTTTCTGAACCAGGACTTAATGGCTCCCTGGCGGTGCTCTTTGTCACGCCCAGAGCCGGTTCTAGTCCCATAAATGGTTCTGCTGACCCTTTCTTCGTGAGACTGTCAGCTTAATCATTGCCTTCGACCCCCGAGTGACCTGGCACCCAGATTAGGGTGACCTTATTCTGCCCAGCCAGGTCGCTCGTCTCGTCTCGGCACTCACTCACCAGCCAGGAATTTACCCGTGGGCTACTTAGGGCCTTGAGGGCTGCCTGGGTATCTGTGGCTATGCGTATCCGCTTGTTGGTGTAGCCCATCCCCTTGTTCTCCCGCACACAGTGCAGGATGGCGTACATTTCGGCCTGAAAGATCGTTGCATGGGCTCCGAGGGAAATACTATGACTTACCCTCGGTCCTCCCGAATAAAGAACTGCCCTCGTCCCACGCTTCCCGCTGGATTCGCCCGTGAACCAGACGAGCCCGTCCCGTGGTATGCCCGAAAATCTTGTTTGGTCGAGTTTGTTAATCAGCCATTATGCTCAAGTTTTTCCGGAGAAAAATCGGGAAAATACTTTCTGTACTGGTGAGACATCACTAGAATGGAAATTTTACGCCCTTCACAAAAATCGAAAAATCCAATATGGCGGCCATCAGAAAAATGAATGTTGAAGCGGGTTGCTGGGTAACTAAAGACGATAGAGACATGTCATACACGCCATTTTATTCGTCTTAAAAAAGTGTCCACATAATGTCACATTTTAACAGCAGTCAATTTAACCATTTCGGATTTACTGTCAAAAAAAAACGAAATCCGCCATTTTCTTTTTTTTTGCGATATTTCCAAAGCCAAGTAACCAATCGTAAATCTAAAGCCGGATATTGAATGGACTAAGCTTGCTCTGAAGCTTTCCCTATTTAATCTTTGCTGTAGGTATAATAGGTGCCAAGATACCTGTATAGAGAAATGAATCTGGGACTCGATATACAGTGTGGAACAGCCAAATGGAATAAATTCGATAACGGATAAATGAGGGCGTGTTGGGAAAAACGCTTGGACACGTCGATTTGTATTTTTAACTGCGCATCTTTTTCAAGAAAAAAAAATTATATAGGGTGCGTCATGTGACAGTGGCCAATACCAACTTTCTTATTTTAAATACAAGCCCCTGTATATTATTAATTTTTTGGATTCTTCAGAAAATTCTAGACATAATTCATGTACAATGTCCTATACCTATCTTCAACTGTTTCGGAAATATTAAGTATTTTCAGATTTATTACAAAAATTAACATTAAAAATAGAAAATTATTTTATTTCACAAATTCGCTACATTGCATTCAATACTTATTTCCCATTCAGCTCTTGATAATGAGAAAGTAAACAAAAACCATTCCTGCGTTTCTTTTTACTGATATGAAATGAAACAAAAACAAAAACAGTTTTCTTTCTGTTCGTATAAAACTCGTAGCCTTAGCAACTTGTTGTCTGCCTGCATGACAGTAGTGATTAGTGTCAGTGCTATTGTCGTTTGAATTTCGTTAACTGTACGTAATAATATCAGAAAAATGGTTCATTTAACAGAAATGCACAAAATAACCATTCTACAAATGATTGGTTATGGAGATAACACACGGACACAGATGGAAGTGTCTCGCTTATTTCACGAAAAATTTCCAAATTTGCCGCCTGTATCCCAAGGAACAATTAGCAAAATAGAAAAGCAGTTTCGCGAGCTTGGTCATGTGAGACAGATAAAAAAAGTAGCTGCCAATGCAGTAAGTGATGATACGAAATTGGATATTACGCTTGAGTTTCAAGAAAACCCACATACTTCTGGTCGACAAGCAGCCCAACTATTCAACGTTAGCCACACAGCAATTTTTCGAACATTAAAGGAAAGTAAAATGCATCCCTATAAAATGATACCAACTCAGGAGCTCATGGAGGACGATTTCGATAGGAGAACGTATTTTTGTGAACAAATGATGGCAATGTTAGATAACAATGTGATCCAATTAGAAGATGTTTTGTTTTCTGATGAGAGCACATTTACACTTCACGGTCATGTTAATCGTCAAAATTGCCGCTATTGGTCTAATGAGAATCCTCATTGGATGAGAGAGGAACATACGCAATATCCTGAAAAAGTTAATGTTTGGGCAGGAATTGTTGGAAATCATATCGTAGGTCCCTTTTATATTGATGGCAACTTGAATGTGGATAAATATTTAGAACTGCTCCAAAATAATGTCGTGCCAACTTTGACAAACTTATATCCAGATCCAGCAAACCCACAAGTTCCTGCCAATAAAATATGGTTTCAGCAAGATGGAGCACCGCCCCATTACCAAATCAATGTCCGGCAGTACCTGAACCAAATTTTTCCAAATCGGTGGATAGGGAGGCGCGGATCGATAGAATGGCCAGCACGATCTCCTGATCTGTCGCTATTAGACTACTTTTTGTGGGGATATGTCAAAAGTATTGTATACAAAACTAAGCCCCTCAACTTAGATGACTTAAAAAGACGAATCACGCTTGCGATTAGATCAGTCACGCCTGAGATGTTGAGTAATGTTAGAAGACATTTCTATACCAGATTAGCATGTTGCCAAGATGTTCGTGGCGAGCATTTTGAACATTTACTACATTGACATTAATTTTTTTTTGTTTTTTTAAATTATTAAGAAATAATCAGTATTTCTTATTAGAATTTGTGAAATAAAATAATTTTCTATTTTTAATGTTAATTTTTGTAATAAATCTGAAAATACTTAATATTTCCGAAACAGTTGAAGATAGGTATAGGACATTGTACATGAATTATGTCTAGAATTTTCTGAAGAATCCAAAAAATTAATAATATACAGGGGCTTGTATTTAAAATAAGAAAGTTGGTATTGGCCACTGTCACATGACGCACCCTAAATAATTTTTTTTTCTTGAAAAAGATGCGCAGTTAAAAATACAAATCGACGTGTCCAAGCGTTTTTCCCAACACGTCCTCATTTATCCGTTATCGAATTTATTCCATTTGGCTGTTCCACACTGTATATATATATATATATATATATATATATATATATATATATATATATATATATATATATTTATATACATATATATATATATATATATATATATATATATTTATATACATATATATATATATATATATATATATATATATATATATATATATATATATATATATATATATATATATATATATATATATATACAGGGTGGCGCATTGAAAACGAAACAGACCGATTTGCGTCCAGATAATTTTTTTTTCAGAAACCCTCACACACGTCAATTTTAATATTGAGGGGGACATGTTTTGACATAAAACTCAACTTTGTCACATCAACCCCTTCAGGGTAGTGATAACAACCCTTATATTTTAAATAGGAAACGTGGGTCGAGTGTTACATCATTTGAAAGCTCTTTCTTTTCTGTATTCAGCACACTAATTTTTTTGGAAGTTTTATCAACTCGTTTAAAAATTATTCACAGTTGGGGTTGCAAGAACGTATTTCATTCATTGTGATAAGAAATACACTACTTAGTCAATTTGTTGTTAAAAAAACTAAAAAACAAAACCAAACGTTCACAAATGTTTATTTAGTTAAGTAAGTGTTCAAATTGTTGACCCCCAGCTTCCATACAAAAGTACAAATTTTGTTCAAAACGAACTCGGACATTCTGGAGCATTTGTGGACTTATTAGACGGCATTCTTCAACAATGCGTCGTAGTAATTCTTCCAGAGACTCCGATTCTGTTGCGTAAATTCTATTCTTCAAATGGCCCCATAGAAAGAAGTCTAAAGGAGTTAAATCCGGTGATCTAGGGGGCACTCAATAGCACCTCTACGCCCAATCCATTGCTCTGGAAACTCTCTGTTCAAAAACTCCCTAACACGTTGTGAAAAATGCGAAGGAGCTCCATCTTGTTGAAAAAGTAATTGGTTTTCTTAATAGCGATCATCATTTTCAACAATGATAGTAGAGGGTCAACGATATCTTCTAGTAACTCCAAATACGTTTCGCCACTCAAATTGCCATCAAGAAAAATTGGTCCGATTAAACGGTCTCCAAAAATGCCAGTCCAGACATTCAATTTCTGTGGAGCTTGATTGTGGACTTCGTGAAAATTTCTTGGATTATTATCTGCCCAATAACGATAATTATGACGATTGATTGTAGAGTTAAATAAAAACGTACACTCGTCTGAAAGACAGATATTGAACAGAAAGTTCCCGTTATCAGCTATTCGTGCAGTCATACCTTCACAAAACTCCAGCCGCCGATCAAAATCATCTTCATTCAGTTGTTGTACAAGATGATTTATACAGGTGAAATTTATGATGCTTCAATATTCGCTGAATAGTCCTTCTTTTGATGTTTGAAACAGTGGCCAATTTTCTCGTGCTCAAAGTTGGGTCTGCAGCAATTTGTCCTAAAACTTCAAACTCAGTAGTCTCATTCGTAACCGGAAATTCACGCTCAGGATCCAGTTTTTTTTTGGCTACTGAACCACTTTGTCGAAACTTTGCAACTAACTCCAAAATGTATTTTCTGTTAGCATGTCTGTTCGGATGTCTATAATTAAACAAATTTGCGGTAGGGTTGGCACAGTAATCGTTTTTGAAAAAAAGAGTAATTATTTCACTTCTTTCTTCTACAGAATACACCATTGCGAAATTAATTTTCGGTAGTACTATCAAGTATCAAACCGACCGATAAACTGAAATAATAAACCGCATTTCTCTTATTCCGATAAGAAATGTTCTGATAGTCATTTTTTTGTTTACAAACCAACAAAACATTGACTATCAGCACATTTCTTATCGGAATGAGTGAAATGCGCTTTTGCATCTTCAACTATGAATCATTTTTAAACGAGTTGATAAAACTTCAAAAAAATAATTGTGTGCTGAATTCAGAAAAGAAAGAGCTTTCAAATGATGTAAACCTCGACCCATGTTCCCTATTTAAAATATAAGGGTTGTTATCACCACCTTTAAGGGGTTGATGTGATAAAGTTGAGTTTTATGTTAACACGTGTCCCCCTCAATATTAAAATTGACGTGTTTCAGCGTTTCTTAAAAAAATTCTTTGGACGCAAATCGGTCTGTTTTGTTTTCAATGCGCCAGCCTATATATATATATATATATATATATATATATATATATATATATATATATATATATATATATATATATATATATATATATATATATATATATATATATATATATATATATATATATATATATATATATATATATATATATATATATATATATATATATATATTATATCATTCCGTTATCAGAGGGCACTATATGCTGCACATTATCTTATTTTATTTTCCTGTGCTATCTTTTTTTCAATAAAAGATCAATATTCCCTTTTAAGTGGTAAAGTTCAGAGGATTTGAATTCTATTTTCATAGTCGTATTTGTGCGAAATCTGGATTTTTGGTGGTCGCTGTGATGAAGAGGAAATGTGCATTGATTTGCAAGCTCATCCAACCCACTAATTATTAATCTAATGTTAACGAAAAGAATAACAAATAAATTAACGAATTTGTTCAATAATGCAGCTCCACGGGTTTCGTTAATGTTTATATCTTATTCATCATTAGTCTTACTTTTAATTAGGGCAGTGCGTCGCGAGAAAATTTTGATTAAAAAATCGCCGCGCCTCGAAGAAGTTTCGGAACCACCGGTTTAAAGATTTGTTATGATCCAAAGATTCAAGAGGCTAAAAAACTTTACAGCAATATTTACCACGTCTTTGTTTAAAGTCGCCTCAAATCATATTCTGTAAGATATGATTTCTCATTAAAAGCACACTAAATTGTCTTTTAGCTCATATAAAGATAATATCAGAGTTGTTAATAAAATGCACCCAAGATTCGTTTTGTTTCCTATGCATTTAAATAAAGGCATTATTCCCTCTATTCTAGCAAAATGATCCCGCCTGGAGATAGCACATTATACCGACACAATATTAATATAAAGCCACATAATTGAACCCGTTTTAGAGTCAGAGTAATTTCTCAAAAGCACTCTTGCATTATATCCCAGTCAATTTCAACTTTAAATAAACCGCATTGTCGTTTGTATCAATTTATGTTACGATGCAGACTGCGAAATGAAAAACTGCTTATACAAGAATATATATATTTATATAATACACCAGATGTAATTTATGTAATAAAACCCCCCATTTAGATCTGAAACGGTGGAGACCAGGATAATTTCTAAATTATAGTAATTTGTTCCATCTTAGGTTATTTTGTGGTAGGTATTTGTTTGCAGAATAACTTAATAGTCATAAAGTGAAATATAAACTTAGTCAGCTTCATTAACTGTATCAAGCTCTATTTTATGTTGTTGCACCTTTGCAGTGACCTTGTCAGTTTGTGTTATTCCTCTAAAAACGTATTAAAATTAACCAACCAAATTAAAATTCTTTCTCATATTTTTGTTCTTTATAATTATATTCTTTACAATGTAGTTGCTGTTCTTTCTAAATATAGGTAGTATTTAATTCGATAGCGTGAGCCACGACAAATTGCTTAGTACACTGGAAGATATTGGGTTCAGGGGTGTGAGTAGGTATAGATAGCCGGTTCTGGGACCACCACCCACCCGGCCACTACGCGCAGTAACGTCACAGTGACGTAACAAGACGGCGGCTGGATAGAGGACCAATAGGGGTCTAACCTGAGATAACGTCATCCAAGATGACGTCTAAGATGGCGACCGTCGAGCGCGAAAATTCAAAAATTTAATATTTGAATCGAGATTTTATCTAACCTGTCTAAATAAGAAGACCTGTCATTTTTATTTCATATATCATGACGTATGTAAATATGGCGGTTTGCACATGCGCAAACCAACTTACTAAGCGGTGTAGAGGCATAGTGTTTGATGTCATGGTAATCATCTCGATGAGTAGAATTCAAATATGACTGAATTAGATTGACGAATGCGCAAACCAATTTTCTTATTATATGGTTTGGAGGGCAAGTGTTTGAGGTGGCCTCATCTTAGCAACCACATCGTTTTCAACTCTCGTTGTCTTTAGCATTTCCGACAAGTGACCCTGTTAGCAACCTGGTTTAGTGAATGGAAAATATATATGGAAATATACTCATTCAACAAATCTAAATCTGTAAACTTCCAAGTAACCAGGGCAACACAACCAACTAACCAACCAACCAGCCAACCAAAGCAACCAACCAGCCAAGCAACCAGCCATCAAACCAACTAAGATAGCCAACCAACCAACCAACTAACCAACCAACCAACTGTCTTGAGGTGTAGCTTTTATAATACCCCTGGGTCAACTAGCTGGCGGGGTCGTCGGCTATTATAAAAGCTACACCTCAAGACAGTTGGTTGGTTGGTTGGTTAGTTGGTTATCTTGGTTGGTTGGTTGGTTGTCTTGGTTGGTTGTCTTGGTTGGTTGGTTGGTTGGTTGGTTGGTTGGTTGGTTGCCTTGGTTGTCTTGGTTGGCTGGTTGGTTGGTTGGTTGTGTTGCCCTGGTTGCTTGGAAGTTTACAGATTTATATTTGTTGAATGAGTATATTTCCATATATCCTTTCCATACACTAAACCAGATTGTTAACAAGGTCACTTGTCCGAAACACTAAAGATAACGAGAGTTGGAAACGATGTGGTTGTTAAGATGAGGCTACCTCAAACACTTGCCCTCTAAACTAAATAATAAGAGAGTTGGTTTGCGCATGCGTCAGTCGCCATATTTAAATTACTGTGTTACTGTGATTAATTTAGTGTATATTTCAAATTTAAAGGTTAACCTTTTAAGGGACATTTTAACCACTATAACCTATAACTAACTAGAGGAAAACTTGGTAAGTAGTTTATAATTATTAAGTTTAGTAAGTAGGTTTCTTTATAATACATTTTCGGGGAAAAAATAGGCGAGCCCTTCATTTTTAGTAAATTTTTATTTAAAAAAAAATCACTAATAAAGAGGTATCGATGGAGAGACTTTGTAAATTTTTTTTTAAATGAGCGCGAACTAGGACCCCTAGAACCCATATCCGGGGTCAGTTACAATTTTTATGTTTATATATATATATATATATATATATATATATATATATATATATATATATATATATATATATATATATTCTTAAAAAATTGTGGGAAAGCCGTCAGTTGCAAAATAAAACTCTTTATTAAAAGCCGAGCTTTCGGAAAAGTTTATTCCATTCTCAAGGATCTGACGTGAGTTTTACTATAACTAATTATAAAAATACAAACATGAAAAAAACCGTTTTTTAAATTTGACCGAAGTCAAATTTTTTTCATGTTTGTATTTTCATAATTAGTTATAGTAAAACTCACGTTAGATCCTTGAGAATGGAATAAACTTTTCCGAAAGCTCGGCTTTTAATAAAGAGTTTTATTTTGCAACTGACGGCTTTCCCACAATTTTTTAAGAAAATAACACTAATACCGTCACGAAAACTTAATACTATATATATATATATATATATATATATATATATATATATATATATATATATATATATATATATATATATATATATATATATATGTATGTATCCAACCGTAAACTCAAAAAATAAGCAACTGATTCCAATGAAACTCGGTAAGTGCCTTTCTTTTATTAATGGTTTGGATGAGTTCGTTAGTCAGGAAAATCCGATAACGTTTTCCGGGAAAATTTTGAGTTTTGTTTCGAAAAAAATAACTTTCTCCAAAAATTACAAAGGTATTTTAATGACATTTGGTGGATATGAGTTATTTAAATTTTGAGTTTTCTTTTAAAAAAATATTTTTTCTCCGAAAATTACAAAGTTATTTTGATGAAATTTGGATATGTTGCCTTGAGTAAGACCCTACTATACACCAAAACCCAACTTTCTAAGTTCGCAGAAACTTGAGTTATTCAAATTTGAAGCACTTAATAAAAATTTACTACCATAACGCACTTGCTGCGTCCCGAACTTTTTTTTCTTGCGCAACCCCAATGCATTAAAGCACGAGCTGCTACTGAGTGGTAGTGTCCTTTCTGGGGTAAGTTATTATTATTAATAATTGGTATATCTAGAACAAAAAAATTACTGTTAACTTCTAATACGTTGGTGAATTTTATTGAATAAAGTTAACAGTTCAGTCTATTAACAAAATCATCTACTTGCGTATATTTGTGTTAAACACTGCAAAAATATCGTCCACATAACGAAACCATACTCTAGGGAAATACTCACTGTCATTTTCGAAATCCGTTTTGAGTCTACTCATAAAAAGGTCCGCAATGAATGGAGAAAGGGAGTTGCCCAAAAGGTCTTACATTTCGATTGCAACAGTAATTTTTTTTTTTCATTTGACTAAAATAATTGCAGCAACTTTATTTGAAGTAGACTCTTTTTACGATCTTTTGGAAGTAGCTTAAAGTATAACATTTAGGATCTAAACGTGTTATCCTTTTAGCAAACTGTAGAAAAAACAACAATTTTGCGTTTTCTTTCAGACAATTTTTGTACCTCCGAAAATAACAACGCTATGCCAAGTAAGCAGGTTTATATTATAAAACTGTTTTTAATTACAAATATATCGCTCTAATGCGAGTAGGCAACGATTTGGTTACCGGTATAACCTATATAGTAGAAACAATGTGGCATATTTTATCAAAATTACTTATTGTTTGAAAATGTACAAAAATTTTCCGACAATAAACTTTAAATGTTGGTTTCCTAGCCAACAAACCTTAGGTTAATAGCAAATTTAGTTATTGAAATTTGAAGCATTTAATGAAAATTTGCTACCAAAACGCACTTACTACGTCTTGATTTTTTTCTTACAAACATATTTCGATAAAAAATGCAATAAAATAAGGTTGTTCGAAAAAAATAATTGTAGGGAGCACCAACGACTTATGGGCCAGCCTGTGATTGTCAAAGTAATTTTATAAGATGCAGATCAAGACACCCTATAATTAACTTATACAATTTTTTCTCGTCTCTTGTATAATAATAATATTGAGCTTTACCGTAGAAATGCGTCACCCTGTATATATGTAAACAGATCAAAACTGAACGTAAATGGATTCCAGGGGGCCTAGTTTGCGCTCATTTGAAGAAATATTTTTAAAATTCTAAAGTCCCGTCTCCTCAGCTAAAAATTATGGAACGTTAAACCATAAACTTAACTAAAATTACCGCCAAAGCATCAGAGAGAAAATAACTAACCTGTTGCATATCAGGCATTTTGTAAAACTTCGATCCTTTATATGTGTTGATAAAACATAACAAACACTATTTAGTCCACCCACTAACATTAATAAAATCATAAAGGAATAATTTGCACTTGTATATAAAAATTACCAAATAACACAAATAATGTGTCAACTGAAACAGATAAAACAATCTAATACCATACGATAAACGTCAGTTACAGCTTGTAACATACCTCCGCAATAATATCAAATTATCCGTTGCCAGGCAACGCTCAGACATACTAGATCTCATATAAGCCAGGTTTGCCATTGTCAATGAAACGCGGTCATATTAAAAATAAATGTTTCAAATTTGAATAGCTCAATTTTCTGTAAACCTAGAAAGCTGAATTTTGGTACATATTTAGGTTTTTCCTAAAGCAATATGTACACCATTTCATCGAAATAGCTTTGTAATTCTCGGAGAAAAATTTTTTTTCGAAAGGAAACTCAAAATTTTCCTGGAAAACCTTGTCCAAATTTCCTGGCTAACGAACTCCTCCAAGCTATCAATAACAGAAAGCCAAGACTAGATGCATTCTCGCAACAATTAGAACCGTAGACCGGTTTCGCTCTCATTAGAGCTCTTCAGTACGGCATACGAATTGCAGCAAAAATGCACCAAAAGTAATACGGCTATACTATAGCCAGCCTTAAAATACTAAGTGAGTGGTGGACGTGCCGCCACCTAGTTGCGGAACCAAGTAGTATGCTGTCACGCCAGCTCCAAATAACACAAAGTGTTAAAAAATAGAGACTGTATACAGCTAACTAACAATTTAGAAGGGCTGACAATTTTCTAAATTGTTAGTTAGCTGTATACAGTCTCTATTTTTTTAACACTTTGTGTTATTTGGAGCTGGCGTGACAGCATACTACTTGGTTCCGCAACTAGGTGGCGCACGTCCACCACTCACTTAGTATAACAGAAAGCCACTTGCCGAGTTTGATCAAAATCGGTTAATTATTTTTTGAGTTATCGGTTGGATACATATACATACATACATATATATATATATATATATATATATATATATATATATATATATATATATATATATATATATATATATATATATATATATATATATATAAACATAAAAAAATCGAAACTGAACCCGGATATGGGTTCTAGGGGCCCACATTCGCGCTCATTTGAAAAATTTTTTGCAAAGTCTCACCATCGATACCTCTCTATTAGTGAATTTTTTTAAAATAAAAATTCACTAAAAGTAAACCACCTATCAAAATCTAGATCTCCGAGTTAACAGAAAAACAATCTATGAGCATTTAGTTAAAAACAATTTGATGCCACTGGAGATCACATGATTGCACAAAACCAAAATATTTGTGCGTTAAACGAAATCTATTAGATATTACAGTGCATATAGGTATTATTTTCGTAAAAAAATTACGTACATCATTTCTATGAAGATTCACTACCATAACGCATTTGCCGCGTTCAGACTATTTCTTCTATAATCGGATAATAATGTTTGCTACTAATATCTTCATTGTATACAATATATTTATTTCTCATAATTTAACCAGTTCACGCTCACAAATATATAATGTCAACTAGCTACTTGTTTTTCGAAAAAATAAGAAATACCAGTTTGATAATAACTTGGAAAAATTCAACTATTTTTATTTATTAGGTATTATTTTAAATTTAAAGTAAGTGCAAGTACACAAAAACTGTGAACATTTAAATAATTTGTTTAGGCTGAATCATTCACAATTCCTTTGGTAAAAATAAAAGCTACGGTTATCAACCGTTGAATCCCATACAAAATTAGGTAGACACGTTAAAGACCTTCACAAATTATAAGTCACTTTGTCAGACATTATCCACCGTTACTGTGAGAAATTCAAATATTTTCCAGGTAAACAATAAAAAAAACGAGCACAGTTTCTCAAGAAAATCCATCACAGCGATTAAATATTTAACGGTTATGACATTACTGACTCAGATCTTATGCCTTACTGGCCCACCAAGACAGATGAAGCAATTACTCCAGGAACTATTAAACATTCACCATGATCAAATTAATAGTGTAAGAGATGCAAATAGCTAGACGAATATGAATTTCGTGAACGTTTTGTCTCCAAGATTAATGGATCGATGCTGATAGGTATAACGGTTGCTCCAGGTGGTGCAAGCCATCGCATGACGTTGGGCTGTTATTAGAGACGGCGTTACTTAAGAAAAGTACTCGAGTTAATTTCATTTAGAGTTCGTGCGCCCCAAGCCAAGGTTAAACACATGAGAATCCGTGCTTTGCTACAAACGGGAAGAATAGATAAATTGTGGATAATTAGTCTCGATCATGTACCATTTGATGCACTTTGGGTAAATCAAGATTGATTTTTATGTTTGATATACTATGTCATAGGTTAATCTCTCTACAAATTCACTCGGTGTGTAATAATAATGATAGTAATAATAGCATCTCATTCATTAATCGAACACCTTCAAACCCTCCAGATATCAATTGGTATACGCACACCCATCCAGATAGCCGCAATACTGAGCATATGTAATACAGTCCGAAAATTTCTTCAGCAATCGCCTTGACCTCGGCCCGTCACCAAACAAAATGTCGGGGGAAAACCCGAGGAAAACTACCCCGCAAAGCAGTAGTATTCATAGCCACAATTATGAATGTCATGCTAAGATTTCAACATTTTACAACCAAGTAGAAACATGCCGATATCATTAACATTTCAAAGCCTAGCAAAGACCCGTTGCCACCTGAAAGCTATAGGCCAATTAGTCTACTCTCCGTCGTCGGCAAAATCACCGACACACTCAGCCAGAAAAGCCTAGCCTCATAGATCTCTGAGAACCAAATACTTCCAAACGAGCCATTCGGATTCAGACACCAGCACTCCACCGCAGATCAAGTCATCCGAATGGTAGCAAATATCACCAAAGGATTTAACAAGAATAAGTCAACTAATAACAAATAAGTAACTTAGTTTAAAACAAGTAACTGTAAGTTTAAAGTATGGATATACAATTAATTATTTTCAGCGGGACAAAACACCAGCACATATGACACGAGACGGTAAGCGTTTTGAGCAAGTTTTCCGATGACAGACTAATGAGTTTCCAGTTAAATTTATCCCTATTGGTGCAATATTTCTCGACATTGCTTAAGCCTTCGACAGACTTCGGCATCCAGGCCTCCTTAATAAACTTATATCATCCAATTACCCACTTCCTCTGATACTCCTCATCAGGTCATATCTGAAACAGAGGAAGTTTCAGGTTAAACATCTGGACACCAGATAAGACAGTTCACTTAGCTACAGCTGGCCCCTCGGAGGGTTCTGCTATCTCCCTACCGCCGTACAATACATTTGTCGCAGACATTTCGCCACCGCCCCAAAACGTGACACTGTACGCAAACGACACAACCATCCTCAATATCTTTACGCAGCCGTGGATAATAACTCAACGCCTAAAAACTGCCGCAGACTAGCTGCAAGACTGGTAAAAGAAATAATGTCTAGCCATGAACTCTAATAAATGCGCAGAAACCCTATTTTACAAGAGAAAACACACACCTCACAATCACATATCTTTAGACAACAGTCTAATTTCCTGACAAGACTCTGCCAAATACCTCGGAGTTATTCTGGACAAACGTTTAACATGGCGCTCTCAGGTCCAACATGAATGGCAGAAAGCTTCGATGTTCATCTTGGTTCATGAGGTGAGCCTAGAGGGAGGCGGATATCTCCGGGGAGTGATGTGCAACCGGATTTTGCGACCTCCACTGTGTGCTTGGAAATGGACAATCGACCCCGCTTGGTTGTTACTCGTGAGCGGGGTTCCAGATGGTACCGCCTTGGGTTGAGACCTGGCGAGTGTCGTGTGTTCAGACGACCCGGAGGGCTTGATATCCCTGATGAGTGGTATATACCTGGACTTTGAGGTCCTCGCTGTGTGCTTCGAAACGGACGGACGGCCTCGCCTGGGTGAGTCTATCACTGATGTGTGTCGTATCTAGACGAACCCGGAGGAGAGCCCAGATCTCTAGGGGTGGATTACAACTGGATTGAGGCATCTCCTGTGAGCTTTGAAATGGGCAAACGACCTCACTTGTATGCTGCTCGGGTGCGGAACTTCATGATACCGCCTCGAGCCAAACACTGACGGATGTCTGGTCCAGACGAACTCGGAGGGAAGTTGTCTCTCTTTGAGCTTCTTAACAGAAAGTCCAACTTGTTTATGAACAACAAATTGCTGACGTACAAAGTCATAATCGGGCCAACCTTGACCTATGCATCCCCTGCATGGGCCACTGCTGCTGATACACACATCAATGCCCTTCAAATCACCCAGAATAAAATTCTGAGAATGGTTACCGGAACACGATGGTTTGTCGAAAACAAGTGGATTCACTCTGATCTGAAAATCCTCTCAATACCTGAGTTCATAACTTAACTATCCACCGATAAGTACACTTGGAGAACCCAAATCACCACAACACAAAAATGTTCATCCTCTGATGACGTTAACCTTGTTAGTGAAATGATCGTCAGGTCTTTAAAAAGATATGCTGTGGTGATTTTGGTTCCCTAAGTGTACTTATCGGTGCTCATCACAGTTTCCAATCTTCACATAGTCAACTATCCACCACTTAGTTTGCCAAGACCGTTTCTCGCCCAAATGCCTTGCTCCGTAGTGCCACCGACTACGACGAGCAACATCTATTAATGCATAGGCGCCTACAGCTTATCCTGACCCTCTTAGCCCCAGCGGCACGACAGCATGGAAAAATTCAAAATTTAAAACCCCAAATTCAAGTGTGAACCACTTCGACGGAGGTATGGACTAAGATCCCGTACTCCATGGGTGGGGGTTTTTGTGGCTGAGAGTCCCACACTATACCAAACTCCCACACACTTAGGTGTGTGATGAGATCCCCATAATGGGTTTCCCCCTCCCAAATAAAAAAAAGTCTGGACGCAGCAAGTGCGTTATGGAAGTGAATTTGCTTAAAATGTTTATAATAGAAAATATGTCTCTTTAATGCAAGCAGGAATCAATTTGGTCACCGATATAACCTATATAGTAGGAACAATGTACCTTATTTTACCAACATAACTTGTTTGAAAATGTACAAAAATTTTCCGAAAATAAACTTAAAACATTTCCGAGAAAACTCGTTTCCTAGCTGACAAACTTTAGGTTAATAGCAAATTGCGTTATTGAATTTTGAAGCGTTTAATGAAAATTCGCTTCTAAAACGCACTTACTGTGTCTCGATTTTTTTTACAAACATGCATCATATTTCGATGAAAAATGCAAAAATGCAATAAGGAATGTTCAAAAAAAATGTAGGTATCACCAACGACTTATGGGCCAACCTGTGATTGTCAAAATAATTTTATAAGATGCTGCTCAAAACACTCTATAGGTAACGTATACAATTTTTCCTCGTATCTTGCATAATAACAATTACATTGAGCTTTACCGTAGAAATGCGTCACACTGTATATATGTAAACAGAAAGTAAACCCGGTTATAGATTCTAGGGGGGCTAGTTTACGCTCATTTAAAGAAATCTTTTTAGAATTCAAAAGCCGCGGTCTCCTCATTAACGAATTTTTTCTATGAAAATTTTGCTAAAAATTATAGACCGTTAAACCATAAATTTAACTAAAACTACTTCCAAAGCATCAGAGAAAGTGTCTATTTGAAATGAATTTCCTGAAAATATTTTATTAAAATGATGGTTTAAGCTGAAACTTAAGGGTTTGCCGAACACTCTGTACATAATCCGTATTTCTTTCAGGTTCTTTGCCTAAATGGTGCCAATTTTGACGTTTTAAATCGCGACTTTTTACGTTTTGAGGAAAACCCCATTTTTTTTTCTTTAAATGCCTATAACTTTTTTGTCTTTAAACTTACAGACCTAAATTTTGGTAAATTGTTTACCCTTTATATATATATATATATATATATATATATATATATATATATATATATATATATATATATATATATATATATATATATATATATATAATTGAAACTGACCCTGGATATGGGTTCTAGGGGGCCTAGTTCGCCCTCATTTAAAGAAATTTTTTCTAAATTCAAAAGTCGGGATCTCCTCATTAGTGATTTTTTTAAAGAAAATTCACTAAAACAGTGACTTTTGGCACAGATCAGTGCGATGTTTGTCAATCTGCAGGTTACTTTTACCTCTTGTGATATAAATGTGCTCAACTGCATTGCGGTCTTGTTTTGAAATATACGAACTAGCGCTTCCAGAATGTAGATGGTGAAAAGTCTCAGGATGCCTTGGACCTTAAAGGTGTTTTTCTGTAAGTGTGTCTATGTGGAATACTGAATATGATTTTCATCACTTACTGGCTTTTGTTGTTTAAATACTTGATTTGCTTCACTTGCTAATACCCAGGGTACAGTGCCTAAGCTTAATTGTGAGTAGAAACACGCATATTATACTGGCACCACACAAGAGCTTCTTGATCTTTGACTTACCTTGGGGTACTGGGTTCGATTCCCAGTAGGACCCTTTAACCCTTTCAGTACATACAGTTAAATTAACATCACCCCAGGTTGTGTCACTGTGTTTGAGCAAGTTGAACGTCTGCGCATGCAATCCTTCGGAGGGGGCGTAAAGCCGGCGGTGCCGAGTAGCATGCCATGTTGGGCACGTTAAAGATCCCTACCCTCCTTACAGAAAGGCAGGGGTTCGGCGAGATGTCCTGGATAGTGAGGTGAAACTGCTCCTTACCGCGGGTGATTGGCCATCGTCTCGGAAATAGACGGAGGTTAAAAACAAAAATACAAATACAATACAATCTTTGAGTTAGTGTTCTACTTGCATACCTACGATATGGATGATATTCGTGAGCAGACTGGATCGATGTGACATCATGTTTAAAAGACTTAATATTGCTAGAAGTGGAAGATGGCTAATCATGTCAAAGCTTTGGTACACGCTGAATATATATATATATATATATATATATATATATATATATATATATATATATATATATATATATACATAAAATTTTTAATGGACACTAAATATGGCTTCTAGGAACTCTAATTTACGTGCTTGTAGACAGTTTTTCTGGGAGTTCGTGATCTCTCTATTAGCACATTTCTAATACGAAAATTTGTTAAAATATTAACTACTTCAACTAATTTCTATTAACAACGGCACGACATTAACAACTATTTTTAAGAGGACTATTTTTCAGAGGACTATAATGCAGTTGTAAACTGCCCAAAATACGTTAATTTTCTGGTAAAATATTACTTTTGACGTCAAATGGATGTTTTTTAGTGAATTTTTATTTAAAAAATTCACTAATAGAGAGGCATCGATGGTGAGACTTTGCAAAAAAAATTTCAATTGAGCGCGAACTAAGAACCCTAGAACCCATATCCGGGGTCAGTTTCAATTTTTATATGTTTATATATATATATATATATATATATATATATATATATATATATATATATATATATATATATATATATATATATCCATCCGATAACTCAAAAAATAATCAACCGATTTCGATCAAACTCGGCAAGTACCTTTCTTTTATTAATGGCTTGGATGAGTTCGTTAGCCAGGAAAATAGGACAGGGTTTTCCGGGAAAATGTTTAGTTTTCTTTCTCCTAAAATTACAAAGCTGTTTTAAAGAAATTGACTAGATATGTTGCCTTGGGGAGAACCTTACTACGTACCAAAATTCAACTTTGTAAGTTTATAGAAAATTGAGTTATTAAAATTTTGAATTTTCTTTCGAAAAAATTTTTTTCTCAGAATATTACAAAATTATTTTAATGAAATTTGGTGGATATCTTGCCTTAGGAAAGAAATTACTACATACCAAAATTAAACTTTCTGAGTTTATAGAAAATTGAGTTATCCAAGTTTGAAGCATTTAATAAAAATTCACTACCATAACGCACATGCTGCGTCCCGAACTTTTTTTAAATATGCATATTTGTAAAATCCCACTATTTTTGCGGTGCTGTTTTTAAGTTACGATGTGAAAAAATCTTAGTGTTTACGTAACGTTGTCTGGTACCAGGTTCTTGTTGAAAGCTTTTTTTGCAAAGTGATACTACTACAATGTAGTATTCCCGGTTTCACGTATAATTTCACGGTATCATTTTAATTACTTTATAATTTCTCCTCGTATAGAAACACAAGTTGATATAAATTTCACAGCTTTTGTTAGAACGGTATCAGCTTTTATCACGATAATCTACCGTGGCAGTATCTCCAAGATTACAGGGAACACTTAAACCCGTGACACGGGTCGTGCATTATTAGAAGCTTGAAGACAAGTTCAGATTTGTAATTCGCAAATCACATGTGAGATATTTTCCACCTAACAGAGATAATTCAATTTGTATGGCCATCATGATGGAATGTTTGAATTTTGAAATCATCAAAATTGCTAAAAATTAAAGAAATTTCATCAAAAATAATTTACGACAAATTTATATCTTCTGGTATCATGTGGATATAAACATTTTTTATTAAAAGTTCAAAGTATATATATATATATATATATATATATATATATATATATATATATATATATATATATATATATATATATATATATATATATATATACCACTTACCAGTATATATATATATATATATATATATATATATATATATATATATATATATATATATATATATATATATATACTGGTAAATGGTTGCATTGCTTAGAGATAGTAATAGTACATTTCTTTTGCAACATATTAAACCATATATCACATTATACAAAGTCCTCTGGTTTTCGAGTTGTTGGAGGAACTTTGAGCACACCAATGAATCGGCCCATTATTACATATGATATTTTACATTACAACATTATGCTGAAAAATAGTTATAATTTATTTAAACAGGTAAACCTAGTAAATAACTAAATTTACTAACAGAACTCAATAAAAAGTAGACTAATGATTTACAAAGATGCCTTTGAAAATTGTTTGATTTTTAAACGTAAGTCAACTAAAAAACAACAGAAGAAAGGTTGCTATAAATATAACCCTATCGCGACAATTAAGAATACTGTCATTCTTAATTATCTGAACAATTTGAGGTTTGTTTAACACGTTGCTTAAAATTTTGTACTAAATAGTTTGTTTCCTGTTTATTTTAAATATTATTCAACAATATGTTCAGTAATGAAGAATATTTTTACATGTTGGAATGTTACATTCGTTCTAACCGAAATACTGAGGCAGCTGCAAATTTATATCAAAATAACTACCCAGAAAGACGACAACCAAACACCAAGATATTTCGCAGGATAGTGACCAATCTATTGAACGACGGTAGCTTCCACGCAAAGAAACTACCAATGCCTAGAAATGAAGAAAGAAATAATGCCGTCTTACAGGTTTCAAACGAAAACCCTCCGCAATCTGTTCGGTTTTATGGTGAACAAAAAGTACGGTACACCGTGTATTAAAACAAAATCATTACCATCCATACAAACCTACAATCGTACAAGGCTTAAATGTTGACGATTACCCTAAGCGACTTCAATTCTGGAGATGGTATCAAGGACAATGTCAGCAAGATGAAAATTTTCATTTAAAAAGAATATGGCCCGATGAATCCAGATTTACAAATTATGGTGTGTATAATCGCCATAATAGGCATTATTGGGCAAATGAAAATCCCCATCTAAAGGAACAAAGACGATTGAAAGACTGATTTGGTATTAATGTTTGGTGCGGCTTATTAGGTAAAAAACTGTTATTTTTATTTGTAGATTAGACAGTTAATTTAAAAAAAATTCAGGTAATTTCATTGTTGGTCCGTTCTTTTTTGAAAATAATTTAACTGGGGAAAGGTATCTTAATCTATTAAGAAATGATATCTTACCAACAATTAGAAGAGTTCATGATAATTTAGACGAGATTGGGTACCAACAAGACGGTTGTCCAGCTCACAATGCTAGGATCGTCAAAGAATTTTTGTACCAAAATTTTAATAATCGTGTCATTTGTAACAATGGGCCGGTTCATTGGTGTTCTCGAAGTCCTGATATAACACCCATAGATTTTTATTTTTGGGGTACTCTGAAGAATGATGTGTATAAATTCTATCCAAACACAATATATCACACAAAATATCAATGAAATATAAAACAGAATCACGAAAGCTATAAATCATATTAATCGAAATACCCTCACCAGAGTTTGCAGGCATGTTTAAAAAAGGTGTATAAAGTGAATTGAACAAAACGGTGGCCATATTGAACAATTTTCTATTTAGTGTATTTTTAAGTTTCTATTTTATTATCTGTTGAGTTCCGTTTCTAATTGTGTTGTTTTGTGGAGTTTAAGTTTCTATTTGTTATTGCCGGGTTACGTTATTAGACTGTTTCACATAATATTACCTAACATTATTACCTAATTAAGTATTGTAAATTAAATCACATTATTTTTTTATCGTGAATCATTACGGAAAATTATGTTAAAAGTAAAAGTCTACTGTTAGACTCCATGGCCTACTGCTTTTTGAATCCTTTTTTTTGTCATTTGTTTTCTGGTATTGGATTTCATGGCCTACTATCCTCAAAACGGTTTTTCTCAAAATTGTCAGTGCAATTACAAGATTTCTCAAGCATGTTGTATATCATTGGAAATCTCTTTTCACAGGCTATCACATGAGCAAAAAATCCAATATGGCTGCTATAATAAAAACAAACGTTGATACCTGTAGCTCAAAAACAAATGACAATCCAAAGTTAAGAATGGCACAAAAATATTGTTCTGTAAAAAGTCTCCTGACAATGTGCAAGTCGTAGACATGTCAGATCAACGCCTACTTAGATATTGAAGAAAAAAGAAATCGACATTTTTTTTCTTCAAAATAACTCGAAAACGAAAAGAGGTAGGGCAAAATACAAGTCATATTTGGACCGAGCATGCAATTCTACAAAACATTGCTAATATAACCGTCTCCCTATCTCTAATAATAACGGAGATAGCAATACATTCCCATCCAGTTTGGGACACACTGTATACTGTAAAATTAACGTGGACCGAGGTTGCGGCATTGTGCTTGAGCAAGTTGAATGTATGCACGTTCCGCACTTTAGATCGGGTGTAGAACCGTCACTCCCGAGTACCTTGCCATGTTGGGCACGTTAAAGATCGCTACCCTCCAAACATAAAGGCCTGGATTTGGCGAAATTTCCAGGATAGTGAGGTGAAACTGCTCCCTGGCGTCGGTGATTGGCCATAGTCCCGGAAATAGACCGACGTTAAAGAAATAAACAATTTTAATAACTTGATTCTCTGTGAAAGAGAAATTTAAGGCCTTGGTAAACACAGTTCTCTCATTTGTTGCATAATATTTGTTTTAGGATCACCAATTTTCACGTTTTAAAACGACACTGACACACTAGAAGAAAAAAAACATAAAAATTTCCAAATTTTTGTATACTTCTTGACCATTTTGCACCAAAAAACTTCATCTTTTGTAACATTTTGTAGATTTCACTAACTACATATAAACTTTTGGTTTTGTAACCTTTTTAACAAATTTAAAATCGAACAGTGCAATATACCATTCAAGAACACAAAATTGAGGCGACAAAAAGAATATTCCAAGAAACTGTAGCAACACTATATTATGTACAGCAGACGCCACAAGTAAATACGGATTCAGTTATGTGGTAACATATTCAAAGACCATATCGGAATCACTTTTTATCCCGAGAAATGTGTGTCAGTTTGGTTTGACCTATAACAGTATCTGAGATACAACTTCCATAAATAATAAATATGAAATATGTGAAGGAATAATTGATTACACACAAAGGTATATGAAAAATAAATTGAGAACAAATATGTTACTTTAGATATACTAGGTTTTCCGGACAACGGAAGATCTATCTATAGTACCGTATCTTAATTATGCTAAATGTTCATTAAATCTAATTTCAATAGATATTTTTGTTTGCCTGACGTATTTAAGACCACAATCTTTACAATGTATTTCATAAATTCCCGACATTTTAGCGGTACTATCCTTGTCTTTTGGGTTATCTAGCAAGTTTTTCACAGCATTTTTTGTCGAAAATGTTAGTTGCAAATTGGCTTTTTAGTGAATTTTCATTAAGAAAATTCACTAATAGAGAGGTATCTATGGTGAGACTTTCGGAAAATTTCTTCAGATGAGCGCGAATTAGGACCTCTGGATCCCATTTCCATGGTCAGTTAAAATCTCTCTCTCTCTCTCTCTCTCTATATATATATATATATATATATATATATATATATATATATATATATATATATATATATATATATATATATATAGTGTGTCCCAAACTGGATGGGAATGTATTGCTATCTCCGTTATTATTAGAGATAGGGAGACGGTTAAATTAGCAATGCTTTGTAGAATTTCATGCTCGTTCCAAATATGACTTGTATTTTGCCCTGCCTCTTTTCGTTTTCAAGTTATTTTGAAACAACCAAAATTTGTCGATTTTTTTTTCTTCAATATCTAAGTAGGCGTAGATCTGACGTGTCTAAGACACATTATCAGGACACTTTTTACAGAGTAATCTTTTTGTGCTATTCTCAACTTTGAAATTACTTAATTAAATTAATTTTAATAAAATTTATACATATTATGTGTTTAATCAAACTTAAAATATTACTATATTTTCAAACTGAAATATTAAAAAGAAGCCTGGACGCAGCAAGTGCGTTATGGAAGTGAATTTTCATAAAAAAATATTTTTGATAGCAAATATGTCTCTCTAATGCAAGCAGCCATCAATCTGGTTACCGGTATAACCTATATAGTGGAAATAATGTACTATATTTTATCAAAATAATTTATTGTTTAAAAAAGTACAAAAATTTTCCGAAAATAATCTTTAAATGTTTCCGAGAAACCTGATTTGATGGACAACGAACCTTAGGTTACTAGCAAATTGGGATATTAACATTTGAAGCATTCAATGAAAAATCTCCATCAAAACGCACTTACTGCGTCGCGTTTTTTTTTTCTTACAAACATGCATCATATTTCGATAAAAAATGCAAAAATGCAAATATATAAGGGTGTTCGAAAAAAATTGTAGGTATCACCAACGACTAATGGGCCACCCTATGATTGTTAAAATAATTTTATAAGATGTAGCTCAAAACACCCTATAATTGACGTACACAATTTTTTCTCGTATCTTGTATAATACCAATTATATTGAGCTTTACCTTAGAAATGCGTCATCCTATATATATATATATATATATATATATATATATATATATATATATATATATATATATATATATATATATATATATATATATATATATATATATATATATATATATATATATATATATATATATATATATATATATATATATATATATATATATATATATATGTAAACAGATAAAAACTGAATTTAAACCCGGATATGGATTCTAGGAGGCCTAGTTTGCGCTCATTCGAAGAAATCCTTTTAAAATACAAAAGTGGCGGTCAGCTCATTAACGAATTTTTTCTACGAAAAATAGCTAAAAATTATAGACCGTTAAACCATAAACTTAACTGAAACTACCGCCAAAGCATCAGAGAAAGGGTTTACAGCAGGTCTTCGCTTAACGTCGTGGTTAGGTATCTAACAATCGTGACCAGTGACGTTATGAAACGACGTAAAACGAATCACTAGGAATGAATATAGTGTACATACATATTATGTACATATTTGTGGCTGCAAAATGATTAAAAAAACAGTATTAATTTATACATGTATTATGTACATGCCTACATATTATATGATGTACCCCTTTTTACCTACTATTTTAGACATTTTGAGAATACCAACGTTATAGCGAATCAGCTTGAACGTTAAATGATACATTTGCCTACAAGAAACTGCGACGCTATAATGAAACAACGCGAAATGAAACAACGTTAAATGAGACGATGTTATGCTAGGACTTACTGTATTTGAAATCAATTTTAGCAAATTTTTTTTAAAAAAAATTCGCTTATGGGGAGATCTGTGTTTATATATATATATATATATATATATATATATATATATATATATATATATATATATATATATATATATATATATATATATATATATCCGACCGATAACTCAAAAAGTAATGGACCGATCTTGATAAAATTTGCAGAGTACCTTCCTTTTGTAAGTGGCTTGGATAAGTTCGTTAGCCAGGAAAATCGGACAAGGTTTTCTCGGAAAATTTTGTATTTTCTTTATAAAAAAATTCATATCTCCAGAAGTAACAAAGTAAGGGCAACCAAATTTGGTACACGTGTTTATATTATAAAGAGTGAACTCTGTACCAAAATTTAGGTCCGTAGCTTTAAAGACAAAGAAGTTATGGGCAGTTAAAGCAACAAATTTTGGAGTTTTCCTCAAAACGTCAAACTCGCAATTTTAAACGTCAAAATTGGCAATGTTTAGGCAAAGAATGTGAAACAAATACCGTTTGTGAAAAGAAAATGTTGCAAGAAGAGTGTTCTGCGAACCCTTAAGTTTCAGATTCAACCGTCATTGCCCTTCATTTTACTAAAATATACAGAATATCCATTTCAAATAGACCCTTTCTCTGATGTTTTGGCTGTCAGTTTAGTTAAGTTTGGTGGCTTTTTGGAGAGTTATTTGTAGGTTTAGTGAAGTTTATGGTTTAACGGTCTATAATTTTTTTTAGCTAATTATCGTAGAACAAATTTGTTAATGCAGGCTAGGCCCACACCCCCCTGGATCCACAAACTTCAAGGAAAATTTCTTGTTCACACTCCCCAAGGAAGTTACGGGATCAGGAGTGAGTAGGGGTGTATAAATTTTTTTTTGCTAATTTTCGTAGATCAAATTCCTTAATGCATTTTTCTATTTTTTATCGAAATATGATGCGTTTGTAAGAAAAAAATCTGGACGCAGTTAGTGCGTTTTGGTAGCGAATTTTCGGTAAATTTGCAGTTTAGCTTCCGAACGTTTTTCAAAAAACTTTTTTCAGAAACCTGCAACCCCTTCCCGCCATGGATCTACAAACCCCAAGAAAAATTTCTTGTTCTTACCCCCCAAGGAAGATACGGGACCAGGAGTGAGTAGGGGTGCTGAGCCCGGTAGGTAGTAAAAAGGAAATATGAGCAGAAAATTCGAATAAAGTGGGCTTGAAAGCTGTCTTTTTCACATCTTGAAGCCATATCCCCCTTAAACCCTGCCTACCCCGCACACCACCCCTATTCACTCCCAGTCCCATAAATTCCTTGGGGGTGTGAACAAGAAATTTTTCTTGTGGTTTGTGCATCCAGGTGGGGTCCTAGTAATGTTTCTGAAACAATTTGTTGAAAAGCGTTCGGGAGCTAATCTGCAAATTTACCGAATTTTCATTAAATCCTTCAAATTTCAATCACTCAATTTGCTAATAACGTAAGCTTTGTTGGTTAGAAAACCAACATTTAAGTTTATTTTCGATTTTTTTTTGTATATTTTCAAACCATAAGTAATTTTGATAAAATATAGTACATTGTTTCTACTACATAGGCTATACCGGTAATCAGATTGATGCCTGCTAGCATTTGGTATTAAAAACATTTTTATGGAAATTCACTTCCGCTAGCATTTGATATTAAAAACATTTTTATGGAAATTCACTTCCATAACACATTTGCTGCATCTAAACTTTTGAAAAATGTTTATATATTTTCAAACAATAAATTTATTTCAATGAAATATGGTACATTGTTTCTACTATATAGGTAACCAAGTTTGATGCCTGCTTTCATCAAAGAAAGACATTTGCTATTAAAAATATTTTAAAGAAAATTCGCTACCATAACGCACTTGCTGCGTCCAGAGATTTTATTCTGTAATTATTTTAGTAAAATGAGGGAGACTGACGGTTGAAGCTGAAACTTAAGGGTTTGCAGAATACTCTTCTTTCAACATTTTCTTTTCATAATCCGTATTTGTTTCAGTTTCTTTGCCTAAATTTTGCCAATTTTGACGTTTCAAATCGCGACTTTGACGTTTTGAGGAAAACTCCAAATTTGTTTTCTTTCACTGCCCATAACTTTTTTGTCTCTAAACGTACAGACCTAAATTTTAGTACATGGTGCGCTCTTGATAATATAAACTTGTGTACAAATTTTGGTTGTCTTACTTTGTTATTTCCGGAGATAATTTTTTTTCGAAAGAAAACACAAAATTTTCCGGGAAAATATGGGCCGATTTTCCTGGCTAATGAACTCATCCAAGCCACTTGCAAAAGGAAGGTAGTTACCAAATTTGATCAAAATTACCCCCCCCCCCCAATTACGTTTTTTGTGTTATCGATGTGATATGCATATATATATATATATATATATATATATATATATATATATATATATATATATATATATATATATATATATATATATATATTTATATATTCGGAAAGATTTCCGCGGTCTTTAATGTGAAACATACTTGGTTCTCGGGTTGAACCGCGTCCAGAATATATTAAAACTCGACGTTTTGGCTCCTGTTTTCAAGAGGTAAAGGAAATATATAAGCACATGAACTGTAAGGTCCAAATCTGCCTACTCCTTAGAACGGTGGACAAAGGTGGGTTGGGTTGTTGTAGCTCGATTACGGTGCCTCATTCTGCCTACTCCGCGAATCTCGCTGGAGATGGTCTCTAAGGTCTCAGTGTGTTCAACCCTAGGCCTAAGAGAGGTCTGGCAAGTCGATGCAAGTCTCGTATTGTATGTATCGTTTCGTCCACCTGCTTCGTTAGCAGTGTAATGAGTCGGGTCACGGTCAATTAAGTCAGGGGCTTTCGTCGCGGTATTTAAAGGATTAGGATGATTGCAGGTATTTGTTGAGTTAGGTAATGGGGAAATAAAATTGTCTATCGAATTTATTATCTTTTTGTGTGTTTGTATTGAAGATATAATAGGTTTACGAGTAATCGGAAGACGAAGACCATCATCTCTCTTATTTAAACAATCAGGATGTTTTTCGATCTCGATTGCTTCGCGGTTAATTCTGATTTTGAAGTTGTAAACCGGGGCTATTGTTTTGGCATTGTCGAAGTCTATTTTGTGTCCTGTATACAAATGATGCATGGCCAGCGCCGATTAGGGGTCGGATTTTCTAACTGCGAGGGTGTGTTCATATATTCTATTGTCGGTGCGTCTATTTGTTTGTCCTACATAAGTTCGGAAACAGCCGGAACAAGAAATTTCGGAAACTCCTTGGGATTCGTTTGGAAGCGTATCCTTGGGTGTTTTATTAGATTTCACAGTTTTTGCTCTGTTGTGAATATGCTTTTGATATTATTGGTTCTAAAAATTCGGCTAATTTTGTCGGTGACACCTTTAATGTATGGTAAAAACGCTGTATGTTGTTGTGTTGACTCTGTCTGTTCTTGTTATGGTGTAGGGGTTAGTTGTTGTGCGTTTCTAATGTTTCGTAGTATGTGATTGCTGTTGTATCCGTTTTCTAGCAATGTCTGCCTTAAAAAGTTTAATTCTGTCTCTTTATTGTTGCTGTCCGTTAGTCTGAGGGATCGTGTTACTAGTGTTTGAACCACGAAATTTAGTTGCGATGGGTGATGGTGAGATTGGGGGTTAAGATAACGATTAGTGTGGGTTGGTTTTCGGTACACAGTGTAAGAAAATCCTCTGACTGCGTTTTTAGTGATGCGTAAATCTAAGAAAGGCAACAAAAAAACCATTATATATTTCCATGGTGAACTAGATTTGGGGGTTGATGTTCTTTAGATAAGAAAGGAATACGTCTAGAGATTCTTTACCGTGTGGCCAGACAGAGAAAATGTCGTCAACCTACCTTAACCAGCAGGTTCGCTTATGTTTGGATGAATTGAGGGCTTGTGTCTCGAAGTTTTTCATGAAAATGTTAGCCAATGCAGGAGAGAGTGGTGAACCCATTGGAACACCTCGAACTTGCTTGTAAAAATTGTTTTGAAAAGTGGCGGCAACCCATCACATTCACCTCGCAGCCCACGAGGCGGCTCGCGGCCTCGTCGTGACTCACAGGAACCGACCAGAATGATGACCAATAATTCTTGATGGATTCTATGTTTGGTGACTGTTTTCCATCAGATCCTTCAATTTGTTCAGATGAACCCCTTCCCGATTTTTTAAAAAATATTTTGTTTTTTCAGGTGAACAGCTTGTGGAATTCTTGATTTCAGTTCCATGGATTTTTTTTTCTAATAGTGTTTCTAGTAGAGGAATTGTGGTAAAGTATAAGTCCATGTAGACATGCGAACCCTCCGGTAGCGTCTCAACAAGTTTGATGACGGCTGAACCACCTACACCTAAATGATTTACGGAATTATCCGGGAAAGTATCTTTACCTTGGTACAACTCAAAATCTAAAACCAACCCAGATGGTGTGGCACACACAAAAATTTTTAAGCCTTCAGGATTGGGATTACCACGCACAAATTGTTTGACACCACACACTCCGGTGAATGGTATCATTTGTTAATCTATTGCAACTTCAGCTTCTCTTGGCAGGGTTAAACATGTGTCTCTAACTTTCATCATGATAGGTCTAACTTTCCAAAGCTTATCTCTTTTGCGATATTCTTCTGAAATATCATCATCAATAACTACCTTTAAGTGGTTTCTAATAACAAAACATATATCTCTAGTCATTCTTGAGGCTATAGCGTACACTTTTGTGGTTTTTGACCAATACATACGTATTTTAGGATATTTTAGAATTGACATTAGGATGGTTATTCCAAAAAAATATTTTGTTTCCTTAAGTGTTAAGTTTAATGGCTTGTTGTGTACTAGCATGTATTTTACATTTGTAGATTGGCAGATTTGTTGAAAAATATTGTCATCGAAATACATTGCATAATAATCAGACACTGAAAAATTTTGTCGTTTATCACTGTTATCAACATTCTTTGGAATATTAAAAGTGTTCCAAAAAAAGCGTCACAGTTTTTTCAGGTGTATTTTGATTTATTAGATTTAATGTTTTTGGATTTGTTCTTGCCTTTTCTCCTGTTTTGTACACGCTTGAAGGTAAATCATCATCCGAGTCCCAATCCAATTCTTCATTTTGTACACCATCTTTAGCTTTTTATTGAATTTCTTCTTCTAACACATCAATATCTTCTTCTTGATCTACTTCTACAGCATCCATATCTTCTTGATCTTCATCTAAATCCGATACTTTAATAAACCCTTTCTCTGCTCCAATCTCTTCAAAATCATAATTTTCTTCATTGTCTTCAAAGCCTTATAGGTCAAACGAATCGGCTTCTAATATTTGAAGTAACAGGTCGTCATCAATGCCTGGCTGTAGGTATAGTTTATCACCAAATATTGCTAGAATAAAAAAAAAACGTCTTGACAGAGTCTTACGTCCGCTTGATTGGACATAACTAAATTTAAAATGATCGTAAAATAGTCCTCACGTCCAACCTGATGGACGCGAAGAATTTAGGGTGGTTGATAGAACTAAAGCTTAGCCACAAACGTTTACAGTAAAAGACGTACTTAATAAACTATAATGCGTATGGTTATAACAATTGCAATAAAACGTTGATAAATAACAAAAAAACGCTACTTACCATCATACATTGCTTTTCTAAACGCCGCCCTTGTTGAAATAACAATTAACACGTATGTGTATCAGTTTGTTCGAGCGCGCCGTACGAGATGGCGTTGCAAATAGGTCCAATAGGATGGATAACAGGTCTCGAGCGGATCATTTTGATAGGAACGAAATTAAAATTAAAAACTGCGTGTCCAGTAAAATAGAGGTTAGGTCTCAGGAGGATATATGTTAACACCATAATTTAATTTATAATTACATCCATCTACTAATACTGAGCTTCAGTAAGTACCTACTTCCAACAATAATTGTGTTTAGGTATCTCATTTTTAATAATGTGTTTTATTCTAAATGTTTTCTATTTAATTTTAATTGTTATTATACAAATGAACAATAATTGAATTGCAAAATCTATTTGCTAATAGCATAGTACATTCTTGTTGAAGCAGTTTAATTTCTAAAAGTGTCCTTCTAACATTACAGAAACCAGATGACAATAAAGTTTGCTCAAATGGTTCGTATCGTTGTAGAAGACTTTTATTGTTGTTGTTGTTGTAATTGACGCACATTTGATTAGCAAATTAATAGACCATTTCGACAGAGTGTTTAGTAAACTGGCATAACATTTCACGGTGCCATCGCTGATGATATACGTAATAAGGTATGTAAGTGTATTACCGGAGTGGTGTGTGTTGTACAGACTTCCTTTTGCGCCATGTAACCTTAACACACTTGCACTTATCTCCGGTTTATCTTCGGTAATATAATAGAATTCTTAGTTTCATGGTTTCATCAATGAGATTAACACTTGCAATTTTTAAAAAGACACGGGTAATAAAAATACAAGCTTGTCTGATATTCTAGAACTGAATTGTTCTCTCAGGGTCTCCGGTGTAAGTTTTACAATTGTTACACAAGCAAGATTCACCCTAAAATAGTACCATCATAAATTTTAATTACTTCATTCTTAAATGGAGTTAATTTTGCATTCGAAATTTAGTACCTACTTGTCCGAATTTACAACGTAAAAAGTTTGGTGTTGTAGCCTTGTTAAAGCTTTTTTTTTTATTTTCATAAACACCATGTTGCTTTTTCTCTTAGTTCCGTAAATCAGACTCAATTTTAGTGACGTACATACAAGAACTTAGATCTCAGATCGAATTAGATGAAATTTTTTATCATTATTCTTTTAACATTATATTTATAGTTTACTGCCTAAAAAAATATGTTATTGACCAAGACAATAAATTTGCGTTTATTCAAAACTCTTCACATGATAAAAAAAGTCTGGACACAGCAAGTACGTTATGGTAGTGAATTTCATATATATATATATATATATATATATATATATATATATATATATATATATATATATATATATATATATATATATATATATATATATATATATATATATATATATATATATATATATATATATATATATATATATATATATATATATATATATATATATCATATATACGCTAAAGCTCCACTAATCCGAACCTACACTAAACCGGATGTTCTTGTATCCCGGCCAAAATTTAAAATGGTAAATTTTATATCATGTACCATGTAATCCAGATCGCCGCAGACTGCCAGGGAGCCCTTAAGGCCCTAAGTAGCCCACAGGTAAATTCCAGGCTGGTAAGTGAATGCCGGGACGAGACGAGCGACCTGGCTGGGCAGAATGAGGTCACCCTCATCTAGGTGCCGAGTCACTTGGGGGTCAAAGGCAATGAAAAAGTTGGCAGTCTCGCGAAGAGAGGGTCAGTAGAACCATTTATGGGACCAGAACCGGTCCTGGGCGTGACGAAGAGCACTGCCAGGGGAGCCATTAAGTCATGGATCAGAAACGAATATAAGGTGTACTGAGCAGACTGTCCAGGGCTCAGACATGGGAAGTCAGTAGTTGAGGAACCCAGTTCAAAGAGATCTGTGGAGCTCCTAATTCTTCAGGGGGCTTAGTTTGCGCTCATTTGAAGAAATCTTTAAAATTCTAAAGTCGCGGTCTCCTCATTGACGAATTTTTTGTACGAAAATTAGCTAAAAATTATGGACCGTTAAACCATAAACTTAACTAAAACTACCGCCAAAGCATTAGAGAGTAAGAAGTAACCTGTTGCATATCAGCCCTTTTGTAAAACTTCAATCCTTTATATGTGTTCATAAAACATAACAAACACTGTTTAATTCACCCACTAACATTAATAAAGGAATAATTTGCACTTGTATATAAAAATTTCCCAAATGACACAAATAATTCGTCGACTCAAACAAATAAACATATAAATAATCTCATACCAATACCATACGACATCAATTACAGCGTCTAACAGACCTGCGCAATAATATCAAATGTTCCGTTACCACGACAACGACATATTAGATCTCATATAAACTATTGTCAATGAAACGCGGTGATATTAAACATAAATGTTTCAAATTTGAATGGCTCAATTTTCTGTAACCCTAGAAAGCTGAATTTTGGCACATAGTTAGGTCTTTCCCAAAGCAATATGTACACCAAATGTTATCGAAATATTTTTGTAATTTTCGGAGAAAAAATTTTTTTTTCGAAAGAAAACTCAAAATTTTTCCGGAAAACCGTGTCCGATTTTTCTGGCTAACGAACTCATCCAAGCTATTAATAAAATAAAGGCACTTGCCGAGTTTTATCGAAATCTGTTAATTATTTTTTGAGTTATCGGTTGGATACATACATGCATACATATATATATATATATATATATATATATATATATATATATATATATATATATATATATATATATATATATATATATATATATATATATAAACATATAAAAATCGAAACTGATTCCGGATATGGGTTCTAGGGTCCCAAATTCGCGCTCATTTGCAAAAATTTTTGCAAAGTCTCACCATCAATACCTCTCTATTAGTGAATTTTTTTAAAATAAAAATTCACTAAAATCGAAGTTATTTTGAACAATATCTTTAGTGTTTTTTTATGGTTTTTCTATGTATTAGTTTTTAAAAGCGTTTGTTAAATTTCAGATATGTTAGTGTTTAAAGTCTTCAAGGGACATAATTGTGTTTTGATCTCAACAATGAAATCTTAATTTTCTAAAACAACGGGTGGTTTGTCGAAAAATTGACAGGAGGAGAAAAAGATAGAAAATTTAATTTGCTATAAAACTGATGGCCTCTAACTTTGAATTAGGTTAGAGTTTAAAAAATCAAATCATTAAAATGGTGACCCACCCCTAATTCACCCCCTTTTGAGTCTATATCTATTTCAAATTTTGGTCAAATAAGGATGGTGATAAAAGAAAACCATCTACCAAATTTGGTTGTTCTATGTTAGGGCACTGCTACAGCTATCTCACCAACCATAGTCGTCGGAGAAAAATTTTATATAAAAAATCGGCATGTTTTTAAGGACTTTACACGCACAAATTCTGTGTCCATTGCGTTACAAATCACCCTGTATAGCTTCAGTAAGATTATATCTATATATTCTGTAACCTGTAACCTACAGTGTCGTAAACAAATTTTATGATAAGGTAAGGTAAAGGTAAGATGCTTACTGGCAATTAGGCCACTGCTGACCCTTTTTGCTCATCTAAACTAACCTACCCTCCACCTGGGGCTCGATCTCAACGACGACAGTGATTTGAAAAATCATCCGCCGCCGGTGAGTCTCGAACCGTCGACCCCCGAGTCCGTATTGGAAAGTCATCCACACATCCCGCACGGCCACGGAGACGCGTAACAAATTTTATGATAGTATTTAAGCTTTATTAGTGTTTGCAATAATTTTTTACGGTTTGCTATTACTATTTCATCACAATATATAAATAACGATATACAAATTAAAACTGACTCTGGACATGGGTTCTGGGGTCCTAGGGGTCCTGGTTCGCGCTCTATTGAAAAAAAAAATGAAAATTTAAAAGTCACGATCTTCTCAAAGACAAATTTATTTCTATGAAAATTTGCTAAAATCAAGAAAGCAAAAACCAACATCTCTGGTTAATATTTATTCAAGGAGAGTAGAGTTCGATATACATCTCTCGAGATTTGCACTGTGCACATGGTTGAAAATTTAATTTAGTGCAAAGGTGAATTGATCATATCATCCTCCTGCAAGCCTTGCCATCTAGCATTCATCAATTTTTTCTTAATGTACCAAGAGGTACTGTAACATAACTGTGTAAAATATGGAATATCTAAATCTAATCTATTATCTAAATGTGGTTGTGTGCATCTTGGCGAATAAGTTGTATTATTCTCATATGTCCATGTTATAATGTGAATGTTTTGGTGGGAAAATAAAATCATCCTAGAAAATCTTTGGTTAAAAGTAATATTGAGTGTTATCACCTAATTAAAATGTCGTTCTCATTAAATAAAACTTACATTGTGATGCACAAACAAATGCTAGGTATATAATTAGCTGTACAGGGTGTTCCACGTAGATTTTCCATTAGCCGTTTCTGGACTACGGCTCACAATTGAATTATGAAAATTCACGCACGTGGGTTTCTAGAAATTTCCAGTTCACTGAAAATATTCACGTTAGTATGGGACTCCTGGTTATACCGGAAGTAGACGTCAAATTTCTTATTTCAAATGGAAGATGGTATTTTTTATTACGGATGTAGATTACCCGTCAAATTTTATGGTAGGTTTTACTAACATATTATGTCATTTTTCTCAACTATTTTCGAGATATTTGACTTTTTTCAAAAATTTCTTAAAAAACATTTACACACCTGTAGCTCTCTTATTCTTCAACCTGAAGAGTTGAAATTTCAAAGTGCATATTCTAAAATGCCACAAAATATTTGGAATTTATTAAAGCTAGTACAAGTTAGACAGGGTGTCCGAAATAGGCCGGTCAATCGTGACAACTTTATTTTAAATAGAACACCCTATATTTTATAACGCTAGTTCATGTACTTTTTATTCTTCTTTCTATTGTATCAGCATTCCCTGTACCTAAGTCCCACCGATTTGAGGATACTTAAACATTATTTGCGATTAGAAATAATTATTAGTCAGTTTATCAGGTTGTCTATAAGAGTCTCGGTGGTTCAGTTGTAAGAACGTGTGCCTCTGAACCGGGGTAATCCCAGGGTACTCCTTTCACTTTTCCAGTACATACTGTACAATTAACATCAACCGAGGTTCTGGCATTGTATTTGAGCCAGTTGAATGTATTCGGAGAGGGCGTAAAGCCGTCGGTCACGTGTCCATACGAAGTTGGACACGTTAAAAATCCCTACCCTCCTTACAGAAAGGCAGGGATTCGGCAAGATTTCTAGGATAGTGAGGTGAAACTACTTCCTGGCGTCGGTGATTGGCCATAGTCGCGGAAATAGGCCAACGTTATATAAATAAAAGTCTGGACGCAGCAAGTGCGTAGTGAATTTTCTTAAAAATGTTTTTAATAGCAAATATGTTTTTTTTAAAGAAAACAGGCATCAAATTTGGTTACCAGTATAACCTATATAGTAGAATGTGCCATGTTTCATCAAAATAACTTTATTGTTTGAAAATGTACAAACATTTCCGAAAGTAAACTTAAAGTGTGCCCGAAAAAACTGGTTTTTTGTTCAACCCCTATAGGTTAATAGCAAATTGAGCTATTCAAATTTGATGCATTTAATGAAAAGTCGCTACCATAACGCAGTTGCTGAGTCCCGAATTTATTTTCTTACAAAGATGTATTATATTTGGATGGACAATGCAAAAATGCAATAACATAAGGCGTGTTCGATTAAAAAAGAAAGAAAATTTGAATCACCAACGACTTATGGGCCACCCTGTAATTGTCGAAATATTTTTTAAGATGTAGCTCCAGACACCCTATAATTAATGTATAATTTTTTTTTAGTATCTTGTATAATAACGGATATATTGAGCTTTGATGAATTTTTACGAAAATTCGCCAAAAATGATATACCATTAAACGATAAACTCTATAGCCTGCCAAAGCATCAGAGAAAGGGTCTATTTGAAACGAATTTTCTGGGAATATTAGTAAAATGAAGGTCAATGACGATTGAAACTAAGACTTCAGGTTTTGTAAAACAGTCTTCTTGAGACGTTTTCTTTCCATAGCTCATATTAGTTTCAGATTGCCTAAATATTACCAATTTTTACGTTTTAAATCGCGACTTTGACGTTTTGAGGAAAACCCAAATTTATTTTTCTTTAAATGCCTGTAACTTTTGTGACCTTTAACCTACGGAGGTAAATTTTGGTAGGTAACCTACCTATAATGATATAAACGCGCGTACCATATAAATAAGAGATATAATTTGTTTTCGAAAGGAAACACAAAATAGTTTTTGAGTTATATATATATATATATATATATATATATATATATATATATATATATATATATATATATATATATATATATATGTATATGTATATATAAAACATATAAAAAGCCTGGACGCAGCAAGTGTGTTATGGTAGTGAATTTTCATAGAAATGATCTCACACAAAATATTTTATTATAACTTTTTTTCCTTGTAACACCAGGTCACATTCTCATAGGTTCCAGTTTGACCACCTTCCGGTGAAGGATTTAACAGAAATTCCTGAAACTAGACGTTTTTTCTGGCAGCGCTGTTCCCAAATGCAACAGCAATTCTGGAAGCCCTGGTCAGTCGACTACCTAAACCGTCTTCAACATCGTCCAAAGTGGATATACCCTTCGAAAAATCTAGAAGTCAATGACCTAGTACTCCTAAAAGATGAGCTGCTTCCTCCGTTAAAGTGGTCTACAGTCAGGATAGTGGACGTGATGCCAGGGAGGGAGGGCTGAGTGCGAGTTGTCCAAATCCGTACCTCCAGCGGTACCTACATCCGACCCATCACGAAGGTATGTCCTCTTCCAGCTTCCGAACAAGGATAATTTTGAAGCGAGTCGCTTCAACAGGGGGGAGAATGTTGGAGAAGCATAATTGGTACGCCCATGTCTCTTTTACTGTCATTCTGCTGCACTATCTTTTAAGTTCTTACCTGGAATTAGATATCTCTGGATTTCACAATCCTTTTCAATTTGCTGGTAATCTTTATCCTCTAGTCGTCTGTATAGATGTCTGCATTCAGCTTACGTGTGAATAATGCCATACAAAGAATACATATTTACCGTTAGGTCTTTTCCTGTAAAATAGCTTTATCTGTATTTGACGTGTTCTTAAAATGTACCCATTAGATTTCTTTACTATGATATATACTGGTTGGCCATCCTGCATTACTGACATTATGTCAACTACGTCAACCAGCGTTACGTGAATGCTCGATAAAAGCAAGCGTTTCGCAAAGTACAATTCAGTTCTACGATCGATCGCCTCTTCTTAGCTTCTTGGGATACCGAGTTCCTAATCTTCCACTTAAACACCGCTCGTGTGTTTAAGCCAGTTCAGTTCTGCAGTGCAGTTCGACTACGTATCTCATCTTCTAAGCTTCTTGGGACTTCTAAGATCCCAATATTCTACTTAAACACCGCTCGTGTGATTAAGACAGTTCAGTTCAAGTTCCAATCTTCTTACAGAAATTCCGTTCGTACAGTGATACCGTGAAAAGTAAGTGTTTTCTTCTAAATTAGAAAGTATGCGTAATCAACTTCCACCATACACGCAGTTAAATAAATGCAATAACAAGGAGATAATACGATTGTGAAATCTCCTGAGTAACCCATTAAATCAAGTGTAAAATCGCAAATTGTAAATATGTGTTAAGCTCAAAGTGTACATAGTAACAATACAACATATATAAATATAAAAAGGGTATTATTGAAATATTCTGGAATCCAGTGCACCTAGAGTTATAAATTCAGTCCACATACAGTCCACATCTTCAACATATTCTTCTTCCAACGCTAATTAGCAAAGCCGATTAGTTAGCGAGGGTGGGATCAATCCACCTGTAAAACATTGGGGCAAGAAAACAAGCTCTTTCTCCCCCACCATCCAAGTAATTAATAAGGAAAAATACCTGCCATATTGATAATTTGGCACGTACATTCTGTTATTTATTTTCTGAAAAACTTTCGTAACTAATGAAATTTGTAACACAATTTTTTAAAGCCCCTTGCGGTATTTACATATACGCACCAAATTTTAATTTCCAGCTCCATAGAAAGTATAAACTTCTTCAAGTAATCGCTTACTGGGACCTCTAAAACCAATCTCCAAGTGTAGGGGGTACGTTTTTTTCGTATATATTGAATAATAGTGAACGCAACCATTCGATGACACAAGGTTACAACCCTCTTAGTAAACAATAGAAGTAACCTATTATAATAATTACAATGGACTAACGGTCACACAATATAATTACATAGCTCAACAATCAATTACCAGTCGATATATTACTTAGCAGTTGTGTTATCTACTTAAGAGTAATCATGCAAAAGGCAAAAGGTTTATTACTTGTCAGATTGATGGCGAAGCCTTGATGTACGGGCGTACTGAGTCGGGAGAGCGGGTGCCAAAACTGTCCAGTAACAACATCACTAACCTGTAATTAAACATATACCTGAACACACCATCGTCCATCTAAAGCACAAACTAATATATACGAGGGGCATTCAATTATTCGTTTGCCAAACATTTACACGCTCCACTGAGCGACTCAACATCAATGACTATTTACACTCAAAGCTCCTTTGAGCAAGCTAACTTTAAGAGCAGTTTCGACATTACGTTCCACTGAGCAACTTCAACATAAACAGCAGTTACTACTCAATGCTCCACTGAGCAACATTATAAACTCTTAACAACGCACATCAGTGCCTCAGAACTGCTTCTCAGCAATGTCTCTAAGTGCTCAAATCATAGCTTCTCAAACAATAATTACTTAATTAGTTACTAAAACAATAAATTACTTAGATAATATTTACTCAAGTTGTTACTCACACTATATTTTCTCAGACAATAGTTTAACCTGTGTGTTTTGTTGGGTGCTGTACCCGGCACTGGGTCCGCGCCGGCTTCCAGGAGTGCAATGAGGCAGCAATTGCCTCACCTATAGTGTTCGCCTACAGTCAGAGTGAATACTGAGATGTGCAATGGACACAAAGGGCCCAGCCAAACAATGTGCCCCTCCCCAATATCCACTCCTACACTGGTTCTGACTGTGCAATGAGACAACGCTGCCTCGGTCTAGCCACCAGATCGGCTCTCAAACGCAACCACTGTGTTGCCTCCGTGAATACTGAGAACTGCAATGGACACAACGTTGAAGCTACGCTATGTCCCTCTCCAATGTCCACGCCTACACTGGTCCTGGCTGTGCAATGAGGCAAGGACCTCGGCCTAGCTACCATTTCGGCAAATACAACGCCTACACTGGTCCTGACTGTGCAATGAGGCAACGACCTCGGTCTAGCTACCATTTCGGCTACCAATGCAACAACCGTGGTGCTGTTACGTAACCTGGGTCTAAGCTCAACGCCCATCAGCATGATACCCTACTGGGTGAACAAACAGCGAAAGTGCCCCGCACACTTTTCAAACTATCATCAGTTTACTTACAAACAGACTTTACTTTACTTACTGCAAACTGACATACACAACAATTTAATAATTTATCAATGTTAACTTAACCTCGTATGAATAACAAGCTGAATTTAAATTTGGTTAATTATCAAATTATCTCTAAAAGCCCCTTTATTTAAATCAGATAATTACTTCTAAATTTATTACTTAGCCTAGTATAAATAATAAACGTAATTTAAACTTAACTTTTTCACAAATTATTTCATAAAGCCCCTTTATTTGAATATGATAATTACTTCTCAATTTATAACTTAGCCTCGTATAAATAATAAACGCAATTTAAGCTCTAGCTACAACTTACTTTTATAGGAGCTATTTATTAAATGATTACCTAAAACCACCCCTAATCATAGACTTATTGAAAATACTCCTCAATGTATAACTTAAACAAATGAGAACATGTACAATAAACAAACAAGCCGTGTTCAATGAGAATTCACTCACATTTTATGAAGGTATATAACGTACACTGTAAATTTCACTAATATCGAGCATATTTTAATGCAGCTAAGGGCATGGCTCACGGACAAATGTGGAGGTATGCTTTACTTCAACCGATGCTAAGTGGAATATTAAATGAATAGTGGCCCTTGAGCTTAAGAGGGATACATTATAACCACACACCCCCCGCACGTCTATCTTTAAGTAAACAATTTTTAAAGGCTCATTGCTTGAGACTTTGGCTCTAATGGGAATACTCTGACTAGTGAAACGTATTCACCCAAGAACGTGTCTGTTCAATACATATCGAGAATTTTCATAATAAAATAGCATTGTGAGCAGGGTGAGAAAATACATTCCTTACACAAGATCCATTTAAATTTAAAGAATTAGTTTTAATAATATACATTTCTTATGAAAAATCATCACTCTAATGCACTTACTGCGTCCCGAACTTTTACTGCTACAGTTTGAAACAAGTAACCCACATTGCTATTGAAAAAACGTATCTAGATCTGCATTTCTCACGACATATTAATGATCGGCTCTTCAAAGTCCCGATATTTGCACTTACAGGATTACACAGAGTCAAAGTTACGCATTCCTCGACTTCTGTCACGTCTCTCGACGACCGAGAGCATTCCAATTAATTGAATATGCAGTTAGACAGTCCTCCATATTCAAGGAATATACATCCAATGCTCATTCAGACAGAAATATGATTATATGTTGTACGTTGAGACTTTGTGGCTTTACTTTACGTAACTATTCGATCGTTTCTTGGGTGAACTATTGCTTTCAGCATGTGAATTCTTAGTGTCAGTAGGTAGGTCAGTCATCAGATGGTCTATGCTCTGCTAGTTCTCCTGAAGAGTTCAAATTCAGATTGAGTTGCATTTGTTCATCTGTTTATACATCTGTTTATTGATTTGTGTGACGAATATTCCATCTCTTAGGGATATCACGATTGGATTTCTTCCAAGGATTAAATTTGCTCAAGTCTTATACGATTATGTACTATTTCGAGTTCAATTAATGGCAGAGTATAACGGCACACATAAAACATTAATAATTTTACTATTAAATGCATGAGTTTATTGGGGTTTAATGATCTCCAAATGACTCAAATTTTAATTACTACACCTGTTTTTCTCGATGAATATACAGGGTGGGCATGAGTTGCCCTTGAAAAAATGGTGGGGGTGGTTTGTATAACATTTTTCATTTTAAGGTCGTGATACTGAGATACAGGGTGTTAAAGTTGTTACGCTTAAAGCGATTTTCCTTGATTATCTTTTAAACACCTAAAGATAAGATTTTCAAAATTGTACACGAGTAAATATTAACAGCATATAAATAAAAACATTCGGGACGCAGCAAGTGCGTTGTAGTAGCGAATGTTCATAAGAGTTTTACACAATTATTATACGGCATATTAGTAAACTTAATACTTTAAACTTACACAGGCCTTGAACATCGATTTTAGAGGTCCTAGCACGCGTACATTTGAAGAATTCTTTCGAAAGTGTTACCATCGATATTTCTCTATTACCAAAAAAATCTTGCGTTCTAACTCCTTTTGAGAAAAATGCCCAAAACTCAATTTTCAATAAAGCTAAAGAACTAAATTTTGTTATATCTGTAGATAGTGTAAGTCTCTTTAAAGGAAACTTGTATTACAAATTTCATTAAAGTTTTACAGAAGATTTCCAGAAGGAAACTTAATTCATATTTAGAAAGGCTAAGTAGCTGCCAAATTTTAAACGTAGCAGTTATTTTTCCTTATTAGTCGCCAGTATGATTTCGTTTTAGTCAACCTAATAAAACCGGTTTTTTCAATATCAACAATAATTTCAGACTCAAAGGTGACAAACTTATTTAGGCGTTTTAAACAAAAATGAGATCTTGTTCGAAACGTACAAAATCTGTGCGCTATTGTTTCTGCAAATGTCAAAATAAAACATAAAAAAACATACATTCATCGAGCTGGATTCGATTGCGTAACCTTCTGCTTATGAGGCAAGCGCGACGTCACTCAGCTATCTAGCCATACATCAACTTGCGTTTTGTTTACATGATGCATTAGATCGGCTTCATGCCCGGGATATTATATTCAAAGTATACGTAACAATTAATTACAGAATTAGTAGAATTACCATTGAAACGCATCTCACGACTGTTTCGGTCTTATATGACGTCTTGTGTTTAAGTTTAAAGAGAAAATAAACTATTTTAGAATTATTTTTATAGAGACTTGACTTGATTTTGTCTACATTTCTACTATATTATGTGACAGCATAATATATCTATGCTGCGCTAAAACTATATTTGAGGCTGTTCATAAAGCTACAAATTTAGTGTCTTTTAATAATTGATTGAATCCCCCAGTTAAATAACAATCACTTGGCAATTTTTTAATTTCATGTCGTCTGTAATTTTTCATAATTACGGTCGAGATTTCACGATTGTTGGTTCGGGTAGTATGTTTTATGCCTGGTATATATTTAGTTTGGTTACCGTTGATGTATGGTTTATACATGTTGTATGAATCAATCTACGCGTGGAAGTTAACTACTCTGTCTGTCAGGCATTTGACTTTAACCACTAAGTCGTTTCAACGCATGTCACTCTAAATATTGGGTACCAAATTACTAAAAAAATTACAAAAAACTATTTTAGAATAATTTTTATAGACTTGACGTCAACTTGTTTACATTTCTACTATATTATGCGACAAAAAGAGTTATAGGCATTTAGAGAAAAAAAAATGGGGTTTTCCTCTAAACGTCAGAGTCCCGATTTACGCACATTTAGGCAAAGAACCCGAAAGAAAGACGGATTCTGTAAAGAGTGTTCTGCAAACCCTTAAGTTTCAGCTTCAATGATCATTGCCCTTCATTTTACTAAAATATTTCCAGAAGATTCATGTCAAATAGACCCTTTCGCTGATGCTTTGGCAGTAGTTTTAGTTAAGTATATGATTTAACGGCCCATACCTAATTTTTAGCTAATTTTCGTAGAGAAAATTCGTCAAGGAGCAGACCGCGACTTTTGAGTTCTAAAAAGATTTCTTCAAATAAGCAAAAACTAGGCCCCCTAGAATCCATATCGGGGTTTACTTTCTGTTTACATATATACAGGGTGACGCATTTCTACGGTAAAGCCCAATATAATTGTTATTATGAAAGATACGAGAGAAAACCCCTAAAGGACTTATGTGAGGAAAAACTACTGGTGCAGACGAAATAAAAGCGTGGGCATAGACGAAAGTCTGGATGCAGCAAGTGCGTTTTAATAGAGAAACTATCCTACCCAATTTTTTTAGGAAATTTCGCTTAAAAAACTTGTATATAGGTATATATATATATATATATATATATATATATATATATATATATATATATATATATATATATATATATATATATATATATATATATACCTTCCTTTTGCAAGTGGCTTGGGTAAGTTCGTTAGCCAGGAAAATCAGCCCAGGTTTTCGTGGAAAATTTTGTGTTTTCTTTCGGAAAAAAAAATATCTCCGGAAATAACAAAGTAAGGGCAACCAAGTTTGCTACGCGTGTTTGAATTATAAAGAGTAACCCATGTACCAAAATTCAGGCCTGTAGGTCTAAAGACAAAAAGTTATGGGCAGGTAAAGAAAAAAAGTTTTCCTCGAAACCTCAAAGTCGCGATCTGAAACGTCAAGATTCGCAACATTTAGGCAAAGAACCTGAAACAATTACGGATTATGTCAAGAAAATTTCGCAGGAAGAGTGTTCTGCAAACCCTTAAGTTTCATCTTCAACCATCATTGTCCTTCATTTTGATAAAATATTTACAGACAATTTATTTGAAATAGACCCTTTCTCTGATGCTTTGCTGTAGGTTTAGTTAAGTTGATGCTTTGGCTGTACGTTTAGTTAGGTTTAAAGGTCTATAATTTTTAGCTAATTTTTGTAAAAAAAAATCGTTAATGGAGAGACCGCGGCAATTGAATTTTAAAAAGATTTCTTCAAATGAGCGCAAACTAGGCCCCCTAGAATCCATATCGGGTTTTACTTTCTGTTTACATATATACAGGTGACGCATTTCTACCAAAACCCAATATAATTGTTATTATGCAAGATACGAGAAAAAATTGTATACGTTACCTTTAGGGTGTCTTGAGCTGCATATTATAAAATTATTTTGACAATCACAGGTGGCCCATAAGTCGTTGGTGATACCAACATTTTTTTTAACATTCCTTATTGCATTTTTGCATTTTTCATCAAAATATGAGGCATGTTTGTATAAAAAACCGAGACGCAGTAAATGCGTTTTGATAGCGAATTTTCATTAAATGCTTCAAAATTCAAGAATTCAATTTGCTATTAACCTAAGGTTCCTCGGCAGAAACGAATTTTCTTGGAAACAGGTTATACCGGTGACCAAAGTGGCCATATTTGCTATTAGAAACATTAAAATGAAAATTCACTTCCATAATGCACTTGATGCGTCCAGAGGTTAAATATCTCTTTATCAGTGTCAAAGTTTTTATGTTATTCTTAAATGACATTGTCTAAGAAACGTTCAATGTTTAATTTATCCTAACTGAATTAATTTCACGTCCTGTGCTTGTCTAATGCAAACCCACAAGAAAAGCTCATGTTTGCTCTCTAACTGTACTATGTTTATCAGAGGAGATCAACCTGGATGAGGTGTAAAATTTATAACGTTAATTTGAATCGGTTAAAGTGTGAGATACTAACGTTTTTCACAGTTCATTATTATATGAATAATAATTTAGAGACACTATTCTTCAAGCTTCCATCCGGAACACTAGCAAATAACTGAATTGAAATCTAATCACCTTGACATCAATTTATTACAAACAGTTGCATTTTTCATATTTAGGTAAATGCTGAATAAAATTGTACCAGTAACTTAAAAAAGCCTGGACGCAGCAAGTGCGTTATGGAAGTGAATTCTCATTAAATGTTTTTAATAGCAAATATTATGTCTCTCTAATGCAAGCAGGCATCAAGCTGTTTACTGGTATAGCCTATATAGTAAAAACAATGTACCATATTTTATCAAAATTACTTATTATTTGAAAATGTACAAAAATTTTTCGAAAATAAACTTTAAATGTTTCCAAGAAAATTGGTTTCCTAGCAAACAAACCTTAGGTTAATACCAAATTGAGTTATTGAAATTTGAAGAACTTAATGAAAATTCGCTACCAAAACGGACATACTGCGTCTCATTTTTTTTCTTACAAACATGCATCATATTTCGATAAAAATGCAAAAATGCAATAAAATAAGAATGTTCGAAAAAACAATTGTAGCGATCACCAACGACTTATGGACCACCCTGTGATTGTCAAAATATTTTTATAAGATGCAGCTTAAGGCACCCTATAATTAACGTATACATTTTTTTCTCGTTTAAACTTGTATAATAATTATTATATTGAGCTTCACCTTAGAAATTGGTCACCCTATATAGGGTGGCGCATTGAAAACAAAACAGACCGATTTGCATCCAGAGAAACTTTTTTTAAGAAACGCTAAAACACGTCAATTTTAATATTGAGGGGGACATGTTTTGACATAAAACTCACCTTTGTCACATCAACCCCTTAAGGGTGGTGATAACAACCCTTATATTTTAAATAGGGAACATGGATCAAGTGTTACATCATTTGAAAGCTCTTTCTTTTCTGAATTCAGTACACTAATTCTTTTGGAAGTTTTATCAACTCGTTTAAAAATTATTCACAGTTGGAGTTGCAAGAACGTATTTCATTCATTGTGATGAGAAATGCACTAATTAGTTAATTTTTCGTTAAGAAAACTAAAAAACAAAACCAAACGTTCAAAAATGTTTATTCAGTTAAGTAAGTGTTCAAATTGTTGACCACCAGCTTCCATACAAAAGTACAAATTTTGTTCAAAACGAGCTCTGACATTCTGGAGCATTTGTGGAGTTATTAGACGGCATTCTTCAACAATGCGTCGTCGTAGTTCTTCCAGAGACTCCGGTTCTGCTACGTAAATTCTACTCTTTAAATGGCCCCATAGAAAGAAGTCTAAAGGAGTTAAATCCGGTGATCTAGGGGGCCACTCAATAGCAACTCTACGCCCAATCCATTGTCTTGGAAACCCTCTGTTCAAAAACTCCTTAACACGTTGTGAAAAATGCGGAGGAGCTCCATCTTGTTGAAACACTAATTGATTCTCTTGATAGCGATCATCATTTTCAACAATATCAATTAAATGATATCTTCTAGTAACTCCAAATACGATACGCCACTCAAATTGCCATCAATAAAAATTGGTCCGATTAAACGGTCTCCAAAAATGCCAGTCCAGACATTCAATTTCTGTGGAGTTTGAGTGTGGACTTCGTGAAAATTGTATTATTATCTGCCCAATAACGACAATTATGACGATTGACTGTAGAGTTTAATAAAAAGGTACACTCGTCTGAAAAACAGATATTGAACAGAAATTCCCGTTATCAGCTATTTGTGCAGTCATAACTTCACAAAACTCCAGCCGCCGATCAAAATCATCTTCATTCAGTTGTTGTACAAGATGAATTTTATACGGGTGAAATTTATGATTCTTGAATATTCGCTGAATAGTTCTTCTTTTGATGTTTGAAACAGTGGACAATTTTCTCGTGCTCAAAGTTGGGTCTGCAGCAATTTGTCCTAAAACTTCAATATCAGTAGTCTCATTTCTAACCGGAAATTCACGTTCAGGATCCCGTTTTTTGTTGGCTACTGACCACTTTGTCGAAATTTGCAACTAACTCCAAAATGTATTTCCTGTTAACATGTCTGTTCGGATGTCGTTCATTAAACATTTTTGCAGTACGGTTGGCACAGTCATCGTTTTTGAAAAAAAGAGTAATTGTTTCAACTCTTTCTTCTACAGAATACACCATTGTGAAATTAATTTTCAAGTATCAAACCGACCGATAAACCGAAATAATAAACCGCATTTCTCTCATTCCGATAAGCAATGTTTTGATAGTCAATTTTTTGTTTACAAACCAACAAAACATTGACTATCATCAGCACATTTCTTATCGGAATGAGTGAAATGCGTTTTTGCATCTTCAACTGTGAATAATTTTTAAACGAGTTGATAAAACTTCCAAAAAAATTAGTGTGCTGAGATCAAAAAAGAAAAAACTTTCAAATGTTGTAACACTCGACCCATGTTCCCTATTTAAAATATAAGGGTTGTTATCACCACCCTTAAAGGGTTGATATGACAAAGTTGAGTTTTATGTCAAAACATGTCCCCCTCAATATTAAAATTGCTGTGTTTCAGCGCTTCTTAAAAAAATTCTCTGGGCGCAAATCGGTCTGTTTCGTTTTCATTGCGCCACCCTATATAGTGGTTTCAAAATAGTCTATTTGATTCTACCAACATTACACGAAGACGTTGAATAGTGATTTAGCATTTGGCAAGTTAATTGCGACAACGATCATTATTACATTATTAAGGGTAATTTCTCCATCAGGTTCTTACAAAAAGCTTATCGAATACATCAGTTATGTATAATTACAAGTATATCCGTGTCCAGGAAGCGCCCACATCTCATTGTATGAAGTGTGAAAAAGAGATCAGAGTCAATCTTAGATACAAGACAATATAACCGGTGCATCTCAAGATATAAAAAGCTTTACATTTAACATCAGAATAGAGTTATGCTAATTCCTTCTATTTTTGCATCAATGAAGATTTACCGTTTTCGATTCGCGATTTAAATAACTAAAATAGTCAAATCAAAATGGCAAAAAGCAAGGACAAAAATATGTTCTATTATTGTTAATGCTATTTATAATTTCACGATAAGAGTTTCTGGAAGAACGAATCTATTCTGAAGAATAATGAGAATGTACTTGCGAGGGAGATACAAAGAGCATGCTCACAAGAGCGTGCAGTGCTAGATCAACAGTGAAAAAAAAAAGAATCGCCAATCCATCCGGAGCAGTACCTGTTGCATTTCTACAACTACAACATGCAAATATGCTACTTGTGCCATCACTTTATGTAATTATATATATATATATATATATATATATATATATATATATATATATATATATATATATATATATATATATATAGGGGGTGTCCCAAAAGTCGTAAATCAAACGTCACATGAAGATAGGCTAGCTCAAGCCCTTTCAGAAAAACCATATATGATCTTATCAAAAAGTTCACTGTTTTCAAGATATTGACAATTTTATTAAAAAAATGTAAATTGAGAAATTTTAAGGTATTTTGCCCCCCACATGAGGGAAAAACATTTCCGGAATGTGATTTTTGCGCATGGTAATCCCCAATAATGTCGTTATCGCTTCAATCTGAAATATTTTGTGTTATTATTTAGAAAATCTGAAGAAAAAAATTAAAAACCAGACTTTTCCTCACCATTTTTTTTTCAATTGGAAAGAACCTCCGTATTGAAAAAAAATATAGTAAAATTTACTATCTCATAATTTCAAAAACTTCCCTGTTTTATGGAGCTTCTAAAATGGTATAAAACCATATCAATATCTCTAAAAGTAAAACACTGTCGACGATTGAAAGTAAATTTGGAAGCGAAATCAGGTAGCTAATAAACAAAACCAATAGATTTTGACATATAAGAAAATTATTTCTGTCAGTGTCAATAAGATTACTCATTTGTACTTGCTACATACGCGCTCACTTCTCAGTAAATTAATTCACCAGCGGACTTAGTTTTACGCTGGATTTTTGATACAATGGAAAATCAAGTGAATTACACCCATCAAGAGTATGCGGACATGCATCTTGTTTATGGAGAGACTCAATACGTGCCGTTCAGAAGTGGTGTGGTTTACAACACCAGACGAGCAGCAAAGATATATGCGCAGCGTTACCCAGACCGACAACATCCATATTACGGCGTGTTCATAATAACCCATAACGCATACAGCGCTGGTAGAATGCCTGGCATCGATCGTGTTGATCGAACTGGACGACCGCGAACTGCTGACGAGGATGCTGTCTTGGATGCTGTTATCGAAGAACCTGGTACATCGACACGAAAAGTACAGAGACGAACTGGTGTCCCAAGGTCTACTACTCATAGAATTTTAAAAAGGTATGGGTACCATTCTTACCATATTCAGAGCGTCCAAGGTTTGAAATCGCGTGACTACGCAAGGCGCTAGCGATTTTGCGAAATTATATTAAGAAAAATCAGACAAGATCCCAATTTCTACGATAAAGTTTTATGGAGTGACGAGTCAGCATATAAAAATGATTGATCCATGAACCTTCACAACTTTCATAGTTGGAAAAGTGAAAATCCACATGAGTTTAGAGAGGATCGGTCCCAGCATCAATTTAAGATACACCTCTGGGCCGGTATTTTTAACGGAGCACTTTTGGGACCAGTGGAACTGCCTCCTACGTTAAATGACCAAAGATAATTGGCTGTTTTACAAAATAATTTGCCAGAACTGCTAGAGGACACCCCATTGGGGCTTCGTAGGACAATCCGGCTTCAAAATCATGGTTGCCCAGCCCACTATGCCTTAGAAGTAAGGCAATACTCGAATCATACATACCCGGACAGGTGGATTGGCCATCTAGGACCTATCTTGTGGCCAGCTGGCACGCCAGACCTGAATCAACTAGACTTTTTTATTGGGGATGCTTAAAAGCTAAAGTTTATGAAGAACCAATAAGAAATCAAGAGGAGCTACGTCACCAAGACTAAGAGGATCGTTCCTATGATGATGAAAGGTGCCACTCGATCTACCTTCCTCATTCAAATTAAGGAAGTGAAAGTTACGCTCGCTAGGTGTCGAATGCTACAAATTCTGTCAGTTTAGGGCTTACAACTGTCAGTTGAGGAGAATTGAATGTAGTGGTGAAGTTTTCACGTTGCAGGATGTAATGTTTTAATCTAGAATTGACGTGTTTTGGGATTTTTATACAGTATACTCGCGTTTATTCGTGTGCGGATTATCCGGTTTGTGGACTATCGGGGCTGATAATTTTTTTTTCTCTTGCATACACATAATAAATATTCCTAATAAAAACCAACGACCATTTAAGTACGGGAATACCTATTATAATTACTTGGTTGCAAAAATCATAGCGAAAATAAAACTGTGAAATTCGTTAGAACCGGTAGTGTAGTAGTATGTATGTAGAAACAGAATGAACTGTCGCAGATTGCTTATTCTGTTGTCATGGATTCTGATTTATTTCCGAATGAACCATTGCAATAGGAGCGCTGAAAATGATTCATATCCGGGAATGTTTATGGCAAGGTCATAAATTTTAATTGCCTCTATCTTTTCACACTTGATCTTATTCGAGATATATCATCTAATTCGCCCTCATTCGAAAGAGTGTTTTGAAATTTGAAGAGTCGTTACATTTCTACAAGCAAAATTTTCTTTATAAAAATTCGCTGATAAGCAATTAAATAAACCAAATAAAATCTCTAATGAGTCAACATTTTTCATAGACAATTTTTTATTTAAAATAAACAATTTTTTAATAAAAAAAAAATAGTCACAAACAATATATAATATAATATTTAATATAATTAACCAATGCAGTTGATATTTATTAACCTTGTTTTCTTAAAACTGTTTATAAAGAGGTAAATTTTCTTATTATTTGGCAAGTTTAATTTGCATATTCAAAAGACAAGCTTTATTATATAATAATGTTTCCAAATTAGCGTCACAATAATACAAAACGACAAAAATTTGAACCAAGGACCGAAACCTTCGCAGGCAAGGTGAACTCTCCCAGAACGGATATGTTTCACGTGTTTGACTCCTTTGTCGACTTGACGGAAGAAGTCATCATAAAATTAGTAAACATTGTGCAATATTTTTGTTACAGTTACTCACAACTTGTGTTATCGAACACCTATAATAACAATAATAACACTTATAAAAATATCGTTTTACTCTAGTGAATAGCACAAATAAATTTGTTGGCTAGCTCAAACGGACCCGATTTTTCTTAAATTAGCTTTTATCCAAAGAAATACTGTATTTTCAAAACAATGTATCACGCAATAAGCTCTGTGTAGCAGCCACCTCCCATAAAAATGTTCTTTAGTCAAAAAAATTGTTAGTGTAACAGTAAATAAAGCTTCGAAAGAAATTATCAACTCCATGAGTAAAATTGTGATTACGAAAAATCGAAAATAAGTATAAAAAGAGCATAGTCTTATTTGCATTTCATAAGTTGACAGATACACCAAGTTTATTAAAACTGCCAGTTAGATCTGACATTTCTCAACAACAAAAAAATGCCATTCAAATATGCGAGGCAACGTAACCATTGAATGAAGCCTATCGACTATATTACCTCTTTTTTGGCTCTTTAATTTTATATCCTTTGTATGGAAGTAACGCAATGCACTACCAGCCAATGCCTCAAAAAGATGTTACTTCATGCTTCTAAAATGTTTAATTAATTTTACTATAACCGGGAAATTTTATTCGAGACAATGGCATGTTTAATTGAAAACTGAAAATTAACTAAAATTTCTTGAAAAACACAGTCTAATTCACGACAGGCAGTATGGATTCCGTCAGCGCAGATCAACTGCCGACCTCCTTTTTTTTGTCATCCATTCTTGGAACAAGTCTATGGAACTACACGGTGAATCCCAGATTGTCGCTCTAGACATATCCAAAGCATTCGACCACGTCTGGCACGCAGCGCTGCTTAATAAACCACCGGCCTATGGCCTACCACCAAAACTCTGTACGTGGACAGCAAATTTCCTTTCCAACCGGAGCATTTCTGTTGTCGTGGATGGCCATTCCTCTAAACTGTATCCAATTAATGCAGGAGTTCCTCAAGGTTCAGCTTTAGCCCCTACTTTGTTTCTTCTCCACATCAATGCCCTCCTCTCTAGCACATCCAACCCAGTTCACAGTTACGCGGACGACAGCACCCTCCACTCAAATATCCAATATTATAAGCCTGTCTCTTTAGCCCAATTAGATGAGGATCGCAGACTCATGGATAGTTCTGTCTTCGTAGATCTCAAAAAAATATTAGACTGGGGAAGTATAAATCTTGTACAATTCAACCCCACCAAACCACAGTCTTGCTTTCTTTCTCATAAGAGATACACCAGCCCTAGACCCCTCACAATAAACAACCAAGTTATTCAAAGTAATGAGTCCTTTTCACTTGTTGGCATTTCTGTGCATCGAAATCTCAATTGGCACCAACATGTCACATTAATTGCAGAAGCGGCTTCTAAGAAATTAGGTTTGCCTTTCGGGCTCACAAATACTTCTCACCGGCTCTCTATACCTTATATACCTCACAAATAAGACCAAACCTCGAATACTGCTCCCACATCTGGGGTGCCGCTGCCGATTCTACACTCGCTATCTTGGACTCCATTGAGAAGAGAGCTGTACGTCTCATCGGTGACCCTACCCTCACCCAAAGGCTGCCATCCCTTGCCCACCGACGTGCCGTTGGTGACCCCTCTCTATCTCTCTCTTTTATAGATATCTGCACGGGCACTGCTCAGAGGAGCTTTCTTCCCTAGTTCCTCCACCGGCTGCCCCCAACAGATCTACCAGGGGAACAGAGCGAATGCACCCTTTCACTGTCCTGGTGATCTGGACAGTGAATGGGTGCATTCGCTCTGTTAGAAAAACATAGAACATCTTGTTATGCCCGCTCTTTTGTTCCGAGGACTTCCAAGTTGTGGAATTCCTTGCCGGCACACGTTTTTCCTTCTCCCCCGAACCTCCAAACCAGAATTAACAGGTTGCCTCTTTCCTCCTTGTCGACACCCACGGTACGATAGTATTTAGGCTGTAAGCTCTCGTGGTGTGTTGTTGAAAAAAAACCTGAAGGTATTAAATCAATATGGCTTGCAATGGCAACCTGATTTCTGTCTATAAATGTTTGTATCACGCCTTAGAGGTAATGAAATAAGTTATTTATTGATTTAATATTAACGTTATACAATGCATCTCACAAATAATCTCTGCTTGTGCTTGTGGTAATACAATTTTATTAAACGTCCTTTTTCCAAATTTCTTCTGTCCAAATGATTAATGAATGTCACTTTTTAATGTTTCTTCTTCTGCTATCGACACTCCCACAATCACTTCCACAGTAGCCATGAAGATTAATATTCACTATCATTTAAATATTAACATTAATTTCAACTATATCTCTTTAAAAACTACAAAATTCTGCAGCACAAAAATTTTGACATTTCTACTTGGCAGTAATTCATGTGTTATACATCGTTGTATTTTTAATTTTTTACTCTATCTAACAGTACTAAAATCCAATATTGCACCTATAAGGAGAATAAAAGTTAGCCATAGATAGGTAGATAATTTATAAGCTGCCCATTTGACACCTCTTAGCCAGTTATGTAAACCCCCAAATTCTAGCGACATTCTATTTGATAATAAAACATTTCGTAACGCAGCAAGTGCGTTATAGTAGCGAATTTTCATAAGAATTGTACACAATTATTATACGGCAGATTAGTTAAGTTAATACTTCAAACTTACACAGACCTTGAAGATCGATTTTAGATGTCCTAGTACGCGCAAATTTGAAGAATTCTTTCGAAAGTGTTACCATCGATATATCTCTCTTATCAAAAAAAAACCTTGCGTTCTAACTTCTTTTGAGGAAAATGCCCAAAAGCCAATTTTCTATGAACCTAAAGAACTGAATTATGCTATATCTGTAGATAGTGTAAGTCTCTTTCAAAGAAACTTGTATTACAAATGTCATCAAAGTTATCCAGAAGATTTCCAGAAGGAAACTTAATTCATATTTGGAAAAGTAAACTATCTGCCAAATTATAAACGTAGCAGTTATTTTTCGTTATTAATCGCCAGTATGATTACGTTTTAGTCAACCTAATCAAACCAGTTTTTTCAATATCAACGATGACAAAATATAATACCAGACTCAAGGGTGACAAACTTATTTAGGCGTTTTAAACAAAAATGATATCTTGTTCAAAACGTATGAAATATGTGCACTATTGTTTCTCCAAGTCAAAATAAAACATAAAAAAACCATACATTTATCGAGCTGGAATCCATCACGTAACCTTCTGCTTAGAAGGCGAGCGCGATGCCCCCTGCGTCATCTAGCCACACGTCAACGAACGTTTTATTTTCGTGATACTTTAGATCGGCTTCATGTCCTAGATATTATATTCAAAGTAAACGTAACAATTAATTACAGAATTAGTAGAATTACCATTGAAACACATCCCACGACTGTTTCGGTCTTATATGACGTCTTATGTTTAAGTTTAAAGATAAAAGAAACTATTTAAGAATCATTTTTATAGAGGTTTGCTTTTGTTTACATTTCTGCTATATTATGCGACAGCATAATATATCTATGCTGCGCAAAAACTGTATTTGGAGCCGTTAATAAAGCTACAAATATAGTGTATTTTAATAATTGATTGAATCTCCCAGTTAAAGAACAATCACTTTGCAAATTTTTAACTTCATGTCGTCTGTCATTTTTCATAATTGCGGCCCAGATTTCACGATTGTTGGTTCGGGTAGTATGTTTTATACCTGATATATATTTAGTTTGGTTTGATGTATGGTTTATACCTGTTGTACGAATCAATCTACGCGTGGCATTTAACTACTCTGTTTGTCAGGCATTGGACTTTAACCACTAAGTCGTTTCAACGCACGTAATACATCCAACAATTAAGATGTATTATGGGATATACCTACTAGTACATACACCTCGAGCGTAGCTAAGTGGGCTAAGCCCTGTGCATCGGATAATCGACTCCTACACGACGAGTTCTAATCCTAGTTAGTGACTTTACTTTTTATCATTTTTTTAGTCTCATTTCACTTTACCGTTATCTAATCAGATTTTTGTTATTCCGATGAAGTTTTTAGCTAGTTTTTGTATAAAAAATAATTTGATAAAGAGAAGATGAAAGTTTTAAGACTTGATTCAATTTGAGTAGCATATTTGGTTGTTTGTTCTTGCCCTAACTTAGTGAAACCGTTCCATATTTAATACAGTCGTAGGCTTTTCCCGTGGCTTTACAAGTGCTTGTTTCAGTTAATTTTCTTTAAAAAATTCACTAACGAGGAGATGCCGACTTTTTAATTTAGAAAAAATTTCTTCAAATGAGCGCAAACTAGGCACTCTAGAACCCATATCCAGGGTCAGTTTTAATTATATATATATATATATATATATATATATATATATATATATATATATATATATATATATATAAAGGGTGAACCATTTACAAAAATTTAGGTCTGTAAGTTTTAAGATAAAGAAGTTAGAGGCATTTAAAGAGAAAAAAGTTTTTCTCAAAACGTAAAAAGTCGAGATTTGAAACGTCAAAATTGGCAACATTGAGGCAAAGAACCTGAAAGAAATACGGATTATGTAAAAAGTGTTCTGCAAACCCTTAGGTTTCAGCTTCATCATTGCCCTTCATTTTAATAAAATATTTCCAGAAAATTCATTTCAAATAGACACTTTCTCTGATGCTTTAGAAGTAGTTTTAGTTAAGTTTATGGTTAAACGGTCTATAATTTTTAGCCAATTTTGGTAGCAAAAATTCGTTAATGAGGAGACCGCAGCTTTTGAATTCTAAAAAGATTTCTTCAAATGAGCGCAAACTAGGTCCCCTAGAATCCATATCCGGGTTTACTTTCTGTTTACATATATACAGCGTGACGCATTTCTACGGTAAAGCTCAATATAATTGTTTTATGCAAGATACGAGAAAAAATTGTATACGTTACCTATAGGGTGTCTTGAGCTGCATCTTATAAAGTTATTTCGACAATCACTGGGTCGTTGGTGATAACTACAAATTTTTTTTGAACATTCCTTATTGCATTTTTGCATTTTTCATCGAAATATGCATGTTTGTAAAAAAATCGAGACACAGTAAGTGCGTTTTGGTAGCGAATTTTCATTAAATGCTTCAAAATTCAATAACGCAATGTGCTATTAACCCAAGGTTCGTCAGCTATAGTTGAGTTTTCTCGGAAAGATTTTAAGTTTATTTTCGGAAAATGTTTGTACAATTTCAAACAAGTTATTTTGATAAAATATGGTACATTGTTCCTACTATATAGGTTATATCGGTGACCAAATTGATGACTGCTTGCATTAAAGAGACATATTTGCTATTAAAAACATTTTTATGAAAATTCACTACCATAACGCACTTGCTGCGTCCATACTTCTTTAAATAAAGACAAAATCCACTAACATAACTACAATAAGCTTGAAACACCAGGACTTTTTCTATTTCGTGGTTTATCTGTAAGCTCTTACATACACACAAAAATTCTGCATCACTAAAAAGTCGAGTTTGTTGCAGAAAAGTCGCGTTCTCGGCTAACGATGACTAAGAAATGGTTGATACGGCAGGACAAACAAATCATGATGAGAATAATATGATAGGAGACCCAGAGAGGTAAGTTAGTATTTCAGTAGCAATTCTCACGATTCGTGGGAATAATATAAAGCCACTTCTGTTCCGTACACCGCCAACCCTTTATGACCACTTGACAAGTCTGCTCATCTAAGTTAATCTCCTAAAGAAAACCTTATTTTTATTACCTTGTTTTAGATCATACAACGTCTCATCTACAGACATCTTAGACTGGTTTTCCAGCGGTTCTTACTAGCTTTATGGTGAATTATTCTGGAATACAGGTATGTTTTGACACAATAGTCGGTGTATTGCAAGCTAAATTGGCACTTAGACCCGGTGAAATGTACATAATGTACCGATTTACAAACTCGTTTATTTATTGTTGTGTAACAGTAAGGTAATATACATGAAGCGATTTTCACTTTCATCGGCGAGTTGTTTTCTGAAAGCTCGTGAGATTGTCCCCAGCTTTTTGCGTGGTTTTGTCTGTAGCGTATCTGTTTAACAAACCGAGTTTCAGGGAACTGGGAATAGAAAAGCTGTGCTATTTAGATCTAGTCAAATACCGGATCGAAACCGTGTAATAGCTATCATTTTATACAGGAATTCTGAGAGAAATATACATAACCTAAGTCTATGCGTAGTAAGTACACATAGGCGGCACAAAACATTTGGAATTTCTCATCTGATGGCTCTCATTACTGAAATACAGAGTGTTTCATTTGATCTCGGCGAAACATTTCCATCGTCATAACTTTTAATAGGGTAATTTAAATTCGAGCCTCACCACGGGTATCTAAATTGTACGCTCTTTAATATGCTGCAGAGAAGACTAACTTCTGCAAATGTCGTTCAAGAAATCGTCAAAAAACTAAAAAAAAGCTATTTTCGATTTTCACCTCTGCTCATTTATTAATAATAATATTAATAATTTACCAAAATTACATTCAATATAACAAACCAAATAAATACAAAATGGCTTAAACAATAATCTACTCTAAGCATATACTTTTAACTATAAAAGGAAAATGAACTTGAAAACAGAGCCTCGGTGGTTCAGTGATAAGAACGTGTGCCTCTGAACCGAAGGGTACGGGGTTCGATCCCAGCGTTCTACTTTCACTTTTCAGTACATACTGTAACATTAACATTAACAGTGATTCTGGAATTCTATTTAAGTAAGTGGAATGTCTGCACGTTCCGTCCTTCGGAGGGGGCGTATATCCGTCGGTCTCGTGTCCATGCGATGTTGGGCACATTAAAGATCACTACCCTCCTTGCAAGAAGGCGGGAGTTCGGTACAATTTCCAGGATAGTAAGGTGAAACTGCTCCATGGCGTCATAGTCACGAAAATAGAGCGATGTTAAAGATACAAAACATGAAAACACCCATAAAGGAAAACCGGCATATGGGTTATATTCTCATAAATCTGTTTACCAGGTTTGCAGTGACAGTGCTTTTTGTCACATCGACGTATCTTTACAAAAAGCGTGGACGCAGCAAGTGCATTATGGTAGTCAATTTTCATAGAAATGATCTGGCACAAAATATTTTATTATAACTTTTTTTTCTTGTAACATAGAAATCTAAATTTTGGTGTATAGTTTACTTTTTATATCGTAAACCTACTTACCCAATTTGGTTATCATAGCTTTTTTATTTTTGAGATAATTTTTTTTCAAATGAAAACTCAAAAATTTTCCGGAAAACCTCGTCCGATTATCCTGACTAAAAAAGTTATTCAAGCCATTTACAGAAGGAAGGTACATGCCAAATTTTATCTAAATCGGCCCATTATTTTTTAAGTTATCGGTGTGATAAATACATATAGAAGAAAGCCTACCTATCCGAAAAATTTAAATCTGGGGATATAAAGACTGTTTACAAAGAACTGGAACATCTAAATATAGGCACCAAGAGAAACATTACCTGAAGCTCTCAGGGATCCCCATAAAGTCGCTGATCACTTTATGAACAATAGCTTAAGTCAGGATCCTATGGGAAGCAGCATCAATGGGTCTGCATTTTTCGGGGCGATTAGTGGTGGGGAAGGATTTCAGTTTTGTTTGGTCGATGATCCGACGGTGCTCCGGCACATAAATGCGATCAAGACCAATGCAACAGGATGTGATGGATTGAGCATTACTATGATTAAGCTTTGTAGCAGGTATATAGTTGGCTTCATAACACACATAATCAACTCGTGTATTCTGGAAGGCTATTTTCCAAAAATCTGGAAATGTGCTATCGGGCTGCCGTTTCCGAAGGTGGCGGATCCTACGGAGCTGAATCAACTGCGGATAATCAGTATATTGCCCATATTATCAAAGTTGCTGGAAAGGGTGCTGGACTCGCAGCTTAGGACTTACTTGAGTGATAAGAACATCTTATCTGACTTTCAGTCTGGATTCCGGGCTAATCATAGCTGTGCCACTGCACTGCTAAGGGTTACAGACGACATTTTGCGGGCCACGGACCAGGGTATGCTGACACTACTGGTGCTGTTGGATTTTTCCAAGGCCTTCGATACCATAAATCATACTATATTGCTGAAAATATTGAGAGCGGTTGGGATGGGCTCGGAAGCTCTGGCGTTGATCAGAAATTACTTGAGAGAACGCTACCTTATTGTGAGAGTTGGCAGCTGCGAGTCGGATGCTCGTCTTGTGGAGTGTGGTGTGCCGCAGGGCTCGGTCCTTGGGCCCCTGCTTTTCGCTATTTACGTAAATCATTTCCCTAGGGTCATTCAGTATTCTAAAGTACAGATGTACGCTGACGACATTCAGATATACATTTCCTTCAATGCCGCGGAGCTTTCGGATGCACTGGGAAAGGTGAATTCCGATCTGGATTCATTGTACAAAGTGTCCAAAGACCAATCGCTGTGTCTAAATGCGAAGAAGTCGGCTGCTATTTTGTTTGGGAGTCAGATTCTTGTAGAGCGCTTAAAGGTAAATGTGAGGGTCATGATCAATGGGGAGCCTCTGGAGCTTTTGGATGAGGTGCGAAACTTGGGTGTGATAATGGATAACAAGCTTAGATATAAGCGGCATGTTGGTGCCTGCCTTCAGCGGGCCTACAACAACCTGCGTCTGCTGTACCCGCAAAGGACTTATCTTCCCACTGGTGTTAAGCTAATGCTTGGGAATACCTTAGTCCTCTCGCAGTTTGCCTATTGCTCGGAATTATGTTCGCCATGCTTGGATGGTTGCGATTATAATCGGATACAGAGACTGCAAAATTCCTGTCTGAGGTTCGCGTATGGTATTCGAAAATTCGAACATATCTCGCATAAACTAAATGAAGCGAAGTGGCTTAATATGCGTAATCGTTTCACTCTGAGAGCAGCAACATTGTTCCATTCTATTATTGTGTCTAGAGTCCCAACATACTTGTATAGAAAGGTAACGCACAGAACTGATGTTCATAGCATTAACATACGGTCGAAGGGCTTAATTTCACCACCTAAGTACAGGCTAACACTGTTTAAACGGTCTTTTACCTATCAGATATACGCTATATACAATGGTCTTGATGAGAGTGTCAAGAGCTGTTCTGTGCGTTCCTTCAAAAAGAAACTGTTGCTGATTATGCGTGGTGTTTAAGCAGGTTGCCGGGCTGGCTGTTGACTACCAGTTTTGCATATGGGCGTAAGTGGGAGAGCAGGGGATGATTATTCATCTGTCTGAACTTCGCCCAATTCACACAGTTTCTTATTATTTTTCTTACTGTATTTGTTTGCTGTACGTTTGTGATTGGTTTGCGTGGACTGCAGTTTCGAACCGTCCCGGTTCATCATCAGCACACTACTGACTGTTTTCGCTCCTATGTGGTCTACGTCTGAGATTGTACGTCGCGCTTGCGCCGTGAGCTTCTATTGGTCTGTTTACTGTTCTATGATTGGCGCAAGCGCCACGTACAATCTCAGACGTAGACCACACAGGAGCGATAACAGTCAGTAGTGTGCTGATGATGAACCGGGACGGTTCGAAACTGCAGTCCACACAAACCAATAAGAAATCACAAACGTACAGCAAACAAATACAGTGTATATTTAAAAGTAATTATAGTGTAGTGAAATATTCCAAAAGATATATATATATATATATACATATATATATATATATATATATATATATATATATATATATATATATATATATATATATATATACATATATATATATATATATATATATATATATATATATATATATATATATATATATATATATATATATATATATATATAAATTGAAACTTACCCCGGATATGAGTTCTAGGGGTCCTAGTTCGAGCTCATTTGCAAAAATTTTTTCAAAATTCAAAAGTCGGGATCTTCCCATTAGTTAATTTTTTCTACGAAAAGTCACTAATAAAAGGAATTGTGCAACATTTTAGGAAATTCAAAATTAAGAGATTATTAACACTTTATCTGTATCAACTACTTTAATACAGATCGAAGTCGCGATTTAAAACGTTAAAATTCGCAGCATTTAGGCAAAGAACCTGAAACTAATACGGGTTACGAGGAAAAAATATAGCAAGAAGAGTGTCTTACAAACCCTTAAATTTCAGCTTCAGCCACCATTGTCCTTCATTTTACTCAATTATTTACAGAAAATTCATTTCAAATAGACCCTTTCTCTGATGCTTTGGCAGTAGTCTTTTTATGGAGTTTATCATTTAATGGCTTATAATTTGTAACGAGTTTCCGTGGAAAAAATCCGCTAAGAGGAGACGGCCACCTTTACATTTTGAAAAGCTTTCTTAAACTGAGCGAAATCAAGGCCCCTAGAATCCATATCCGGGGTTAGTTTCAGATTTTATCTGTTTTCATATATACAGGGTGACGCACTTCTACGGTAAAGCTCGATTTAACACAGGAGAAAAAATTGTATACGTTAATTATAGGGTATCGTTCTCCACTTTAAAAAAAATTACAATCACAGGCTGGCCCTTAAGTCATTCGTGATATAAACTTTTTGTAATCGAACACGCTTTATATTATTGTAGTTTTGCATTTTCCATATAAATATAATGCATGTTTGTAAAAAAAGAAATTGGGGTTGTTCGTGGGGGACCTCGCATGCAGACTCTGCGGCGAGGGGGAGGATCAGCCCAGCACATCTTGTGCGAGTGTAAAGCTCTGGACCGCAGAAGACAACTGATCTACGATCAGTCTAGACCGGAGACAGAGCATTATAAAACTTCACCCTACCAATCGCTGTGCAGACTAGTTCAAGGCACAGTGATTTTGGAATGGGTGGAGTAAGACTATAAGGGCATGCACAATAAACCAAAGGTTGCAGTGCTATCGGGGTGGCGAGGCCGCGTACGAGCCCTGAGGGAGAGGAAAAAAAAGACATTCGGGACGCAGCAAGTGCGTTTTCGTAGCCAACTTCCCTTGAATGATTTAAATTTCAATAGATTAATTTGCTATTAACCTAAGGTTCTTTGACCAAGAAACCAGTTTTTTCGGGAACATGTTAAGTTTATTTTCGGAAAATTTTTTAACTTTTTCAAACGATAAAGTTATTTTGATGAAATATGTTACATTGTTTCTACTATATAGGCTTTACTGGTAACCAAATTTGATGCCTGCTTTATAAAAAAAGAGATATTTGCTCTTAAAAACATTTAAATGAAAATTCACTACTATAACGCACTTGCTGCGTCCAGGCTTTTTTAATAATTGGTTAAAAAACTATTGCAAAACACAATGTTAAGGATATTGGTCTATAATCACTTATTTCTCTTTGGTCACCAGATTTGTGAATAGGTATTATTATAGATGTCCTAAAGGCTGTTGGCCAATAACCAATTTTGGTTCAATGGTTAAGCTGTCAAATCTGTTAAAATTTTTATTACGTCGGCATTTAGCTCATCGATATCATGGGTTTTTAATTTTTTTTAATAAAAAATAACCTGCTTCTTTTTGTGTTATTCGGTTGAAAAAAAAAGAGTCCTTGAGAGAATCTCTATATTTTATACGCATATGACTTATCTTTTAGTGAATTTTCTTTAAAAAAAAATCACTACTGAAGAGATCGCGACTTTTGAATTTTGAAGAAATGTCTTCAAATGAGCTCGAACTAGGCCCCCTAAAACACATATCCAGGGTCAGTTTCAGTTTTTATATGTGTTATATATATATATATATATATATATATATATATATATATATATATATATATATATATATATATATATATATGCGTGTGTGTGTATCACACCGATAACTCAAAAAATAATGGGCAGATTTTGATCTAATTTGGTGAGTACCTTTCTTTTGCAAGTAGCTTGGATAAGTTATAAGTTCATTAGCCAGGAAAATCGGCCAAGGTTTTCCTGGAACACTTTGTGTTTTCCTTCGGAAAATTTTTGTAATTTCGGAAAGAACAAATAATCAAATTTGGTACGCGTGTGTAAAACGTGAACCAAGTACCAAAATTTAGGTAAGTTAAAAGACAAAAAAGTTATAGGCGACTAAGGAAAAAAAAGCGTCAAAGTCGCGATTTGAAACGTCAAAATTGGCAACACTTAGACAAAGAACCTGCAACGATTACGGGTTATGTAAAGAAAATGTCGCAAGAAAAGTGTTCTACAAACACTTAAGTTTCATCTTCAACCACCACTGTCCTTCATTTTACCAAAATATTTCAAAAAAAAATCATTTCAAATAGACACCCTCTCTGATGTTTTAGCAGGAGTTTTAGTTATATAGTTTATGGTTTAACGGTCTATAATTTTTAGCTAATTTTCGTACAAAAATTATTTAATGAGGAGACCGCGACTTTTGAATCTTAAAAAGATTTTGTCAAATCAGCGAAACTAGACCTCCTACAATCCGTATCCGGGTTAGGTTTCAGTTTTTATCTGTTTACATATATACAGGGTGACGTATTTATTCAGCAATGCTCAATATAATAATTGTTATTATATAAGATAGGAAAGAAAATTATATACGTTAATGATAGGGTGTCTTAAGTTGCATCTTATAAAATTATTTTGACCATCACAACATGGCCCAGGAGTCGTTGGCGATACCTACAATTTTTTTCGGACATCCCTTATGTTATTGCATTTTTGCATTTTTCGTCGAAATTTGATGCATGTTCGCAACAAAAAAATCTAGGCGTAGTAAGTGCGTTTTGGTAGCGAATTTTTGTTCATATAAATGCTTCAAATTTCAATAACTCAATTTGCTATTAACCAAAGGTTCGTTGGCTAGGTAACCAGTTTTCGCGGAACATTTTAAGTTTATTTTCGGAAATTTTTTATACATTTGCAAACAATATGTTATTTTGATAAAATATGGTACATTGTTTCTACTATATAGGTTATACCGGTGACCAAATTGATGCCTGCTTGCATTAAAGAGGCATTTTTGCTACTAAAAACATTTTTCTGAAAATTCACTCCCATAACGCACTTGCTGCGTAGAGACTCTTTTATTTCTTAAACGTCGGTCTATTTCCGCCGCTATGGCCAATTACCGACGCCAGGGAGCATTTTCACTTCACGATCCTGGAATTTTTCCGAATCCTTTCATTTCTGTAACGAGGTACCGACGGCTTAACGCCCCCTCCGAAAGGGGGACGTGCAGACATTTGATTTGCCCAAACACAATGCCACAATCTCGGTTGATTTTGGGTCCAAAGGCACACGTTCTTGCCCCTGGACCACCGAGGCTGCTATATTTATACGTAAATATAACTTGGATAAATTAGCGAAGGTAAGCTGGGTCAGACCGGAGAAATCAACGCAATCAACTTGTGTCGTCTTGAGGAATTTCAACCCGGGAACGCGAATCCGGCATCGGTTTTCATCTGACATTTCGCTTTTTCCCGCAAAACGCATTCGGGCGGGAAAACTTGTCGAAAATTTTCGACCATTGCGGCATTGACCGCCGAATATTTTATAAGGCGATGCACTTTCTGACATTACTGTCACACATTCCGAATCTGCATTAAATTCCTCATCCGATCGGTCACATTTGGGTTTTTTTCCTCCATTTTTCCAAACAAAAATGGTCGTTCGCAGAATTCGATGAGAATTTTTCACATGTCTCTGACTGAACTTTGGGATTTTTTTTGGTGAACTTTTCATCACGTCAGCTTAGATATTTTCACGGCGTCGGATAGCTCCGTTGATAAGGAATGGAACACTAGAAATCGGATTGTAGAACGATGAGGAATTTTGTAGGAAAAAAAAATAAAAAGATAACATGTGCCCGGTTGAAATTTTGTGAAATTTTTACGTTTCGAGTTTGGATGCTGTTTAAAAAGAAACTAGGAGAAACAAATTTAATTTTCTTCGCACGTGATCACCTTGCGTCCTTTGTCTACGAAATGGCGGCGGTTTCAGCTCTCTGCTTTCAAAACTCTAGGAGGAGTTAGAAAACACGGAGCTCTCATACTGTGATTTTACATTTTTTTTCTCTTATTTTGTGATTGTTTTCCGCAGGGAAAAACTTAGAAATTTTGTTTTCTAAATGGGCCAGATCGTAGCCCTGTTTCTCCTCTGTATGAACTTTGGTGACACTAGTTCATACTCACTAATTTAAACACTTTTTTTTCAGTCTTAGTATCGTGATTTTATCCAAACAATATTTTCTGTGTTATATTATCAAACGCTCTTTAACAAAGGATATTGGCTAATGTTCAGCTTTAAATTACCTTATATAATCTGAAAGATGGAATTGTGATCAGGTTTGTCTGGCCGTAATTGCAATTTTCAATGTTTACGACAGCCACAATGAATATAATTCTTCAGTAAATGTGGTGTTCAATTAGTTTAATAATTAAAGAAGAAATAGCATTGTTTCTTGTATCCTTCATGTACCGAAGCTTGTGATGGAGATTAATTTAACCTAGGTAAGTCTATATGGAATAACATAAAGTACTTATTGTCCTTTAACATCCATGGAAATGGGACTAACTACGTGAAATAGAACAAGGAGTGTGCTCTGATAGGAAATAATAGAACTTCAGTAACGCCATGATTTTTCTGTTTCCCCGTAATCGACCTCTTGATTGCCTCTATGCGCCGTAGGTGTAGCCAAAAGGAACAAAGCAATACAAGAAACAAAATGACAAAAGCTTTTGTGTTCATTAAAGCCGCTTTCGATTTTAATTGTACACTTGATTAACTTTCTTAATTTGAGAATTTTACAACGGTGGCCAATTCACGAAGAAACGCTGAAAAAATCTGAACTTGAACTTGTAAAATAATACAAAATAAATAAATCGACTGTCTTCATTTTAGATGTACAAAATCGTGAGACCATTACACAGGAAATGTGTTCGTTAATTGTAACTACAAACGTGATTGTGCTGATAGTTGGAGTTCATTTACTTCCATGAGAAAATCGAGTCTATAAATTTAGTAATGGCAATAATTTAATGAAATAAAAGCTCGGATTATTTTTCTGAAAAATCAGAAGATTTATTTACAACAATAAAAACCTTAACACAGATCGTTCTTAGGTCAAATTTAACACGGCGTCCGACAGGCGAAATTTATATATATATATATATATATATATATATATATATATATATATATATATATATATATATATATATATATATATATATATATATATATATCGTATCGATAACTCAAAAAATAATTTATTGAAATTTTAATGAAATTTGGTACGTACCTTCCTTTTGTAAGTGGCTTGGATAAGTTCCTTAGCCAGGAAAATCGGACCAGTTTTTTCGGGAAATTCCGCAAATAACAGAGCTATAACAACCAAATTTGTCATATACGTTTCTAATTTGAAAGGAAAAAAATTGGGTGCCACTGGTGATCAGAGGAAAGCACACGAAAAAAATATTTTGTGTGACTAACAAAACGAATTGAATATTACATCCAACGGTTAAGTTTTCTTGACGCAAACACGTCAAGAAGTAGCAGAAAAATATTTTGAAAATTTGATAATTTTTCTTCTTCAAACGTCAAAGTAGCGATTTGAAACGTCAAAATTTGCAATTTTCAGACAACGAATTTGGAACAAATACGGACTATGTAGGCGATATGTCGTAAGAAGTGTGTTTTACAAAGCCTTAAGATTCAGTTTCAATCATCATTGTCCTTCATTTTACTAAAATATTTTCAGAAAATCCATTTCTTTCTGATGCTTCCGCAGTAGTTTCAGCTATAGAGTTTATAGTTTAATAGTCTATGTTTTAGCAAATTTTCGTAGAAAAAATTCGTTATTGATAATACCGCGTCTTATGAATTTTAAAAAGATTTCTTCAAATGAACGCGAACTAGAACCCCAAAAACCCATATATGGGGTCAGTTTCAGTTTTTGTCTATTTACACATATACAGGGTGACGCTTTTTTACGGCGAAGCTCAATATGACAAAAAAGTATTTACGTTAATTATAGGGTATCTCGAGCTGCACCTTGTAAACTTATTTTGACAATCACAGGATGGCCCATAAGTCGTTGGTGATACACACTTTCTTTTTTTAATAGAACACTCCCTTATTTTATTCCATTTTTGTTTTTTCCAGCGAATTATAATGCATGTTTGTAAGACAAAAAAAAATTATATCCTTCATCGTTTTTGAGTTATTTCAATTGTTTTGCAACTTTTCACGTTTTTCGCACATATTTTAAACACATATCACAAATTGTGAAAGGGCGTTTTTATCAATGGATAGCGGAGACCCATGAAAATGACGCAGTCAGAGAGCTTTTTGTTTGTATTACTCGTCGAAAAAATCGAGCTGCCGTATACAGGTACTCTAAAATAGTGGCTGAATTTGAAAAGTTTTCGTAGAAATGTTTTTAGTATTTCTGTGGAACTTATTGTTGTAAGATTTTTGTGATATCTTAGGAATTAATAATAAATGTTTAGTAAGTTACTGTAAAAAAAAGTTGGCTAATTTTGTGAAAAATATAATTTAGTGTAACATTACTGAAGACACTTTCTGTAAAAAAAAGAGGTGATTTCCTGTAAAAGAAATTTTCATGTATTTTTTTCACTTTTGGTCCTAAAGCTGTTCGTGAATAATTATATTCTGGCAGGTATGTAGACGGCTTAAAGAGGTTCGTTGGCCAGGAAAATCGGACCAGTTTTTTCTGGAACTTTTAAAGTTTATTTTCGGAAAATGTTTGTACTTTTTTAAACAACAAAGCTATTTTAATGAAATACGGTAGATTGTTACTAATGTATAAGTTATACTGCCAACCAAATGTCCTTCTTTTAAAAACAAGACATATTTGCCATCAAAAGCATTTTTACGAAAATTCGCTACCAAAGCGCACTTGCTGCGTCCAGACTTTTTTACGTTCAAAATGTCAAATTTAAAATATTTATTACAATTTTATCTTAAAAATGCTTTCTAGAAAAAATATTTGTATAAAAAAATAATAACCACCATCTGAAAGTAATAAATTTCAAAATTATGTATCATAATTGAAAACCTGGTTTTCATCACATTAAAAAAAAACGTGAAATGACTGAAAAATTTATAATTGATTTAAACAGATAAGACAGGCACAAAATTTTACATTTTAATGATGTATACGGAACATTAAACACATGTAAGTCCTATATAAAAATAAAATTAGAACGAATACAATAATTAAATTGCTAGCAATTTCTGGGCAATTATTGCCATACATATTTATATGCGCAAGACATAATTAAAATTCGGGACGCAGCAAGTGCGTTATAGTAGCGAATTTTTATAAGAATTGTACACTATTATGATACGGCATATTAGTAAAGTTAATACTTTAAACTTACACAGACCTTGATGATCGATTTCAGAAGTCCTAGTACGCGCGAATATTTGAAGAATTCTTTCGAATGCGTTGCCATCGATATCTCTCTATTATCAAGAAAATCTTGTGTTCTAACTCCTTTTGAAAAAAATGCCCGAAACTCAATTTTCTATGAAGCTCAAGAATTAATTTTGGTATATCTGTAGATAGTGTAAGACTCTTTAAAAGAATCTTGTATTACAAATTTCATTAAAGTTATACAAAAGATTTAAAAGTGATCAAATGTTCCAAGTAATTTTTCTGGCTTTTCTTGACGTTTTTGCGCCAAAAACTTTTATTCGTTTATCTAGTCAACAGTGCTATCCACGCTTGTGCCTCGAATAAAGTCTCGTCGTCATTTTAACTTTAAATGAAATTTCGTTCTCCCGTTTCGCATCCGTTCAACACATTGGGCACAGAAAATATAGGAATTTACTTAAAATTGTCATTTATAATTGAAAGAAAATAAAACTTGATCTAGGTATGCAATGAAAAATTCACACAAAATAGAATAATTTCTAGATTCTAAAACCTACTGTGACGCTATAATGAAATAACGTTAAATGAGACGAAAACCAGTTTAGGTTAAGGGATCGAAACATGTTTAAACAGTAAAATAAGCTTTCGTACTCAAAAAAAAAACAACATTCCTATAAGGCGTAATACAACAGTACATAATAGTACACGGCAACAGTACATGTCATATTCAACTAACAAATTATTTTGATAAATGTCAGATCTACTTTCATAGTGACATGTAAATAAGTATTTTGTTTTCTGACATTTGTAATACAAATGTAGGCATTCACTTCTTCTTACATTCATATTTATTTTTGGGCATCACAAGTTTACTCATAGAGTTGGATACAATTTCAGTGACTTTTGAATTTTTAAAAGATTTATTAAAATGAGCGCGAACTAGGCCCCATAGAACCCATATCCGGGTTAGTTTCAGTTTTTATCTGTTTGCATATATACAGGGTGGCGCATTTCTAGGGTAAAGCTCTATATATCCATTATTATACAAGATATGAGAAAAATGTTTATATGTTAATTATACGATGTCTGGAGCTGCATCTTATAAAATTATTTTTACAATCTCAGGTGGCCCATAAGTCGCTGGTCATGCAATTGTTTTTTCCTAATTATTGCTATTATTAATATTTCCTATTATTGCAATTTTTGCATTTTTTATCGTAAGATAATGCATGTTCGTAAGAAAATAAATTCGGGACTCAGCAAGTGCGTTATGGTAGTGATTTTTCATAAAATGTGTTTTTCGATAGAATAATGATAATAATAACACCACAATAGACGAAACTCCCCACCCAGAAGTTTTTGACTTGCGCGGGGAGCTTACACATCCATATGTAGACAAAGGACACCACCCATAACTCACCAGAAGCCGGCCTTTCCACATTCGAGTGAAAAAGACCGACTGTCTGAATACGGCACTCGAACCAGCGACCTCCTAGTCCGATTCTAGAGGTTACTCACCTCGCGAATTAAGCGATTCGGCCTGCTCTATATGTATATATATATATATATATATATATATATATATATATATATATATATATATATATATATATATATATATATATATAGGGTGGCGCATTGAAAACGAAACAGACCGATTTGCGTCCAGAGAATATTTTTTTAAGAAACGCTAAAACACGTCAATTTTTATATTGAGGGAGACATGTTTTGACTAAAACTCAACTTTGTCACATCAACCCCTTAAGGGTGGTGATAACAACCCTTATATTTTAAATAAAGAACATGGGTCGAGTGTTACACCATTTGAAAGCTCTTTCTTTTCTGAATTCAGCACACTAACTTTTTTGGAAGTTTTTTTAACTCGTTTAAAATTTATTCACAGTTGGATTTGCAAGACCGTATTTCATTCATTGTGATACGAAATGCACTAATTAGTCAATTAGTCAATTTTTTGTTAAAAAACTAAAAAACAAAATCAAACGTTCAAAAATGTTTATTCAGTTAAGTAAGTGTTCAAATTGTTGACCACCAGCTTCATACAAAAGACAAATTTTGTTCAAAACGAGCTCTGACATTTTGGAGCATTTGTGGAGTTATTAGACGGCATTCTTCAACAATGCGTCGTCGTAATTCTTCCAGAGACTCCGGTTCTGTTGCGTAAATTCTACTCTTTAAATGGCCCCATAGAAAGAAGTCTAAAGGAGTTAAATCCGGTGATCTAGAGTGCCACTGAATAGCCCCTCTACGCCCAATCCATTATCCTGGAACTTTGATTGTGGACTTCGTGAAAATTTTTTGGATTATTATCTGCCCAATAACGACAATTATGACGATTGACTGTAGATAATGAACAGAAAGTTCCCGTTATCAACTATTCGTAGAGTCATAACTTCACAAAACTCCAGCCGCCGATCAAAATCACCTTCATTCAGTTGTTGTACAAGATGAATTTTATACGCTGAATAGTTATTCTTTTGATGTTTGAAACAGTGGCCAATTTTCTCGTGCTCAAATTTGGGTCTGCAGCAATTTGTCCTAAAACTTAAATCTCAGTAGCCTCATTTCTAACCGGAAATTCACGTTCAGGATCCCGTTTTTTGTTGGCTACTGAACCACTTTGTCGAAACTTTGCAACTAACTCCAAAATGTATTTTCTGTTAACATGTCTGTTCGGATGTCGTTCACTAAACAAATTTGCGGTACGGTTGGCACAGTCATCGTTTTTGAAAAAAAGAGTAATTATTTCAACTCTTTCTTCTACAGAATACACCATTGTGAAATTATTTTTCGGTATTACTATCAAGTATCAAACCGACCGATAAACTGAAATAATAAACCGCTATTCTCTCAATACGATAAGAAATGTTCTGATAGTCAATTTTTTGTTTACAAACCAACAAAACATTGACTATCAGCACATTTCTTATCGCAATGAGTGAAATGCGTTTTTTTGCATCTTCAACTGCGAATAATTTTTAAACGAGTTGATAAAACTACCAAAAAAATTAGTGTGCTGAATTCAGAAAAGAAAGAGCTTTCAAATGATGTAACACTTGACCCATGTTCCCTATTTAAAATATAAGAGTTGTTATGACCACCCTTAAGGGGTTGATGCGACAAAGTTGAGTTTTATGTCAAAAGATGTCCCCATCAATATTAAAATTGACGTATTTCAGCGTTTCTTAAACAAAATTCTCTGGACGGAAATCGGTCTGTTTCATTTTCAATGCGCCAACCTATATATATATATATATATATATATATATATATATATATATATATATATATATATATATATATATATATATATATATAGATAGATAGATAGATATATTGCTTTATTGGTATATAATAATACATCATGTCCATATAAAGAAGTCAGAGACTTGTACATATATTGTTTGACATAATTTAAATCGTTTTGGCCCAAATGTGTTTGACGTATGCTTTCCAAAAGATATTAACTTCAGATTTTGACGTACGAAAATTTAATTACCTTCTTCTCCCATCTAATGTTTCAATCATTGCCTACATTCATAACAGCTTCCAACCATATCAATATTCTCTTCGGATAAAAATCTGTTCTAACCATTTCTTATTAAATACAACATTTTTAAATTTTAAACAGGAACTAAATGACAGTATCTAACACATTTATATATATATATATATATATATATATATATATATATATATATATATATATATATATATATATTCCTTTGTCTATATGTGTATGTAAGCTCACCCGCACATGTCAAATATTTCTGGGTGCGGAGTTTGTCTACTGTGGTGATATTATATATATATATATATATATATATATATATATATATATATATATATATATATATATATATATATATATATATATATATATATATATCTGTGTGTGTGGATGTGCACGCGTGTGTTTGACATTTAATATTGGTCTCAAAGGCCCAAATCTTTGATCATTTGAAGACATTTCTAAGTCTCAGTGTGTTGATGTTTTAATAATCGAACTTTTTCCACGAAAGCTCGCTAGACAGCCACAGTTACAGCTACAGCATATGATAATGCATGCATATGATATGGTTACTATTCGGCAGATATTTACTCTTGTTTTAAACGGCTTCCTTAAAGTTTGTCGAAACTAATATTCTTTGAATAACTTTGCCTAAGCTCTATGATCACGTAATTTTTCAGATGGCTGAAAATCGTCGATCCTCACTGATTTATCACATCCTGCGGATGAAATACACCGTATAGCTGTTTTGCTTCTTAACTTGCGGTTTTGAAGTGCAGATCCGATGTTGAACATCTCATCTACTATTGACCCCACTTTGACAAATCAAGCCTGACATTGTATATTCACGAAGACTTAAAATCTCCATTTACCTGGAATGAATCAGACAGATTGTTTATTGCCATGTCAACGCAATCTCATGTCATACGTCTTTGACCATACTTATTGAGTTGTGACAAGATAGCGTTAAACTTCCAAATAATTCACTCTCAATTAAATGAAAAAACCGCAGAAGTCAGTGACAGAAACGTAAAATTTGCCGAAAAGAAGACATTCAGTATGCGTCAGTTGTTTTGAAACCGTTATAAAAAAGTTCGGAAGGCAGTAAGTGCATTATAGTAGTGAATTTTCATAAGAATTTTTTTTATTTAAAGAAAAATTGGTGCCTCAACATTAATTGTCATTGGCACCTACAATATTTAATAGGACATTAAATTATTTAACAAATATTTGTAAACCTTATTTCTAATTAACAGTAACTATAAAAAAGTGACAAATATCAAAAATAAATTAAAGCTTCTTATAAAGTCCTGATGATTTCAAAAAACCAGTCACACGCTCTATGTTTAATTTTTTTAAGCTGTAGAACTTCCGTAGTTATCGAACTAGGCATATTGCAAAATTTCCTTGCTTGTTCATAGTCTTTGCAGTTGAATAAGAAATGTGACTGATAGTTGTACACAGCACTGACTACATGTAGGGGGTGGTGTTCCTTCTAGAAGATGTTGGTGTGTCATCTTTGTGTGTCCTAATCTTAGTCTTCTGACAAGGACGCTGTCTTTACATTTTATTTTAAATTGTAACTTACTTTTTGTAATTATTGTTTGAAACAAATGTAATTTGGTATTTTTTGTTGACCAAAAATCCTGCCACTTAATAAAAGTTAGACGTGTGTAATCAGCGATGAGATCATAACACATATTGAATTTCATTTTTGTTCCGCTTTTTATAGCTGTTTTAACCTCCGAATCTGCTCATTGCCTTGAATACCGATATGCGATGGTACCCATAAAAATAAGACAGAAGTGTTGCTTATCATTTCCAAATTTGATAACATTTCTTTTATTTTGTGAACGAGGATGTTATCTGTTCTTGATTTCGTAAGTGCCTGGAGGGATGACAGTGAATCTGTGCAAATAATATATTTTGGTACTGGGTTCTCTTTGTAATTAAGTATTGTGAGAGATTGAAGAAGAGCGAACAGTTCCCCGGTAAAAACACTAGTAGATTTAGGTAATCTAAATTTGTGATCTTTTCTGATGCATCAGTGTATAAAATATCATAATCTGCATGAAAATTTGTCATAGAAAGCGTTTTGCAAAATTGTGACGGATTGACATACTTGCTGAATTCTAAGACAGAGGTATTACTACAACCTGTGTATCTGACCAAGGGGGAGGACCACTTAACTTGGTATTTGGCAGAGCAGCTACGTCTCTATAGGTATCTGAGGTGCGAAGAAATCTTATATACCAAGGAGCACAACGTCTTGGCTTGGCGTTAAATATGTTAATTAGAGGTAACATTGTAAACGCCTGGTGTAAAGGATTTTTTGGATTCTACATAATCTTCACTGCATGTTGTTGCAGCAACATATTTCTTCTCAAATATAATGGTAGATCGTATGCTTCAGCGCGCAGTGATATTGTTGGGGTCTTTTTTGAAAGCTCCAAGTATCAATCTCAGACTACTATTTTGAATGGTTTTAAGAGAATTTAGTAGTTTTTTACTTGCAGTACCATAAACTATGCTTCCATAGTCTAGTTTAGATCGTATGATTGTTAAATACACTGTTAACAATGATTGTTCATCAGCTCCCCAAGTTAAATGTGATATGGCTTTTAAAAGATTTTTTTTTCTGGAAATACATTCCATTTTGAGATATTCTATATGATATTTCCAGGTTAGCTTAGTATAAAATATTAAACCTAAGAATTGTTTTTTGTCCGCTACTTCTATCTGTTCTCCACGAAGTTTGAGTGTACAATTAATTGGCATATTTAAAATTTTAGAAAAAACCATTGCTTCTGTTTTCTGGGAAGAGATATGAAACCAAGATCGTTACACCAAGCATTAATTTCTTTGATTGCTGTTTGCAAAATTTTAGCCGTGGTCTTATTATTTTTACCTCTACAAAAAATTACTATGTCATCTGCATAAAGAGATACTGAAATTGGTGATTTAATAAGCTCATCTATTGCTGTTATGAAAAGTGTTGGACTCAGTACTGAACCTTGTGGAGTTCCGTTTGCAATTTAAATAATGAAGATCGGACATCTCACAATTTAACATTACATGTACGATCTTGTAGGAAGTTGTTAATGAATTCTAAAATATTTCCATGTATGTTCCAACTTTCCAGCTTTTCTATAATCTTTAGCCTCCAGACTTTATCGGAGGCATGTTCAAGATCAAAAAATACAGCTATTGTATTTTGTTTACAAATAAAACCTTGTAAAACTTCGGTCTGCAAAGTTAACAAATTATCTGTGGTACTCCGGTTTGCTCTAAAGTCGCATTGAGTTGTGCTTAAAAGGTTATTATTTTCGAAGTACCATATCAAACGGTTATTGACTAGTTTATCCATTAGCTTACATTGGCAGCAAGTTAAAGATATTGGGCGATAACTATTGGGTTCAATTTTGGACTTGCCGGGCTTAAGAAATGCTAAAATGGTTGATTTTTGCCAAATCTTCGGAAAACGTTGGTTATTCCAAATGAAGTTAAACAGCTCGAGAAGTCTGTTGATTGCATTGTCTGGCAAGTGTTTTAGAAAAGAATTAGGGATGTCGTCTGGACCAGCCGCAGTATCCTTCAGGCTATTAATATTTTCTGTTAATTCTCTTTTAGTAAAAGGTTTGTTAAATGGTGCTTCCATGTCTTTATTCGAAGTATTGTACGTGGATTCTTTTAGTTTCTTTTTGGCGATGAAACTTGCTTGACTGTTAGTGTTGCTAGAGTATTTTTGAAATGTAAAGCCAAGAACATTAACAATTTCTTGCGGTTCTGATACTATTTTGCCGTCTAAGAATTGTACACTATTAGTAAGGTATATTATTAAAACTAATTCCTTAAATTTAAATGAACCTTGGAGATCGGTTTTAGAGGTCCCAGCATGCAATTATTTGAGGAAATTTCTATTTTCTATGGAGATAGAAAATTAAAATTTGGTACATATATGTAAGTACTGCAAGTCTCTTGAAAAAAGTTGTGTTACATATTTCATTAAAGTTCCAAAGCTATCCAGAAAAAATAATTATTTACAAGGGGAATGTACCTGACCTAAAATTATAGATATAGCAGGTATTTTTCCTTACTAATTGCCTGGACGGTTTTATTTTAGTCAACCCAATTAAACTAGTTTTTGCAAACAAAACAACAAAAGAGGTTTTTCAAAACACATTACTAGTTATTCGCGAAGCTCATTATGTTATTAGTGAATTTTTATTTTAAAAAATTCACTATTAGAGAGGTATCGATGGTGAGACTTTGCAAAAAGTTTTGCAAATGAGCGCGAACTAGGACCCCTAGAACCCATATCTGGGGTCAGTTTCAATTTTTATATGTTTATATATATATATATATATATATATATATATATATATATATATATATATATATATATATATATATATATATATATATATATATATATATATATATATATATATCCAACCGATAACTCAAAAAATAATTAACTGAATTAACCGATGAAACTCGGCAAGTGCCTTTATTTTATTAATGGCTTGGATGAGTTCGTTAGCCAGGAAAATCGAACGGAAGGTTTTCCGTGAAATTTTTGAGTTTTCTTTAGAGAAAAATTTTTTCCCCGAAAATTACAAAGCTGTTCTAATAAAGTTTGACATGTTGCCTTGTGAAAAAACTTACTACGTACGAAAGTTAAACTTTCTAAGTTTATAGAAAATTGAGTTATTCAAAATTTGAGTTTTCTTTAGAAAAAAAATTTTTTCTCCAAAAATTACAAAAGCTATTTCAATGAAATTTGTTGGATATGTTGCCTTACTACACACCGATATTCAACTTTCTAAGCTTATAGAAAATTGAGTTATTCAAATTTGACGCATTTAATAAATATTCACTACCATACCGCACTTGCTGCGTCACGAACTTTTTTTATTTAATTTAGTACCAACGCTGCGTTTACTATGGCTCAAGATTGAAGATCCTAGGTTAATGGGAAATTGAGTTATCAAATTTGAAATATGTTTAGGAAAATTATCTACCAAATAACGTACTTGCTGCACCCAGACCATTTTCAACACTTATTTACTGTTGCTGTATCCATGCTTTTTTAAATGATAAAATATTGTAGCTCTTTATGTGAGACAGACTAACAAAAGGCAACCTCAAACTCATTTTTGGAAAAATATTTTAAACAAATGAAATGAGGTAACAACTGAAACGTAATTTGAAAATATTGGTTCGCTGCTTCTGCATACCTACAACCACACTCAATGCATAAAAAAGAATAATATAAACAAGAAAAATTTCTTGAAACCAACCCCTAATAAAGTTGCCGAACCTGCGGTGAATAGGGGTTCTGCGCGGAGTAAACAGGATTTTAAGGAAGTATAGCTGCAAAATGGGATAAAGGCAGCTTATAGAGGTCCAACTAAGCTGGTTTTTTCGCACTTTCCGCTCACATTTCCTTTTCCTCTTCTTCTCCGCCCAGCACCCCTATTAACTCCTGGTCCCGTAACTTTCTTGGGGGCTGTTTGCAAGAAATTTTTCTTGTGGTATGTGCATCCAAAAATGGTTCTAAGTATGTTTCTGAATTTTTTTCTCTAAAAGTCCCCCGTGTGCCAAACGGCTAATTAATCAAAAATTTAATGTTTATTTCCAAAAGGAATGTACCTGCCAAATTATAAACGTGGCAGGTATTTTTACTTGGATGATCGGTTTGAGTCAACGCAATCGAACCAGTTTCTGCGAACCAAATAACAAAGAATGTTTTTTAAAATAAATTTGTAGTGCTGGTTTCCGCGTCTTCTACAATAAGAACTATGATTTCGTCTTTAATATCAGCCTCAATTGCACTCGGTCTTCCTGCATTTCTGTTTTTGCGATGAAATGAGCCAATTTAACCTAATCTATCGTACAGTGCGCTAAAAGTTTCATGGTTTGGTTGCCTTCCATCAGGATAAAGCTCAAAATAGTGCTGTGTTGCTCTGCGCGATCAAAAATTTTGCTGGGCATAAAAACACATCATATTTCGAATTTTTGAATTTTGAAAACTCATTATGACGTGCCATTTTAACGCAAATAACAAGAATAAAAAGACAATTAAAGATACTTGTTTAATGCCAGTCGATTTCGACAAGTTATAGTAAACAAGTTTCTAGTTGCTACCATAACATACTTAGCAACAAAGTAATTTGACATTTGACAAATAAGTTAACAACTTTTGCTAGGATTATCCAAATAGAGTAACCAAAACTTGTAAAGATGACATTGACTACTATAATTTTGACATACCAAATGGTTCTTTTTTTTTTCTTTTTTCTTTAACGTCGACCTATTTCCGCGACTATGGCCAATCACCGACGCCAGGGAGCAGTTTCACCTCACTATCCTGGAAATTTTGCCGCACCCCTGCCTTTCTGTAAGGCGGGTAGGGGTCTTTAACGTGCCCAACATCGCATGGACACGGGATCGACGACTTTACGCCCCCTATGAAGGGCGGAACGTGCAGACATTCAACTTGCTCAAATACAATGCCAAAACATCGGTTGATGTTAATTTCACAGTTTGTACTGAAAAAGTGAAAGGAGTATCCTGAGATTGAACCCAGTACCCTTCGGTTCAGAGGCACACGTTCTTACCCCTGAACCACTGAGGTTCTACCAAATAGTTCATCTTGCTTCCTTATTAAATCTGTTCATCGTCAACCGCATTCTGTGCATTTACTTCCCAACGCTCAAAAACCATTTAGTAATACTTTCTGCATTGAATCATTCTTTTTTGTCATTGTTATTTGAGAAAATCCAAATGCCAATTTAGAGAAAATTTTCAAACATTGTTTGACATAAACATGCGTCATTTTTGGTTTTCATTGAGAAAATACGTTTATTTAAAAAACGGTCAACTTTTTCGACTTCAAAGAAGTATCCCTTTTTTGTGTGCAACTAAATGGGCTTGCTTAATTTTGTTCGAGAATGTGCATACAGTGTGGACAAAAAATTATGACCATGTTAATGAACCAGTGCTGCTGTCGGTGGCGCCACCTAGCGGCAAAGGTGAAATTGATACCGTCATCGTATTACGCGTTATGCGTAATAATACCATGCCACATTGCATAATAATATGTTAAACCACATTCAAGATATTTGAAAAAATAGTTTTAAGAAAGATTATGTAAACACCCTGTAAAATGAGAACGAGTAACATTTTACTAAGGCATGTTGAGCCCAATCGATTTATTTTTGTGCCAGCTATCACCTCTTAGTTAATGTCCAATTAATTATGGGGCACCGTGTATAAACTTATTGTAAAAATCTTTGAGAATTCACGAGAGAATCTTGTTTCGAATTTTCGTCTAACATTTTTTTTTCTTGAAATTTTCGTAAAAAGATTTTTATGTAATTGTTGTTCAAAGATTTTTATGTAATTGTTGTTTAAGATTACTTACCCAATTTTTGTAAACAAATTACGTATTTTCATGAAACAAATTATTTGCAAATTTTCATGTAAACATTTTTTTTTTTATTTGTCAAAAACTTTCTGTGAACAATTATAACTTGGCTTGTGTGGTTTCTGTGTAAGTTGTTTGGATAGGTTTGCTGGCCAGAAAAGTCAGACCAGTTTTTTTTTTCGGGAAATATATAAATTTATATTCGGGAAAATTTTGGACATTTTCAAATAAAAAATTTGTTTGGTGAAATACGGTTCATTATTTCTACTATAAAGGTTATGCTATCTATCAAAATTTGAGTTATTTGTTAAAAAAACATATTTAACATTAAAAACAGTTCTATGAAAATTCGCTACTATAACGCACTTGATGCGTCCAGATTTTAGTGAATTTTTATTTTAAAAAATTCACTAACACAGAGGTATCAATGGTGGGACTTTGCAAAATGTTTTTCAAATGAGGGCGAACTAGGACCGCTAAAACCCATATCTGGGGTCAGTTTCAAATTTTAAATGTATATATATATATATATATATATATATATATATATATATATATATATATATATATATATATATATATATATATACATACATACATACATATATATATATATATATATATATATATATATATATATATATATATATATATATATATATGTATGTGTGTGTGTCTTTTTTTATATTTCAACAACACACCACGAGGGCTTACAGCCTAAATACTATCGTACCGTGGGTGTTCACAAGGACGAAAGAGGCAACTTGTTAATTCTGGACTTGAAGATTTCGAGGTTCGGGGGAAAACGAAAAACATGTGCAAAGAATTCCACAACTTGGAAGTCCTCGGGACAAAGGAGCGGGCATAACAAGATGCTCTATGTCTGGTGACCTGGACAGTAAAAGGGTGCATTCGCTCTGTTCTCCTCGTAGATCTGTTGGGGGCAGCAGGTGGAGGAACTATGGAAGAAAGCTCATCTGATCAGTGCCCGTGCAGATATCTATAAAAGAGACAGAGGTCACCAACGGCACGTCGGTGGACAAGGGATGGCAGCCTTTGGGTGAGGGTAGGCTCACCGATGAGACGTATAGCTCTCTTCTGAATGGAGTCCAGGATAGCGAGTGTAGAATCGGCAGCGGCACCCCAGATGTGAGAGTAGAATTCGAGGTTTGGCCTTATTTGTGAAGTGTATAAGGTATAGAGATTAGCTGGTGAAAAGTATTTGCGAGCCCGGAAGAGGAAACCTAATATCTTAGCAGCCGCTTCTGCAATTGATGTGACATGTTGGTGCCAATTGATATTTCGATGCACAGGAATGCCAACAAGTGAAAAGGACTCATTACTTTGAGTAACTTGGTTGTTCATTGTGATGGGTCTAGGGTTGGTGTATATCTTATGAGTTAGAAACCAAGACTGAGATTTGGTGAAGTTGAATTGTACAAGATTTCTATTTCCCCAGTCTAATATTTTTTGGAGATCCACAGAGACAGAATCCTCCATGAGTCTGCGATCCTCATCTAATTAGGCTAAAGAGACAGGCTTAGAATATTGTATGTTTGAGTAGAGGGTGCTGCCGTCCGCGTAACTGTGAACTGGGCTGGATGTGCTAGAGAGGAGATCATTGATGTGGAGAAGAAACAAAGTAGAGGCTAAAGCTGAACCTTGAGGGACTCCTGCATTAATTGTCTACAGTTTAGAGGAATGGGCATCCACGACAACAGAAATGCTCCGGTTGGAGAGGAAATTTTCTCTCCAGGTACAGAGTTTTGGTGGTAGGCCAGAAGCCGGAAGTTTATTAAGCAGGCTGCGTGTCAGAGCTGGTCGAATGCTTTGGATATGTCTAGAGTGACAATATGGGATTCACCGTGTAGTTCCATAGATTTGTTCCAATAATGGGTGACAAAGGAAAGGAGGTCGACAGTTGATCTGAGCCGACGGAATTCATACTGCCTGTCGTGGATTAGACTGTGTTTTCAATAAATTTTAGTAATTCGGTGTTTATATACTTTTTTCCATCACTTTAGAGACGACTGGAAAGGGAGAAATAGGCATGTAGTTGCTAGAGAGCGCTTTGGATCCTTTCTTGGGGACGTGCTGTACTCGAGCAATTTTCCAGCTACTACGGAATATGTTTTTTTAAAAGATACCTGAAACAAACAAGTCAGGACAGGAGCAAGTTCTGGTGCGCATTTGCTGGGATCTCGTCAAGGCCAGAGGCTTTCCTGGTATTAATAGAAGAGAGCATGTGTGTGAGTGTGTGTCCAACCGATAACTGAAAAACGAATTAACAGATTTGGATGAAACTCGGCAAGTACCTTTATTTTAGTAATAGCTTGGACCAGTTCGTTAGCCTGGAAAATCGAACGAGGTTTTCTGGGAAAATTTTAAGTTATCTTTCGAACAAAATTTTTATCTCCGAAAATTACAAAGCCACTTTAATAAGATTTTGTGGATATGTTGCCTTGGAAAAGACCTTACCACGTACCAGAATTAAACTTTATAAGTTTATAGAAAATGGAGTTGTTCAAATTTGAAGCATTTAATGAAAATTTACTACCATAACGCACTTGCTGCCTCCCAAACCTTTTTTTTATTTATGTTTGTGAGGAATTTGGTGTGGCCGTTTTATAAACATTCTATCCGTACTGATGATGCACATAAAGGCATTCTTATTATTATACAAAAAGCACTTGCCACTGCAAAGAAACGAAACCTATTTTGCACACATTTTAACTACAAGAAAATACCGAACGGTTCTTGGAAATATGCCAGTGGGATAAAGGACCATACACTTAAATTGTTGCTTCGCAATCCATATCAAATTTCTTTGGTTCTCCACATTTAACATTTGAAATGTTACCCTACATCAAGTACAAAAACAAAAACTCAAAGTATGAAAAAATATATAGCATTGTTAAGAAAATAGACCACTTCGCCGTTAAAAAATACAAGGCAACAGAGCATCAATCAATAAATAGAAAATATGCAAAAGAATAACTGTTCAACGGATACTTAATTATGCCTGGATAATTGAATTTGTCATAAAAGCCAATCGATGAAGATGAGGTCTAAAGCAGGAAAAATAAAACAAACAACAGCAAGAACACAAGCTCTTGCGGATCGGGTGGGGGCACAATATGAATCTCAGTTCAATTTAGAAAACATCATTATCTGCAAGAACATTTCGCGGTAGAGGTACTCCACTAACAGTGATTTGAAATAGTTCAGTTCACACAAAACGCGCCTCTAAGAGTAGAATTGTTTACCTGTAATCTTAAAGACAGTGCCGATTAAGTCTTCACACTGTGCGATACCTGCCGCGAAAACTAAACATTCAAACGCGTTCAAGATAATCCGAAATCTTCGCCAGTCGCTAAATTAGCCCCCGATAAAAACATCTCTTAATCAAAGTGTAATTAAATAAATAGGATCACAGTGACAGAAGTTAAAGATGTGTTGAAAACAATAATAGTATCAATTAACTCGTTATATTATTATTAAAGTTCGGTATCTCAACACGAGATCTGATAATGTGTATAGGTATGTGTTGAAAGAGAGGATATCTTGTTGCGTCAAAGGAACATTATATGTTTTGAAATCTTCAACCAATGCCTTACTGACTTTTAAATTTCATTCAGGAAAAACATGGATATAACCACAAGGTGAGTTGTGTATTGGCTGTATATGGTTTTACTTTCGTTTTATTATTAATGGAAATTAATTCATTCAGATTTAAAAAGTGTAACGATGGAATACGGCTGGGTTTTAACTATGGCATCGTCATAATTATTGGATTTATTTTGTAATAACAGAGATTACAAAAATATTTAATAAACACCGTTAAACTACACAACATTGTGCGATAGTTCCTCGACAACAAAAAACTCTGGACGCAGCAAGTGTGTTATGGTAGTAAATTTTCATAAAAATGTTTTTAATAGCAAATATGTATCTTTTTTTAAGAAAGCAGGCATCAAATTTGGCTACTAGTGTAGCCTATATAGTAGAAAGAATGTGCCATGTTTCATCAAAATAACTTTAATGTTTGAAAATGTAAAAAAAATTCCGAATGTAAACTTAGAGTGTTCCCAAAAAAATTGGTTTCTTGGTCAACTTTATAGGCTAATAACAAATCGAGCTATTCAAATTTGAAGCAATTAATGAAAATTCGCCAACATAACGCACTTGCTGCGTCCCGAATTTCTTTTCTTACAAACATGCATTATATTTCGATGGAAAATGCAAAAATGCAATAACATTAGGCGCGTTCGATTAAAAAAAAAGAGAAAATTTGTATCACCAACGACTTATGGGCCACCCTGTGATTGTAGAAATATTTTTTGAAGATCTAGCTCAAGACACCCGATAATCAATGTATAAAATTTTTTTCGTATCTTGTATAATAACGGATATATTGAAATTTGAATATTTTTTACGAAAATTCGACAAAAATGATATACCATTAAGCGATAAACTCTATAGCCAACACTACTGCCAAAGCATCAGAGAAAGGGTCTATTTGAAATGAATTTTCTGGAAAATTTTAGTAAAATGAAGGGAAAAGACGGTTGAAGCTAAGACTTCAGGCTTTGTAAAACATTCATCTTAAGACATTTTCTTTCCAAAGTATTAGTTCCATGTACTTTGCCTAAATGTTGCCAATTTTGACATTTTAGATCGCGACTTGAACGTTTCGAAAAAAGTCCCAATTTATTATTCGTTAAATGCCTATAACTTTTTTATCTTTTAACCTACAAAGCTAAATTTTGGTAGGTGATTTGCCTATACTTATTATATAAACCCGCTTACCAAAAGTGGTTGCCCTTACTTTGTTATTTCCGGTGATATAAATTTTTGTCGAAAGAAAATACAAAATTTTCCGAGAAAACCAGGGCCTATTTTCCTGGCTAACGAACTTATCCAAGCCACTTACGAAAGGAAGGTATTTGCCAAATTTAATCAAAATCGGTCCATTATTTATTTGAGTTATCGGTGTGATACATATATATATATATATATATATATATATATATATATATATATATATATATATATATATATATATATATATATATATATATATATATATAATTTAAACTGACCTCCTATATGTGTTCTAGGGTGCCTAATTAGCGCTCATTTGAAGAAATTTTTTCAAAATTCAAAAGTCGGGATCTCCTCATTAGTGAATTCTTTTTAAGCAAATTCAGTAATATATTATATACAACAAAGACATTTTAATGTCAAAATTTAAAAGCTTCAATTATATAGTTATGTCAAAGTCATTTTGGTTCCCTACAAAATTTACAATGTTGTTATGAATGTGAGGATTAAATGAAGATTGATGATTGTACATTAATTGTGGAAATATTATGATTGTTGGTAAATGAATGCAATGGTTAAAAGTATCCGATGGAAGAAGGAATGGCAAAACAAATTTCGTTTGGTATGTCAAAATCGGAAGTGTATCTTATTTGGAAAATTTTCTTATTTGGAAAATTTAGGATCAAATATTTTTGGATGAACTCCTTTTATGGAATTTTCATAAAGAAAATGTCACGTCTCAGGTTTCGAGTTTTCAAATAAAAACAAATGAAAGCCTTGGCAACCCATTTCCTAGGACCATTCAAATTTATATATATATATATATATATATATATATATATATATATATATATATATATATATATATATATATATATATATATATATATATATATATTATAGTTCGCTAATTCATTAAATTTTAATATTAGTAAAAAACATTTATTTTAAAAAAATTCTTTAATTTGAATTAAAATTACTCAAGATAACAATTTTTTGTTATTTAAAAAAAAATGAATGCACAAAAATGCATATTAATTTACAAATTTTTAAAATATATTAAATTATATACACATATATGTATATATTGATATATTTTTCCCGCAAAGGTAACTTGATCCGATTACGGTATTCATATTCTTATCATTTTCTCATATAAATCATCAACGCATGGAGATATCGCGATAGAGTTTTCACTAAAATTTAGGTAATTTTAAGCCACCCAACGGTCTGCCAAATAAATAGTACCGGTCTATTTAATCTTTTTTCCAAAAATCACAAAAATATATAATTGCTACAGAGAACGCCTTCTAGTTTATTTGTTTTAAGCTAAACGGTCCAACACAAAATATCTAAAAAGACTATAAATCCCTCTTTCAAACGAGAACCAAAAATATTCGAATCGGTTAAATGGTTTAGGAGATATTAAGATGTAATATTCGAAATTGCTTTGGCCTCCCTCTCGCTTATTATGACAGACGCAAAAAAATTCGCAAAGTAAAATGATGCAGTATTACCAAAGCTCTCAAATAATGTTTTCAAATGTATAGCTCATCACCCAATTTTCCGAGATAGCATGAATATTATATTTCTTTGTAGCAGTTACGCCCACTAGCGGTCGAGTTACGAACTCAAATAAATAATAAAATAATTTCCAGCTATTTTAGTTATTAACCGATTTTGATCAAACTCTGCAAGACTCTTTCTTTAATTAATGGCTTGGATAAGTTCACTATCCAGCCCTATCGGATTAGTTTCTCTAAAAAAAAATATTTTTCCGAAAAATAAAATTTGTATCAAAAATATAAAAAAATAACGAAGTTATTTTGATCAAATTTGGTTGGCATGTTTGCCTCGTAATTACCTTACAAGATATCAAAACTCGACTTTTTAGGTTTATAGAAAATTGAGTTATGCAAATTTGAAGTACTTAGTCAAAATTTGCTACCATAATGCACTTGATAAAAAAAAATTCACTAATGAGGAGATCTCGACTTGAATTTTGAAAAAATGTCTTCAAATCAGCGCGAACTAGGTCCCCTAGAACCCACATCCGGGGTAAGTTTGAATTTATATATATATATATATATATATATATATATATATATATATATATATATATATATATATATATATATATATATATATATATATATATATATATATATATATCACACCGATAACTCCAAAAATATTTGGCAAATGTCTTGAACATGTTCGTTGACCGGGAAAATCGGACCAGTTTTTCTCAGAAAATTTGGTGTTTTCTTTCGGAAAATTTTCATATTTCCGAAAATAGCAAAGTAAGAGCAGCCAAATTGGGTATGCAGGTTTATCTCACAAAAAGTAAACTGTGTGCCAAAATTTAGACGTATATCGCAAAAGGAAAAAGTTATAGGCAGTTTAAGAAAAAAAATTGGGTGCCACTGATGACCAGATAAACGCACAAAAGTAAAATATTTTGTGTGGACAACAAAATCCTATGTATGTTACAGACAAATTCTAAGTTTTTTTGGCGCAAAAAGGTCAAGACATGCCATAAAAATTACTTTGAAAATTTGATTACTTTTCCTCTTAAAACGTCAAAGTCGCGATTTGAACGTCAAAATTGGCAACTTTTAGGCAAATAATCTGAAACTAATAGGGGGTATGTTGCAAGAAATGTTATTTACAAGTCCTTGAGTTTCAGCTTCAACCATCAATGTCCTTGATTTTACTAAAATGTTTCTCTGATGCTTTAGCAGTAATTTCAGTTATAGAGTTTATGGTTTAATTCTCTATAATTTTCAGAAAATTTTCGTCCAAGAAATTCGTTATTGAGGAGACCGCGACTTTTGAATTTTAAAAAGATTTCTTCAAATGAGTGCAACCTAGGCTCCCTAGAATCCATATCCGGGTTTAGTTTCAGTTTTTATCTGTTTACATATATACAGGGTGACGCATTTCTACCGTAAAGCTCAATATAATTGCTATTATACATTATACGAGAAAAAATTGTATACGTTAATTACAGCGTATCTTGAACTGCATCTTATAAAATTATTTTGACAATCACTGGATGGCCCATAAGTCGTTGGTGATATCTACAATTTTTTTCGAACATCCCTTATATTATTGAAATTTTGCATTTTTCTTCGAAATATGATGCATTTTTGCATCAATTTCGAGACCCAGTTAGTGCGTTTTGGTAGCGAATTTTCATTAAATTCTTCAAATTTCAATAACTCAATTTGCTATTGATCTAAGGTCTGTTGGTTAGGAAAAAAGTTTTCTAGGAAACATTTTAAGTTGATTTTTGGAAAGTTTTTGTACATTTTTAAACAATAAGTTATTCTTATAATATATGGTTGTTTCTTCTAAATAGGTTACACCGGTAACCAAATTGATGCTGCATCCAGACATTTTGTAGTTTTGAATTACTATTAAAATTATGTAGTGTACAGGGTGATTCTTTATAATGTCGCCCACCTTAAACTTTGTTATTTTAACTGTCGCAAAAAAATTGAAAGTATGGTTATGTAGGTGCTAAAAATACTTTTTTTCTACGTATAAAAAAATTTGAAAAATGATCAGTATACAGGGAAAACCAAAAAGTTCATTTTTTTTTCAATGGATCACCCTATATATAAATTTATTTTTCGATTCCTCGTAAAATTCTAAGCATAATTTATATAACATACCGTATACTTAAAATGGATAGTTTTTGAAATATTCGCATTTGAAACGTTATCATCACAAATTTTATTAAACCAAAACAACTGTTACAAATCAAGAAATCTAACATTAAATAATATAACAAAAACAGTTTCTAATTAAATATAAAGATGTTCTACCGGTCCTCCATTTTCTTCAACACATTGTATAAGGGTTCTTCGCATTTGCTCTAATGAATCTGTTATGAATGCTGGGTTATTTTCATTTAAATTAATAATTTCATTCCGTATCAAATCTTTAAGATGATCGAGGTTTTCAATTTGGTGGTCGTATACACGGTTTTTTATATAACCCCAAAGAAACACATCCATAGGTGTTAAATCGGGGCTGTTTGCAGGCTATTTAATTGGCGCATTTCTTCCGATCCATTCAGGAAACCTTTCATTTTGGTAATTAAGCACATCACATGTTGTGAGGGGGTGCTCCATCCTGTTGAAAAATTATATTTTGTAATATATTTAAAGGCAAATCGTCTAAATATTCTTCGAACTCGTTTTTCAAGAAATCTAAAAAGCGGCCTCCATTTAAAACAGTATCAAAAAAATACGGACCGATAACTCGATCGCCCAGGATACCACATCACACATTCACGGATGGTCACCCTTGGAACTTAAATTCCCTATAAGAATGTGGATTCTCACTTGTCCATTGTCTGATATTTTTTCGGTTAAACAGGCCACTAGTAGAAAAGGTTAACTCGTCAGTCCATAGAACTGTTTTCAAAAAATTGTTATTTATGTTTATTCTGTCTAGAATCAGTTGACAAAATGCGACCCGATCAACTTTTTGCATTTGGGTAAGCTTTGTAGTGGGTTTAATCTTATATGGCTTTAGATTTCATTTTCTTAATGTTCTTTGAACTTTACTGTATGAAGTACGCTGAATATTTTCTTGTGTTGCTCGTAATGTCTTTGAAATGTTTCTTATGGAATTATTTGATTCTCTTCTATAGCAAGTAAAATTCTGCATTTCATCTACGTTCGCAGTAGTTCTTTTTCTCCTTTGTAAATTTTACGTTTCTTGAAGCTTCCTATATATAGATGTGAACGTTTTTCGAGTTGGGACATGCATACCGGGATTATCGACCATCATATTTCTAATGGTAGCGCGACAATTTAAATTATTTTTGATATAATAACTTAAAATAACTCTTTCTTCTCTGTCTGAGTACGTCATTTTTACTTACTAAACAATACAACTACAACAATATTGACAGAATGTCAATGTCAGTTATTTGTTTTCAATTAAAAGCGTGGTATCCTAGGACTTCTTGATTTGTAACAGTTGTTTAATAAAATATTTGATGATAACGTTTCAAATGCGAATATTTCAAAAACTATTCATTTTAAGTATACGGTATGTTGTGTAAATTATGCTTAGAATTTTACGAGTAATCGAAAAATAAATTCATATATAGGATGATCCATTAAAAAAAAATGAACTTTTTGGTTTTCCCTGTACACTGATCATTTTTCAAATTTTTTATACGTAGAAAAAAAAGTATTTTTAGCACCTACCTAACCACACTTTCAATTTTTTGGGACACTCAAAATAACAAAGTTAAAGGGGGGCGACATAAAGAATCACCCGGTACAAGCACAAGCTTTAGTTCAATTGTACAGCACATACGAAATACAGATGCAGAGACTTTTTCTTTTGGCAAAATAAGTGTTTGTTTTCTTCTATGTAACCGGTTTCGTCTTTTAGAGCATCCTTAATTTTCTCTTATCTAACGATGCGCTAAAAGGGCGAAACCGATTACATAGAAGAGAACAAACACTTCTGAAGCCAGAGAAGAAGTCTCTACATCTGTATTTAGTATGGAACGGTTTCACCAAGTGAAGCAACAACAATTAATGTATAACTCATGTTATATACAGGTGATTCATTAACAATGAGAGATCCGAATGGTGGAGATACTACACGCAAACTGTGACCATTGGCGCAAACATGCCTTATCCGTAAATTGTTAGCTTCGGAAATACAGGGTGTTTGTTTTGATATTTGTAGTTAATAATTTTTCACCCTGTATGTATAACATGAAATTTGATTCATAACCAGAAAGAGCAGTCATTTTTCAATTAATTATATATTCTTGTTTAATTTCGGTATTTTGATTCGTTTTCGAAAATAATCGATTTAACGAACATTATTTTTTCATAATATGAGAAATTAAAAGCCTGGACGCAGGAAATGTGTTATGGAAGTGAATTTTCATAAAAATATTTTTAATAGCAAATATGCCTTTTTTTTAATGAAAGCAGATATCAAATTTGCGTAACAGTATAACCTATATGATAATAGAAACAATGTAACATATTTCATCAAAATAAGTTGAAAATGTACATACATACGGTTTCCGAAAATAAACTTAAAATGTTCCCGAAAAACTGGTTTCCCAGCCAACGAACTTCAAGTTAAGAGCAAATTGTGTTATTGAATTTTAAAGGATTTAATAAAAAATTCGCTACCAAAACGCACTCACCTCGTCCCGAATTTCTTTTCTCACAAACATGTATTATATTCCGATGAAAAATGCAAAAATGCATAAGAGGTGGTCGATTTAAAAAAAGAAAATTTGTATCACCAACGAGTTATGGACCACGGGCTGATTGTAAAATTATTAATAAACAAAATAATTCAATTTTATAAGATGTAGCTCAAAACAGCCTATAATTACCAAATCCTCGTCAGACCCAAGTAGCGCACAAGTGTATAAAATAAATTCCATGGAACTGAGTGACATCTATTGATACTAAATGAACTGTGATTTGTGTTTTCTTAGCCATCTGACACTAGAGGGCATGGTAATAATTTGTACACGAATGGGGACATTGGGACTGAACACCACATTCACATTTGTGTACTTATTAAAGAATAAGCCAAAAATTTACAGAATTAAGACTTTATTTTCAAAAAAATAAGTATCAAAAATACGCAGAATAAAGGTATAATTAAAAAACTAAGAATTAAATTCTATTAAGCAATCTCTATCTTTAACAACACATAAATAAATGTTACATTTTATGCATTTTACTCTTGTTCTTTGTTTACAACTAGGGTTGAGACATTTTTGTGCATCCTTTAAATCCATGGCCTTTGGCAGATGCGCTGCATTTGCTTGTGCAACCTCTCGAGCTGGTAGAGGTACTATACCTGGTCTGCCCACTCACCTTTCTCGGCTCGGTACACATTCTTCGTCCACTGAGTCTTCATTATCTTTATATGGTGAAACTCCTGCCAGTAGACATTCAGTTATTCTCATTTTGAACGCCATTAAATCCAAAATGTCAGACCTGTTAGCCTGTAATTCGTTGCAGTCTTCCCTATATTGTAGCCAGGAATTTACAGTTGCACAGTCCATGAAATATTCAATTACTCTCACAGGCCACTTCTTTGTCTTATGATAACTCCTATAGGCTGCGATAATCCTGTTAACTAGATAGACCCTACCCATGTTGACATTGTAGTGCCGTACAACTGCTGCCTGAGAAATATCAACATAAGCTTGATCTTGTTTCAAGTAACGTCGACATTGCATGATTGGTTCTACAGAGTGGCGAGTTGAGGCCATTGTAATGGCCTTATTGTCTATCCAGTTCACCAAAGTCATTCGTCGATCATCTCGACCTCATCATCTTTGACCTGATGGTGCCTCTGCCACTTTTTTTCATCTGATAGTCAGCTGGGGAAACCTACATTTGGAAATCTGTTAGACATTGTTGTACCTGTTCCAGAGATCCCTTTCTCTCTTAGCTTGTCAAGCAAAATAACACTTGTGAAGTAACGATCAAAATACAAGTTTGTACCAGAAGACATGTTTCACTTAATCAGAGAATCAAGGTTTTCCGGGAAAATTTTGAGTCTTCTTTCGAGAAAAAAAATTATTTCAAAAAATAAAAAAGCTATAATAACCAAACTTGATAGGTAGATTTACGATATAAAAAGTAAACTATACACCAAAATTTAGATTTCTATGTTACAAGAAAAAAAAGTTAAAATAAAATATTTGGGGCTAGATCATTTCTATGAAAATTCACTGCCATAACGCACTTGCTGCGTCCCAAACTTTTTTTATTTATGCTTGTGAGTAATTTGGTGTGGACGTTTTATAGACATTTATATATATATATATATATATATATATATATATATATATATATATATATATATATATATATATATATATATATATATATATATATATATATACAGACGTTGATGAATGCGTGCGAATATGTTGTGATGGGGTACAGTTCTATTTGGATATAACTCAGTGTAGAGGCGCTATGCTCTTAATCCATTGCCATTAGCACGGCCATATTCAAAATGCATATCTGCCATTTCGGAATTGGTATAATTTACCATTTTATTCACTTATTTGTTCTAAGTGTTTAAAAAATTATCGATAGATTGACAACAACCAGAACAATTAATATCAGTGTAATTATGACGTTATTTGACAGCCTACCACGTATTTTATTTTTCAGCAAACACAACCACTCTGTAAATTCATGTGACATCGATCTGAGTAATATTTTATTTTTTTGTGATGAAACTAACAATTTTATGAGAAAATGTCAAGACATAAAAAAGTTGCTAAATAAATCCTTTCTAAATAACTTTTACTGATAAAAAATAATGTAAGGGTAAGTTTTTTCACCCTCTTGTGATAGCATTATAGGGTTACAAAATCCATTTAAAATTGTCATTTTGTTATTCATCTGCAAAATTTCATTTTTTAAAGTTATTTCATAACGGAGAAATTTAATGAAAACTTTTCTTTGTTAAAATTTCAAAGGGCTGTAACTTGGAGGAGAAGGGGTTTCAAGAAAAACTTTATAAAAAAGACACCCCTTATTTTTCGCCAAAGAATGACCCTGTAAATTTTTTCGCATCAATTTAGAAACACCCTATATATATATATATATATATATATATATATATATATATATATATATATATATATATATATATATATATATATATATATATATATATATATATATATATATATATATATATATATATATATATATATATATATATAGGTATCCACACCATAACTCAAAAAGTTATTAACCGATTTTGATGAAAGTTGGCAAGATTTATTCTTTTATTAATAGCTTAGATGAGTTCGTTAGCTAGCCCCAGCGCACCAGTTTTTCTTTAAAAAACGTTTATTTTTCCGAAAAAAAATTTGTATCTTAAAAAATAACAACGTTATTTTGAGAAATTGGTTGGTATGTTGCCCTCGTAAATACTTTACAACAAACGAAAACTCAACTTTCTAGTTCTATAGAAAATTGAGTTATACAAATTTGAAGCATTTAATGAAAATTCGCTACCATAACGCACTTGCTGCGTCCCGAATTTTTTTAAATAGATTTTGCCTGCGAATTTAAGACAAGCAGAGGGAGGCTAAGCTAATAATGACACTTGGAATAATCTGATGATAGCTGTCATTTAAACTCACGATTTCAACGTTAGTTCTTACAATTTAGATCATGTGTTATCTATGGGGTGACATGGGGTACACAAATCAGGATGTACTAAATTTATTTTATATCCGTGGAGCAGCTAGTCGAATTAAACTTCGAAGTTGACAAATTTTTATCGACAGATGTCCGAATTTGCCAAAGATGACGGAGACAAAATTCCAGAACATTGAAAATAATTTTAAGACTTTTGGAAACCAAATTGTTATCCATTTTTTGAACTTTCGGAAGTTTCGCCATATTGAAATTATTTTAAATCAATAGATCGTGAGCTCAAAAGGTCTCATACCAAATTTTGTTTTGCTAGCTTTTGTGGTTCTCTAAATACTTCTAACCAATTATAATCATAATTATTAACAGAAATAAGTAACCAAAATTTAGAATTTTATAGTGAGCTACATTTTAAAAGCCAAAAAATGTGAATCATATATGAAAACAGAAAAAAATGCATTATCATAATAAAAATGAAGTAAAAACATAAACCCACGTATGATTGCCTCCTGTGAGGATTGAACTCACGACCCCTGGTTTACAAGACCAGTGCTCTGCCACTGAGCTAAAGAGGCTCATATCAAATTTTAGTTTACAGAAGGTTGACTCTATAAATGATAAAAGGTGTATATTATAATCGATTGCCAATTCATCAGAGTCTTTACATTTATTTAAAATAAGGAAATGGCAAAATATTACACATTAATAGTTATACCACCTAAGTATACTATGTTTACTAAATGTGCGTTCGCTTAACCTAACTTATTGGGACCATTTGAATTATAATGAAATTCTCATTCTCCAATTTGCAGATACGTAAACAAAAAAAGTCCGAAGCCATGGTAGCGAACTTTCATAAGCATGTGTTTAAATTTTTTTAGTTTAGTAGTTAATAAAAATTGAAAGAAACAGACGTAGCAAATGCGCTATGGTAGCGAATTTTCATAAAAAATTGTTTCCACTGTATTATTAGTTAAATAAGTAGTAAAATTATGGGACGCAGTAAGTGCGTAATGGTAGCGAATTTTCAGAAGAACAATATAGTAATGATTTAGACTTTATTTTAAAAGTTATAAATAATTACATTTAATTCAATTGATGGAATTGGGAACAGTAAAAAATAATGCTGCAAATTGAATCATAACTTCCACATAGCTGTGATAATCTACTCTCCTCAGAAACACATTCTCATGAAATGAATTTAGGGTCCATCACTTGACCACAAAGAAAATATTCGTATTCCTGTACTCATAAACTTGTGAAACGTTATATTAGTCGAGTTTTATTGAAAAAATGTCAATTTTCACCAAATCACCCCCTGAAGCGATTTTACCCAAAAACACTTCGAAGTGTTGCGTTGTTGGGTGCTAACTGGATACCAAATTTGAAGATAATATCTCAATTCGTTTGAAAGTTATTGCGCCTATTAACAGACAGACGTACTTGTCGACATACCGACCAACCGACAGACCGACACAGAAAAATTTTCGTTCCACAATCAAGTTTTCTATATCTTTTGAGACTTTCTACGCCGTTGTAGCAAAAAGAAATTTTTCTCAACAATATTCCACCCCCATAATTCAACCGCTTATTTAATTTCAGCACAGAATACCTGATGGTTAATAGAATTTAAAGTTTTCTAATAAATGAACCCTAAAATGTTATATTACTCGAGCTTTAACGAAAAAATGACAATTTTCACCAAATCACCACCCATTCATCTCCTAAAGCAATTTTATCCAAAAACAATCCGAACCGTTAGTTTGTCCTGTGCTAACTTGATACCAAATTTGAAGACGATATCTCAATTCGTCTAAAGTTATCGTCGCTACAAACCGGGCGACATACAGACCGACATACCGACAGATAAAAAAAATTCGTTCCCAAATTATATTTTCTATATGTTTTGATACTTTTTACGACGTTTAAGCAAAAAAAAATTTGAAATTTTTGTCACCGATGCAATACACACGTTGTGACGATGTGGAAGTAATTCGGTAAAAATGAAACGAAAACATGATCTCTATCATATACTTATAGTCAGTTGCATACAAAAGTAAAAAAAAACAGGAAGTACTCAACAAAAAATACACTAGAATGCTGAACAAAAAAAACTGTGTTACAAATTTCATTAAAATTACAAAAGTTTTTCAGAAAAAAAATAATTATTTACAAAGGAAACTACCTGTCAAATTATAAATATGACAGGTATTTCTCCATATTAGTTGCTTGGATGGTTTTGTTTTAGTCAACCCATCCAGTTTTTGCAAACAATAAACAACAAAAAAGGTTTTTTAAAACAAATTTGTAGTTATCCGCTAAGCTGATTATGTTATTTTTCTTTAATTTAGTACCCAATGTGCGTTTACATCAGTGTTACTATGGTTCAAGATTGAAGATTCTAACTTAATGAGAAATTTATTGAGCTATCGGATTTGAAATATTTTTAGGAAAATTATCTACCATAACCTACTTGCTGCACCCAGACCCTTTCCAACACTTATTTACGGTTGCTGTATGCATACTTTATGAAAATGATAAAATATTGAAGCTTACTATGTAGCATTGACAAACAAGGCAACCTTAAAATGATTTTTGGAAAAATATTTTTAAAAAATGAAATGAAAACATAAATTAAAAATCTTGGTTCGCTGCTTCATCGCAAGGGATCTCCTTCCCCTTCTGCGTGCCTACAATCACCCTCAATGCATAAAGAAGAACAATGTAAACGAGAAAAATTCCTTTGGAGCAACCCCTAAGAAAGTTACGGGATCTGCGGTGAATATAGAGGTTCTGCGTAAGGTAAACAGGATTTTAAGGAGATATAACTGCAAAATGGGATAAAAGCAGCTTAAAGAGGTCCAACTAAGCTGTTTCTTTCGCGCTTTTCGCTCACATTTCCTTTTTATATTACTCTCCGCCCAGCACCCCTATTCACTCTTGGTACCGTTACTTTCTTGTGGACTATTTGCAACAAATTCTTCTTGTGGTTTGGGCATCCAGAAGGGGTTCTAAGCATATTTCTGAAAAGATTTTTCTAAATTTACCGAATATTTAATTTATATTTACAAATCGAATGCATCTATGAAATTATAGGTGGCATGTCAGTATTATTTCATACTAATCGCTTGAATGATCAGTTTTAATCAACTCAATCGAACCAGTTTCTGCAAACAAAATAACAGAAAAGGTTTTTTAAAACAAATTTGTAATTATCTGTGAAGCCCATTGTGTTATTTTTTAAATTTTTTATCCACGCTGCTTTTATATAGGTTTGAGCCATGTGATATGCATATGGCTTCCACAATCTCCCGCACTTTCAATCTTCGATCGGCCAACACCATATAGTGAATTTTTTCAATTGTTTTGGGTGTAGCGCCTTCAACTGGGCCTCCAGAATGTTCGGCGTCATTTGTGCTTGTACGGCCGCAACGAAATTCAGTAAACCACTTTTCTACCGTGGAAATTGATGGTGCGGAGTCCCCATAGTATTTATCAAGCTTAGCCTTGGTTTGAGTAATTGTTTTTTTTTCCGAAAAAAAATGTTTAATTAGCACACGAAATTCACTTTTTTCCATTTTCGTTATAACTCAAGATGTTGTCTGCTTTCAGTGGCTATCTAACACAAACTAAATGACGCAGCTTGTTCAAAATTTGACATGAGTCAACTGACAGATGCTTGTTGACAGGAGCAGTATTGCCCTTCCTGTGAAGAGGCGGGAAAATCAAAAAGTCACTGACTTATTGACCCGTCCTCGTATAATAATGCGCGATTTAAAAGTTTGTTAAGAAGAGACCGTTTAACTCATTGCTGCATCTTATAAAGGCCTTCTTATCTCACAAATAAATCTGAACTACCAAGTGTCAATTATTCATACGTAAGCAGGACCGGTATCAGAGAATATGTGTCTCTATGGGCAGGGATCTGAACAGGTTGGACAAAGCAGCAACTCTCACTGACTAACAAAACGGTGTGATCATTGACTACAATTCTGGTAATTCACGTTGATGATTATGACGGCAACTTATGTGGGCAGAGTCCCTTGACTAAATGAATACTAAAATGATGTACTAATGAACTTTATAGTGTGGGTAAAGGTTGTAAAACGTGTAATACGTTAGGAATGCTTTAGGAATGTTGTGTTTTGAGTTGGTGATATAATAATTTCAATAACAAAGTTATAGAAGTATTTTTCACAAAGAAGAATAGAAGAATGGAGTTTATTCTACACGCAGTATGAAAATATGGTGTGTTTCTCAAGTATATATGCCCGTATAATAGAATAAGATATATTGTCTCTTATTGTGTCTAAGATTTCCGTGCCTATTTTCTTCGAATGTATTTTTAATGTGTTTTACCAGAACAATTATGAACATCGGTTACAACAGAGCTAAAAATTTTTGATTTGTGAAGGACTGCAATTGAGAAGATGCTTAGGTAAAAACTTATATAGAGTTTTGGCTAGTTGCACCCCTACCCATAAATATCACGAGCCGCCACTAATTAAAAGTAAGACGTCTCTTATCTCGTCTGGATTGCTTGATAAAAATCTTCGCTTAACCTTTTCACACAAGTGTACATGTTACTCCTACAGTATAAACGATAAATTAGTAATATAAATGATAATAAATTACATTAAGAATGGGATATATGATTAATACCTATTTAATAACCGGTACTGTTCTCACTTTGTAATAACTAAAAGCTAAATTACAATTTCTGAAAGAATTGTCGTAGGAGACAGCCCGTGAACTAATACCGTTAACGCGGGTTATGTCTTTCCGTTCTAACAACTAAACCATACCTATTCGTATATGAGAAACTTTATGTTGCTTTTAACAGCGTCAATTTTTACTAATAAAAATTAATAAACTATTATCTTAGCTTTCTCTAAGGAGTTTAGAATCTGTTCTATTTGTAAAAGCACTAAGAGATTTTTATCACATGTATAGTAGTATAGTATCTGCCAAATGTTTGACAATGCACAAGATGTTGATACGTTCATTGGTAATTTTAAAATGAAAAAAGCCTGGACGCAGCAAGTGCGTTATGGTAGTGAATTTTCATAGAAATGATCTGGCACAAAATATTTTATCATAACTTTTTTTTCCTGTAACATAGAAATCTAAATTTTGGTGTATAGTTTACTTTTTATATCCTAAATCTACCTACCAAATTTGGTTATCATAGCTTTTTTATTTTTTGAGATAAAAAATTTTTTCGAATGAAAACTCAACATTTTCCCGGAAAACCTCGTCCGATTTTCCTGAGTAAGGAACTTGTCCAAGCCATTTACAAAAGGAAGGTACATGCCAAATTTTATCAAAATCGGCCAATTATTTTTTGAGTTATCGGTGTGATACATACATACATATATATATATATATATATATATATATATATATATATATATATATATATATATATATATATATATATATATATATTGAAACTGGCCCCGGGTATGGGTTCTAGGGGTCCTAGTTCGAGCTCATTTGCAAAAATTTTTTCAAAATTCAAAAGTCGGGATCTCCCCATTAGTGAAATTTTTCTCGAAAGTTCACTAAAACATGATTTGGGAATGAAATTCTTTTTGTTTGTCGGTCGTATGTCTGTTTGTAGTCACGATAACTTTAGAACGAATTGACATATCGTCTTCAAATTTGGTATACAGTTAGCACTCGACAAACGAACGGTTCGGATTGTTTCTGGGTAAAATCGCTTTAGGAGGTAGGGGATGAATGGGGGCTGATTTCGT